>VWZU01015912.1:126893-237107 GCA_013397095.1 Sterrhoptilus dennistouni | reverse complement strand
GGGGAGTCGCTTGACCCCGCCTGGCTCTGGCTCCCGGCTTGGATCTCCTCAATGAACAGCTCCCGGCGGATGCGGGACCTAGGAGACAGGGGAGAGGGATGTCAGTCTGCCAGGGGAGCAAGGAGACGCGTGCCTAGTAATGCCCCTTCCATGCCACCAAAGATGCCCTTTTGTGGAATCATTGAGGCTGGAGAAGACTTCTCAAATCATTGGCCCCACTAAAAATGCTCCTCCCATGCCACTAAAGATACCCTTTTGTGGAATCGTTAAGGCTGGACAAGACTTCTGACATCATAGACTCTACTAAAAATGCCCTTTCCACGCCACTAAGGCTGGAGAAGACTTCTCAAATCATTGACTCCACTAAAAATACCCATACCATGCCACTAAAGATGCTCTTTTGTGGAATCATTAAGGTTGGAAAATACTTCCAAGACCATTGAGTCCAATTTCCACCAAACCCTACCCCCGAGTGCTGCACTGACTCATTGTCTGAATGGTTCCAGGGGTGGTGACTCCACCACTCCCCTGGTGAGAAGTTAGTATTTTTAACAAAAAATATGAATATAGTTGTAGGAGATCCAGAATTAAGTGGATTGTAACACAAAACAATTCAGATTTCTACTAGGAACGAGCCAGTCTGCCTAAACAAAAAATAATCATTAAGCCTGGAGAAGACTTCTGAAATCATCAACTCCACTAAAAATGGCCTTTTGTGGAATCATTATGGCTGGAAAACACTTCTGAGACCATCAAGTCCAATTTCCAACCAAGTACCACCAAATCCTACTGCCAAGTGCTGCATTGACTCATTGTCTGAATGGTTCCAGGGGTGGTGACTCCACCACCTCCCTGGTGAGAAGTCAGTATTTTTAACAAAAAATATGAATATAGTTGTAGGAGATCCAGAATTAAGTGGATTGTAACACAAAACAATTCAGATTTCTACTAGGAATGAGTCAATCTGCCTAAACAAAAAATAAACCAAGAAAAAGCTGGACAAGCCCCTTGGTGTTCTCCTGGACAGTGAGGAGGAATGATGATGAAACCAAGCCTGTTGTGCTGAAAGCACTGTCAGAAAGCCCAGCCTGTGACAGGCTACCAGTCTATGAGCTGGTCTGACTTTTGCCTCATTTTTTATTTAAAAAATCAATTTCAGAACATGAATAGTGACAAGGCAAGCAGTGCCTTTCGTAGGAATGACTGCACTCCATGTGTGGGTGGAATTGCCTGGTGTGCAAGGATAAACCACCTCAGGCCTTCCTCCCTCTTCCTTCTCTGTTTAGGAGTTCCCCAAATCCTCACAAGCACAGAAAAGTTTATGTAAAAACCTTAGGCTCTGGTCTAACCCTTCCTCTATCCTGCTGCATCGATGGGAGAAGTGATGAACTCCATTTAAGTCCTAATTTATAACCAAGAGGGAGCCTCAATGATCTGGGGTCAGGGATGGGACCACAGGCCTGGGGAGAGTTTACCAAAACTTAATATTTTTCAGAGTGAAGACAAAAACCTCTTGTTTTCAGCCACAGGGAACTGCCAAGGGGCCTGCAAACCACAAGTGGAACGCTGTCCCAGTGCTGATGGCTGTAAGGATTTTCTATTTTTCCCTAACTGTGCTGTGGAAGACAGCAGACAATGGAAAAACATTCAGCTAAATGGAGAACACCACCTGAATACTGCTTTTGAAGCTAATGATCTTATTGACTCACTTGAAATGCAACAGAGTATTTCAGCAGTACTCGCTGACTCCACACTTCTGAAGGATTTAGGGGGTCTGTAATTTTCCCTAGGAGAATATTATTCACCTAACAGAGGCCCACAGGTGCTAACATTAATTTTCTATTACCATTAACTGCATGCATCCTGCAACATCGATTATCAGGCTCTATTTATGCCTAAAATCTCCCTGCATGGACATTGATCCAGAACATGGTGCTTCTGTAACATTCCCCAGGTCAGGAGAGGAGGCTGCTAAGAGCTCTGTGCCTGCATGGCATTTAAAATACCTCAGCTCCAGCAGGTACTGAACCTCACTGAGAATCTGACCACAGCCCTACAAACATCAAACCCAGGTCTGTGGAAATCCTTGGAATTCACACCCAATACATTGTTTCTGGAATCTGGCCTGGCTCCTGATTAACATAGTAATTAAATTCTTATGGTAAAGAAGAGCTGGTGGCAGCAGCTAGAGGATTCCAGAGAGCATTCCTCTTGAGGAAGGTGTTGGCCTCGACATCCACACACCCTGCTGGCTTTCACCAGTGGAACTCAAAACATCAGAGATCTCCTGGGTGTTTGCTGTAGCTCCCTGGACGAGCCTTTATGCAACATCAAAACCAGCAATATAGAGTTCATTGAAAAATACACTCAGAATCCAAGAGTGCTGGATTACAATTCCAGGTTTCATTCCTGATGTGTTTGTAGTATCATCTCTGTGGGCTTACTGAGTTTATGTGCCAGTTTCCATAGCTGAAGTGGGATAGAAATTCCTCTCTCCTGCTTTTTTGTACTGTTCTTAATACATCAGGGTCTCAAACTCTGATGTGTCCTGTATGTGCTTCACTGGTGCAAAGGAAAGGATATTTATTGTATATTCTGAGAGCTCTGTGAGTGGTATGAATGCAAAGCCATAGACTTGGAGAAGTTTGCAGACATGTCAAAATCCTTTATACCCATTTATATTCTGAAGTGAATTATTTTTTGAGGATAATTTTTTTCAGCATTTCTTTTTGCTGCAGGAAATAAATGCTAATGCTGAGTTTCCATCTGGTGAATATAAAGGTAGATCCTGCTGTAGCAACCACCTTTGGAAAGTGAGATTTGGGCTGAATCTGAAAAGAAAAGCATCACTGCAACAGGATTCCCAAGAGACAGCAAGACAAATTTGTCCAAATCTGTGCCCTCCCTTATCTAAAGCCACAGAAAAATTACTATTAAAGCACAAGCAGATGGTCTGAGATGTGGAATTGCTTCTGTATAAAAAAACCATTCAGTTTGGAAAAGAAATTGCTGAGGGAGAGTATGAAAGAGATAAATAAAGTTAAGTGTGGCCTAGAGAAGACTGAAAGAGAGACCACCCATTTCTTATAACATAAGAGCTGCAGAACAGTCAGACCCTGCTCCCCTCACAGAACATGGAACCTGTCCCTCTTCTGCAACACCTTACACATGATTTAAGAGAAATTCATGCATGACAGCCAGGAAAGTTATTGTCAAGGGGAACAAAAAATAGGTCTGTGCTTTGATTTTTCAGTGCTCAGAGCACACAGGGCTCCAAACAGGCTTGAAACAGCTTTTGAAAGCCTTGGAGTCCCAGCAGCACATCTGGGAGCAAGCCCAGATCACTCAATGCTCAGCCTTGAGTGCTGCCCACAGCTCCCTGTTTGCAGGGTTTGATTTCTGTGTCCAGCTGTCAGCACCTCCTCTCCAGGAAGGTGGGGCTGAAGGCAGTGATCACCACACGCCCAGGCAGGGATCTGGTGATAATGAGGGAGGTGACACCTGCCACCGGCGCTCCCGCGCTCGTCTGCCCAAGTGAGAACAGCACATTTTGCTGTCAGGACGAAGGGAACATATTTCCATAGGCATCCCTCCAACTTGTGTATAATTGCCTGCAAGTGGGAATTGGAAGAGGCCTGCGTTTGGAGGACTCTGAGCGGTGAAAAGAGGCTGCATCTGTACTGAATTCAAGGCGGTGAAATTCAGTGTAAATATGATTACTCGATTTTTAAAAATTTGGTATTGTTTACTATAAACATTATTTAACTATTGTGCACAGTATTTTGGTGATAGCTCATTAAACTCTGCTGCTTTTGCTGCAGCAACTTCCCCAGCAAAAGCTGAGAGGGACCAAAGTGAAAACCTACCCTTTAAATGTTAGCAGTTTTTAAAAACAAACAAGTTTTAGCAATCTGGACTAATTAGGAACACTACTGGCTCCGAGTGTAGGAGCAGAATAGTATTAAATCTGGTAGCTTAACTGTACCTGTTCAATATTCATTAGCACAAATTTCTTGGAGAAAAGTCTGCTGCATTAATTAGGACTTCCAATCTCAAGCACAGCTGATAATGTGTTTATTCAAATCCTTATAATTCTTATGTGCTATTCCAGCCTTGTCTCTTTTTATTGCTGTCTTCAGGCCAAAATCTACTTCAGGGGTTCAAATGTGGAGAAGGTTCCTCCTCAAATGAGACAGGAACTGAACAGATTTTATTTCAGTGAGACTCAGTGATTTAATCATAACAATGAAATAAATAATAGAATTTTTGAATAGTTTGGGTTGGAAGGGACCCAAAAGCTCACCTTGTTCCATTCTATGCCATGGGCAGGGACACCTTCCACCAGCTCAGGCTGCTCCAAGCCCCAATGTCCAACCTGGCCTTGGACACTTCCAGGGATCCAGGGGCCGCCACAGCTTCTCTGAACAACCTGTGCCAGGGCCTCCCTACCCTCACAGGGAGCAATTCCTTCCCAATATCTTATCTAGCCCTGCCCTCTGGCTGTCTAAAGCCATTCCCCCTTGTCTTGGCACTTGATGCCCTTGTTACAAGTCCCCTCTCTGTGGCCACATTTGACTTCAGGGTTATTGGTTCTCTGTCCTTCAGGACTCCATGAAGCCTCCTAGAAACACAGCACAAACACTGTGCTTATTTTCAGAGCTCAGTGACTCAAAGCCTAAAAGAAAATCCTCTTTATCTTCTGATACAGGAAAATGACACAATGAAAACAGGGCAATTCTGATGGCATCCAGTGAAGGGCATTTCCAAGTACCCCCCACCCAGTGCCAACACCCACCACACACCCAACACGTGTCTGTGAGTGTGCACATGTGAGTCAGACACAGCAGCCTGGCCTGCTGCAGTGGCGTTTATAAATATTCATCCGTGGCCATCTCTACATCCACGCCTACCCCAAAAGCCAGACTTTCTGTATAACAGCACTGCTTACATCAATATGTGAGCATTGCCGCTCCTCAGGGATGACTTAAAATTAGTCTGGAGCATTAGCACCATGTTAGTGAGAACCTCCCTGCTGTCAAAGCCACTTATTTTGCACAATCACCCCACACACTCTGCTGAGAGAAGCCAAAGCCAACACATCCCTGGGGAGCAGGGCTCCCAGGAGGCCACGCACCTGTAATTGTGGAACCAGTTGATCACGGTGCTGGTTTTCAAGTTGAGCTGCGTGGCCAGTTCTTCAATGGTTTTTGGTGATGGGTATGGCTTTTGCTGGTAGGCTCGTTTGAGAGCTTCTTTCTCCTCTGGTGCCAGCACCACCCGGGGCTTCTTGAGCTGGTGCTGGGGCTGGGGGCTGGCGCCCTGGCTGTAGTCGATGCCAGCGGACGAGGACTCGCAGGACTGGCTGTCGCTGACGGAGCTGTGCCGCCGCTTCATGTAGGCTGCAAGGGAAGCACAGAGCGTCAGCCACAGCTGGGTACAAGTGCAGCCACAGCTGGACACAAGTGCAGGGTGGATGGATGCACCAGCTGAGGGATCCACACGGGGACAAGCAGGGGGGAGATGTAGGGATGGGCTGCTGGGAGGGATGGGGCGTCACTGAACACCAAATGCGAGGATGCAAGAGGCAGAAAGAGGAGAGAAGAGGGTAAATCAGCTGGAAACCTGCCAGAGTTTTCTGCCTTTACAATGAACGTGGGACAGGAATGACAGGGTTCAGTTTTTCTGAGTTTACCCTCAGAAAAGAGGGTAAATCAGCTGGAAACCTGCCAGAGTTTTCTGCCTTTACAATGAACGTGGGACAGGAATGACAGGGTTCAGTTTTTCTGAGTTTACCCTCAGAAAAGAGGGTAAATCAGCTGGAAACCTGCCAGAGTTTTCTGCCTTTACAATGAACGTGGGACAGGAATGACAGGGTTCAGTTCACACGACTCATTTCAGGTTCGCTCCTTCAAGAGGAGTGAACTCCCACGTAAGGCCCTGACTGGGACAGTTGTGCTCCATTTTGACTGAAAGGGGTTTGGTGGTTAAAACACTTCAGGTGTACACGGAGGTGTCTCTGACATAAAGGCAAACACGACTGTGGAAGTGGAGCTGCAGCATTCCCAGCCCTCCCAAACCATCTCCAACACACGATGGCGCCTGGAGCCCAGAGATGCCAGGGATGGGCTGAACAACCCATCAGGCGTTTGTTCCCTTTCCCTACAAGCTCTCTGTTGTGGCAGTGACAGGTTATGAAAGAAAACCAGTCCCCAGCACCCTCCTCCCCTACACAAAGCTCCTTCCAAAACACAGACACTTTAAAGAAAGCTCTCCCTGCACTGATGGACTCGGTGAGGCTGATGGCAGGAGCCTGTGATCCTGCCACCGCCTTTCCTCCCTGACTGGGAGTGAATTATCCTGGCAAATTCTGCAAGGAAGGAGTCCCAACAAAGGCTGTCACTGGCTTGATTGATTTACACTGGGCACGGAGAGGTGGGATTTACTGCACCTGGCAGTATCATGCACAAGCATTGCTAATGAGGGGGCTGAAAACAGAAAATATAGATGAATCTTGTCAATAAAATATTTAATGGCCTGTTAAATACCATCTAGATATTTAAGAGTTTATGTATTCCAGAGCTACAATTCGATAACCTCGGGTATTAAGTTCCAGATTACACCAGCCTGACATCAATCCAGGGGACATTAAATCTCCAGGAGCCAGGAGCTCTGCTTGGAGCTAGGGACACTGAGGGGCCAGTCACACTGGTCAGCAACCAAATTCTTCAAAAATTCAATTTTTCTCTCCCCACAGCTCAGCTGAGGATGCACAATGAATAAAAATTCAGTGCAATCAAATAAACAGCAGTGTTCAAACCTCAGTCAATGTCTTCTGGCAGGGCTCCCTCCAGGACTGCCTGGGTTTTCTGGCTCCAGTGGGTTCCAGCACCCTGCCCTCTCCATGGTGCCTCCAGTGGGACCTTTGGCACTGTGGCTTTACTGTTATGGAAGTGAATTCTGAACACTCTCTGTAACCTTTGGGGGTATCTGCATGGCCCACATTTTGTTTTTCCTGAATATGACAGATTACCTGTGGATTGCCTACTGTGTAAGATCACTGATATGGAACACAACGTGAGTTGCTTGTGATCCATCACTTTGACGTGATACAGTCCTGCACACATTTGAAATAACCATGAAAAACAAANAGTGTTTTTTTTTTTTTTTTTTTTTTTTTTTTTTTTTTTTTTGTTGTTGTCATTGTTGTTTTTTTTAATAAATCTCCTCTAAAAATCCATCTAATTAAGTTGCTCCAGCCAGATGTAAAACTGCAAAAAAATCTGCATTATTTCAAGGTGACCCATTGGCCTTATTTTTGCAGCCTTCCAGGAACTCTTACAACCTTCAACCATGGACTTAATCATTGCAGCAAGATAATTTCATATTTCTATAAGGTGTTTAATCTCAAAACTCCTTCCTGGATGTTATTTCCAACTTGCATTGACATGCAAACTACAGCCATGGCTCCCTTGTTTCCTTGCACAGCAGAACCAAGAGGAGGCTGGAGGACAACATCCATCTCCTCAGCAAAGGGCAGCAGCTTCAAGGAGGCCACAAAACGGAACAGAACCTGGCATGGGAGATGTGAAAGGCGCTCAGACCACCTCTAATTAGAGCTTCAGGGACCAGGATGGACTGGGTTTCCCTTTGTCTGCCCTCCAAAGGATGCGATTTCTGGCAGGGCAGAGCTCCTGTCTTAAACAGCAAAGGACAATCCGGAGCTGTGAGAGCTTGGGAAAAATGTTATTCCTTCCTCTGCTCCTATAACCTCACACTGGGATCACAAAAGGTGCACTGGCTGAGCTGGGTTGCTCTCATGTGAATGGAACAAATGATATAAAAGTATATATTTCATTAAAATACAAATAAAGAGGAGGATGTCCCACTGTTCTGTCGGAGGAATTGTTTTCTGGAGGATAATCTATTATCAGAACAAATTTCCACTGGGCCAAAGGCAGAATTAGGACTCAGACTTCAGGCTTTAATGCTGGTCTCTGAGAACTTAGATGACATTTTTAAAAGCTTTTCCATTTTAATTTTTATTTTTAAACATCTGTGCTGCGTGTAGACAACGCAAGGAGATCATTCAGCACATTTGCAATGACAGCAAGGCTCAAACTGGAATCCAAGTCGCAAACACTTAATTTTTGGAGAAGTTTGATTTTTGTGACAAATGAAAAAAAAGAAACCCAGCTGTAATTTGGGCAAAGGTCTGGATGTGGGTCTGAGGCTGACTGAGTTACACCTTTTCCCCACAGCACCCACGTGTCCCTCTGGGAAGAGTCCCCAGCATGTGCCCAGCAATGGATGCCACAGACATCATTGCACAGCTGCCCAAAGAGACAGAACAGAACCCCTTTTAATATAATTTTTATCTCATGTGGTATTGAACAAGATTATTAAAAAGTGAAATAATGGGGAAATAAAGGGAATTCAATTTTCTTCTGACAGCAGTGCTGTTCTGTGAGGAGTGTGATGCTCCAGCAGCCCAACACCCTGGAGGTTATAAGAGGAATGAACTCTTCCAAGGCAGGAAAGGTGTGCAGAATGTCTCAGCCTGGTGAGCATGAACCCCCAGCTCCCTCCAAAGAGGTTGGTTAAATGTACATTACAAATTTTCAGAATCTCTTCAAAGGGATATTTATAGCACAAACTTCAGACTGGCGGAACAGAAGAAAAAAAAGGAGATATGCAGCTCACCTTTATCATAATTATTAATTTACTCCCTTAATAAAATGTGGCAGAGAAATAATTGATAATAATGTTTCACTGGAAGCAGACCCAGTCGCATTGTTCTTTAACTGACATTAGCTGAAGGGAAAGTTAAATTCTTAATGTGGCTCTGGAGCAATTTAAAAGGTTAAATCACAGGATCCTCACCTGCATGAAAGGATTTTGCAGAAAATACAGAGCTGAATTCACTTTAGACTGCTCTGCTCTGCTCTGAGGAGAGCACTTGCACAGTTCAGAGCTCAGTGCAGTCTCAATGATTTATGGCCTTATCTCTATTCAGATGCCATCTACAGACCATATGTATCGCTCACTGTTTGATAAGAATCCAGTTTAGAAAATAGTTCTGAAAGGATATTGTCAGTACTACTTTTAAATTATTTTTATTTTACTTTGCTGCATTATGGGCAATATTCTCTGTGAGGCTATAAAAACCCAGCTCGTTGACAATTTTATTCCTGCCATGTTTCTAATACAGCAAAAACCCTCATGATTCCCTTTGGTTTACAGTTGTAAGTGGGAAACCCAAGTGTATTTTACTCCCCATGGAAGATCATACACGATTTGTGCTAAGATACTGCACTGCTTTATATTATACTAGTTTCTGTGACAAGGGTTTGAATTTCTTCTTAAAAGCCTGCAAGACTATAATTTTCCCAGAAGCTCCCTCACTGCAATTTTAAATATAATCACCAAGTTCTTGATCAAATGTGTAAATGCTTTCAGAACATCAGTCAACAGCACAGCTTTCAGTGTACACGATTAATGATGTCTGTGCTAATATCATTAAGGGGTAGCTCCAGAGATGTATATATCATTAATTAGTTAACTGCTGATAATGGCAGCCCACGAGCCTCTCTTGTAAAATCACACAAACATACTGAAAACAGGGCTCTGAATAACCACTGGGTTTTAGTGATGAATTTTAAATGGAGAGAGCTGGGTAAATTTCCAGGATGTACTCCCTGCTAAAAAACCCAGTAACAACTCAGACCACTCACAGGTCCATCCCCATGACCCTGTTTTATGTGAACATAGCACACAAATTTTATTGTATTAACACAATCACCTTCCCCCTCCCTATAAAGGCTACAAATATCATTATTCTGCAATACACTGTAATAAAGGATGCATTTTTCTCTCCTCTCAGGAACCATCAGTGCAGGACTGGCAAGGAGCTTTCCCAGGAATCAATGCACAGTTCTTCCAGCCCAACATCTGTGACCAGCTGCAGAACTATTAACTAATAACCCAAAGCCAGCTCCCAAACTCACATTTCTCATTTGGTAAGGCAAGTTATCAGTGATACATCAGGGCCTCAGTAATTAATCTATAGGAGAAAACAGCAATGATCCCCCAGCAGCTGGTGAATATTTAGGGTTTGGGGTTGGCTTTTTGTTGTGTGCTTGTTTTCTTTTTACTTTGGGACCTATCTGCTTGAGCAAGCATCAAATAAAAGCTACAAAAAAAGCTGTCGTGAAGTCCTTTTGCATAACCCTCCTAAGAGTGGATCAATGCTGCCTCTCCACTATTTATGGAGGGTTATAAAAGCCAGGCTGATGTTGGGAAGAGCAGAAGGGGTGAGTCAGCACTCTGCTGCCCGTTACCTTTTTTCTCCATGCGCTTCATATCCATCAGCTTCTCCACGTTGTTGGGGTCGTTGAGCCACAGCTGCATGCGGACAAAGGGTTCCCTCCCCTTCAGGCTCAGCTTGTGCCAGGGCTTGGGGCGAGCCAGCAGGTCTGAGACAGAGCCTTGTGTCAGCCCCAGGATTGTCTCCCCGAACAAACGCTGACCTAATGCAAAATTGAGAAGTGCATGAATTCACTCAGCCGAGGCACGGGAAAGAACACGAGATCATTCCTCAATTATTCTTACTTCAGGACTGCTCCACAACCCAGAAGAGATATTTAGGAGAATAAATGCTCTGCCCCCCACTATAAGGGTAAATATTGAGCTTTGGTTTAATCCTCAGGATCTGCCTGGGATAAAGGGAGGAGTTTGACACATTTGGGGAGCGGGACCTTACAGTGAAACGGTGTGCAAAAAATAAAATTAGGAGAGGAAAAATAAACTGAACTTCTAGCTAAGCAGGCAACTAGTGAGAGCAGTGAGGCTGCTGAGCTCTTGTCCAGGAGGGCAGTGCCACAGCTTTGTTCCAACAGGGCAATCCAAACATTTCCAGAAATCAGTGAACCAAGAGGAATGCAATCTCCCCCTTCAGCAATGGCCATATAAATGTCCTCACAGAAACATGTATGGAATTTCTGTGCTGTACTATCTGTGGGCATCTAACTGTGCCTTACCCACTAGAGAATCAGAATTTGCAGTACAATTTTTGGTTTACAATCTCTACAGTATTTCTAATTAAGATTACTTAATTTTAGTTCTCTTACAAAATGCTGTCATCTGGCTGAGTAAAATCTGCAAATGCTTTCCAGTGTTCATATGTGCATTGCTGACAATGATTTTATATGGGAAAGGTCTAACTTATCAAGGACTGGGGAAAATGCCTGTGCAGCTCAAACCCAACCACAGAGCTGGTTTTCTAACCCCCTTCACTTCAGTGTTCTTCCTGAGCTGCACTGCCTTGATACCAACTTCTGCTGCAGGAGAGAGCCTGGAGTCATCTGAGTCATCAAGATTTAAGATACAAGTGCTGCTGTCATGGGATCTCAAGGTAACCCAAAGATCTTTCCATCAACCCCAAATCTGGGCCTCAGGGTCTTGTGTCTGATCTGCAGCTTTTGAGTGCCCTCACTAACACACAACAGAACATCCTCCCTTTGCATCCCAGCATTGTAGCCAGTGGTGACCAACAGATCCCTAAGGGACAATGGGCTGCTGACCCCACAGCTCTGCAGGACAAACCCACACCTGCAAAAGCACCACCAGCTCTTGCCTTCACAGCCTTCCCTAATCCTGACACAGCTCATGGCAAATATCTGCCCTACAGACCTATCCCCTCCAAGATTCCCCTTCTCCCTCTCTTTAAAAACATCCCAAGACTTTTGCCCTGGTGGCTTTTAGAACATCCCATTCAGATACGTGGGGCAGGTGAGTCTGCAAAGCTTTCAGAGGAAGCAGCTGAGATAATGAGAGGCAGAGAGGGGAAAAGAGAACAGGGCTTAACATGATGCTCTGCTAATAAGCTGTAAAACTAAGCCTGAAAACAGTTCTTTACAGACTGAAGAGGAACCTACATTCAGAATTCACTCAAGTTCCTGAGTAATAAGTGATTTTCCCCTACCCTCAATATCAGGAAAATCAGACAAAGGAGGTAAGACAGGGGAAATTTTATCAATTTTATCTTCATGTTTTTATCACATGTAGTGCTGGGGTAACCTGCTCCCTGTTTGTATTTAAAAACATCAGCAAGGCCTCATCCATTTCCCTGTAAACCTGCCAGCTACTAGCAAGATAACACAGTTAGTTTAAAAATCTGTTATTGTGTTGCCACGTGAACAGGAATAGGGGCACAGATTTGCAAAAGGGTTGGGAATGAGCAGTGCTGGCAGTGCTGCTGAAGGAAATGAACCTCAACCTACAGCCTAAAAATTAAAAATGCAAATGTGGAAGGAGGTAACATCATGTTCTCTAGGTGTTAAGAACAAAGCTAAAGATGTTTGTGTTGTTTATTTTATGTCAGGATATGGCAGGACAGCAGAAAACACCTGAAAGGCTCCCAAGCTAAAGGGGAAGGTGTCAGAAATCATCCAGGAGGTAGCAGGTGTATCACGCTCTGTCTTCATCAGAGCATTATCAGTAACAGGAATATTTTTAAGCACAGGTTTCCTAAAACTCCTCCCCATCCTTTGTGCCTGTTCCCACTGATGTAGATCCTAATGGACAAAACTGTGTGGGTTTCATGGATGGTCTTGACCCTTCCTACCAAATGCCCAATATCCCCTATCCTCAAACAGCTCAGTGTATCTGCTTCCCTCTGTGTAGCCCAGCAGGGAACCACTGGGGATACTCTGATTTTGGGACTCAGAACATCAGCAGCATCTCAGTGTGAACACTGCCAGCATCGTGTGCTGAAGCCACTGAACCTTCAGAGAATGGCTTGGGTTGGAAGGGACCTTGAAGATCCCCCAGTTCCAACTCCTGGTGAAAGGAACACCTTCCACTCCCCCAGGTTGCTCCAAGCCATGTCCAACCTGGCCCTGGACACTTCCAGGGATGGAGCAGCCACAGCTTCTCTGGGCAACCTGTGCTGGGACTTCCCCACCCTCACAGGGAAGAATTCCTTCCAAAAATCCCATCTGAACCTGCTCTGTTTCACTTTGAAGCCATTCCCCAGACTCACTCTGAATTGTTTTGTACAACTGTGGTCTTTACTGGCTGGTGACACTGGGACACCTCAGCCACCACCAGTTGCCTATGACAGGTTCACAAGGCCCAGTGGCCTAAACCAGAGAAACCCTGTGCACCAGAAAACCTGGTGCATTAGCACACTGAGGGCACAAAAGGAGACATTGAAACTGGTTCCACACCTAATGCAGAGTTTGGGGCACATTTCCTGGCTCTTCTGCTGCTTTTTAGGCTTGTCAGCCACACTGTAGGAAAACAAAAATCATGGGAAATAAAAAAGACTAAGTAAAAATGGCATCAAAGCAAATGTAAACAAAAGTACTTTTTTTTTTTTTTTTTTAACCTCTCTGGAGCATCAGAGCAGGTAGAGAACTCAATAGCACATTGCCCAAAAACCAGGGGCCTGGATCTGCAAACCCATACCAGGATTTGGGACTTTCTGTTATCTCCACTGAACAAGCAACCACCATCTGCCCAAGCCAAATGCACGGGCAAGGAATTCTGCTGGGCTCAGTGGAACACAATCTCATTCAGGGTATGTCAGTGAGCAGGGCCATTTTCTTTTTTTCCCCCAAAATTATGTTAAATGAGAACTTGGGACCTCCCCCATCCCAGTATTTTTCTCCCTTAAAATTTTTTTAAAGACAATAAGATGTTATTCTGTGTCTAAATGAAAAAAGGCTTCTTCACATTCTAAAACAGAGGAGTTTTTACTTTTACAGTCATCATTTTCAGATGATAAGAATAAAATCCTTCTCACATAAGTAACATCATCAGTCTAAATCTAAACTTTTGGTCCTGTTCGTAGTGAAGGAAGAGAAACTGGCACTTGTGGAGAGCACCAGACATTCCCCTGAACACCTAATGCAGGTGGGATGAATCCCTTGCTAAGACCCAGAAGCAGGAGCAGCTAACACTGGGCCAGCCTTACTGCCCTCCTGCCAGAGCCCTCAAAGGATCCCAGAAACATTTCCCAAAGCCTTGTGAAGGAAGCAAGGGTTAAAGACATGAAGAACCAGTGATTTAGAGGCACAGTGACAGCATTAATGTGGATTTCCCACACTCCCATCAGGTTATTCCCAGTGACTATTCCAAACAGTCCTGACACTGAATTCAACAGCCAAAAACCCATCTGTAGGCAAAGGCAGCCTCAGCTTTGCACATCTCTAAGCAGAATTAACTGAGTGGCCCTGTACACTTATCTCAGGCTCTTCTAAACCTCAGCTGAGTCTGGATTTTTCCTCCCAGCCCTGCAGGGACACTGTGCTCCTGCTTGTGGTGCACTTGCCTCTCCAACCACACTGGGCTCCTCTCCTTCACCCAAAATGGGGCTAGAATTTGCAAGTGTGGGGGAAACAGCCTTTCCCAAAGGGAGATCTGACTGGTTCTGGGGCTCCTGACAGCCTGCTGGACTCTGTTTTGGGAGGTGGGAGCAGTATCTGGCTGCTGTGCCAGGAGCAGAGCTTAGGAAGAAACAAGGGTGTGATGACATTTGAAGTGGAGTGTGACAATCTGAAAGGAGCTTTCTAACCAGTTTAGAAAAATTAGGTATCTTTTCTTTTTTAGCAAATTAAAGCTTAGGCCAGAGTCAAAGCCAGGCATTCTCATCTACAGTAGCTATCAACAAAAGCAGGAACGCTTACGCACGATATTGGTCAAGGAAATGAAAATAAAGCAATTTACCAAGATTGTTGTCTGTGAGCACTTCCTTGACCCTCTTGGTGATGCCATAGGTGTCCAGCTCAGGGGACATGGCCACCAGCTCCTGGATGCTGAGTGCCGAGTGGCCTGAGAGTGGCAGAGGGGTCGTGGATTGGGATTCAGATGCAGGTGGCTCGCTGGAATCCTGGGATTTGCTGTCCTTACTCGTCTCTATGGCGGGACAGGGCTGCTGTACCAACTCAGTCAGGCTTTTAACTGATTCACTGGAACTCATGGGAGATTCAGGAGCAGGACTGCAACTGGCAGAAGTCTTTGGAGTACTTTCTGCAATTAAAAAAAAAAGAGAAAAAAGTCCACACTTTAGCATAATTGTAATGTTTTGATTGCAGGATATTTAACTTTCCTCCTCATTTATATTCTACCTACTTCAAGAAATGCCTAAGTATGCAAGATGTTACTTGCTAAAAAGCCTCTTTTTAAAAACAAGAATTATTTTCTAATTTTATCTCGAGTCGTCTCTGATTTCTTATACAGACAAGATGTACAAATACAAATAAAAATCAGGAAAAACTGAAGTGCGATAGTCTGTAAGTTTGCATGCAATTTCCTTGGGCAGGCAATCTCAGTTTTGCCTGCCACAACATTTTTATATAAGGATGGTTTTAAAGCTCCCATTCTAGACTGGTTTAAACCTCCTTCTGTGACTTGTAAAGAAACTCACTCAGCCACTATTTTGTTCTGTCAATGAGGGATTTTCTCCAACTGATACAATGCTCTATCTTGAGAGTGTTATTGATTTCATTTTGTTTCTTATCACACACATCACATTTTTGCAATTCTCTTTGTCCAGAAATAACAAGATTAAAATACAGTTTGTAATTATGTTGTATTAATTAAAGTGTTTGAGAATCCAACATAAAGATAGTGAGTGGATCAGGAGACACCCAAATCTGTTATTGTGACACTTGGTTTCAAAGAAAGCTTTCCCAGTCTGTTAATTTGCCAACAACAATAGGTTCTGTACAAAATGTTGTTTTCCCCCAATAAATTTCTCTCTCACAGAACGTACTGACTGAGCTTATTCAGAGATTCCAGACATCTGAGGGTACAGGCTGAACCTTCTTTAAAGAAACAACACACAGGCAACGTGGTTTACAAGAATAATTCAGGAGATAAGGAGCACAGGAGATTTCTCCATCCAGTTTTTCCCATTTCTGTGGGGCTGCTTCCTCCTCCTTGCTGTCTCCCACCCATTTCTTGGCAGGGTTAATGATCCAGCCTCATACACCCCTGGGTTTGGCTCCAAGCTGTCTGGAGGAAGCTGAAAGAGCACAAGGAGGAGGCCAGACCCCATCCAAACCCAGTCCCTCCAACAGAACCTGGAGTTTTCTGAGCCCTGTGCTGCCACCACAGAGGATCCTCAGGTCCCATCAGGCAATGGCTGCCAGAAAAACCTCACTGGTTTTTGAGTTTGTTATCCAGAATATTGTCAGATCATTGCAGAGCATGAAGCCTGTGCAGCAGGAGAACATATCCCAGATGCTGAAGGAAAATATTGTCCCAGGAAAAGTCCGGCCTAAATGGAGCAGAGTGCAGAGGACAACGGTGTCTGTTGTTCAGGGTCCTGGGAGCTTTCCCATGCTGCATTCAAGAGCTCCCCTGACACTCACTTGAAGTTGCTCTCTCAAACCTAAAAATCTGGCTTTTTCCTTAGTGCTTTATGTGAGATGCAAAAGAGGCAGACAGAAAGGGAAGGGAGGTGCATGTAAATCTTCAAGGTAAAGGGGGATCCTACAAATCCTATTTCTTCTCTCTGCTCACCCTGGGTCATCATAAAACCGAACAGAATCCCTGGGAAATGTTATTTCTGTATCAGGAGCAGCAAAGGAATGGTACTGTAAATTTGCTCTGATTCACCCATGCGAGGGACCAATTTGGCAGATCATCCATCTTGTTCACTGTACACTGTCAGGGATGGCATGAATTCCCTACATGATAAACAGATTTCTTCTCAGGTCTGTGTCCTTTAACCCACAGCAAGGTCAAAATTATGGCTGCCTGGCTAATAAACTGCACGGCACTCGTTCAACTTCCCTCTAATTTTGTCCCTTGTGCCAGCTTATACAAATCTTACTGAATAACTAGAGCAGCTGCAAATTTCCTATACAATTCCTCATCCGTGCACGGTGAGCCACATGCACACAGGGAGCACAGGGGGGGGAAAAAAAGACAAAATAATAATAATAAAAAAAACCACCAAAAACCAAACCAAAAACCAAACCAAACCCAACCACACAGGACTGAACAAAAGCATTTTTCCTAATGCCTCCTTCTCTCTCTGCTTTCCCTGCCCAGCCTAATTACGAGCACAACAAAGGTAATCTGTGTTATCATCTATCACTGAGATGCTCTCTGGTGCTCCCATATTAGCTTATTTATTTTTTATATCACTTACCAAGAGCTTACTTGAATTTCATTTTTTAAGACCAATCTGCTGCTCATTTACTCCAAAAGGTGGGATTATCTGAATCTAATTTTGGAAGGCAGTACAGATGACAAACTGCTTTTTTTCCCCACCAAAAGGCAAGTGTACAGTGATTTCAGGCGAGGCATTATGTACACGTACTACAAATAACTCAAAATATGTTCCCCATTCATTTTTAGCATTTCTCCCTTCTGGAAAAGCATTTTCAAGATCACATAAATATTTGAGGGAAAGATCCATTATTTGGGAAAGTAAATTCAATAATCAAATAATGCAATCATTTCCCGTTAATCTACTTAAAAAATTAAATAGACATTTAGAGTACAAGTGACTGCTGACAGAACAAAGGGGAAAATTGACTGTATTCAGTATTCCAGATTTAACTGTCAATCCACAGCCATTTCACATGTTTTATGAAATAATTTGGCTGTATTCATTTCTCTCAAGTTCCTCACAAGACAAAGACACAAATTCAGGATATCTGAAAAATATACATTAAGATTTCCAAAGCAGCAATTGAACGTTTCCAATGAAAACAATACATTGAAAGCTTATTTCTTTAAAACCTGCCCTGCTTTTTTAACCCCACACTGCTCTGAAGAATAACACTAACTTAAGAGCAATCCCATTTCTTAAAAGTAATATTCACTGGATGTTTTCACATTTGTGTTTAAGGAGGAAAGGACCATTTTGTCAATATAAAAATAAAACTGCATTACAGAACAACCTGCAAACTCCATGGCCACCATTTATTGATGAAATAACTTCAATAAATTCCAGGTAAACTTTGCTATACCAAAGGGGTTTGCTTTCCAACAGCCTGCATGCCATTTAAGATCTGAAGTCAAAGCTCCAAAGTTTCAAAAATGAGGTGCTGGAAGAGCTGGAGAGATCAAGAGCATCACCAGTGACAAGGTCATTGCAGAACCTGGGAAATTTTTAACTTTCAGGTAGCCAAAGACATCAGTAGTGCCCCGAGCTGTACAGAGGCTGGGGGAAACAGGGTGTCCCCAAAAATGACTTTATGGGAAGATGGTGACCATTAGACCCCACGTGTGATGAAGACACAGCTTAAAATGCCAGTTTTAAATTATAGAAAACCCCATGTAACTTCTGTACAATTACAGGCTGGTGTTGACAAATACATTGAACACCCAAAGACACCATAAATGCACTTAAATCATCCAAACTGTTGAAGATGTAAGTAAAACTGAGTCATGAAAGACCAAAGGTTCTACCAGCACTTTTTACATTATTAATTCAAAATACAGGGGTATAGGGAGGTTAAGCCCTTCCAAGTGATTTTAAGGAGCACATTCAAATAAGCAGCATAGAAAATAATAATCAAAAATACAAATCAGGCACTAGGAGTGATGTCTGCAGAAATGGGCAGCAAACTGAAATGTTTGGCAAGTGGAATTGGGCCCCATTCATGGCCAAGACATGAAGAGAACCAAACAGCAACACTGGCTATTCCACAGCTGCTAACACAGCTCACAGAGAGTGATGCCCGTGCACTGAAGGGGAGCTTCCAGGCTTTGGAGGCAAATGTGTCTCCAGAAAGACAAATACACCTGATTCAGTCTGCCAGCACAGATATCCCTGCTTGGGGACACTCACTCCTGGAAGAGCACACAGGATTTAAGTCAGGAAATTCTTCCCTTCTGTTTTTTCCTACAATATTAGAGAGGAATGCACAGTCTAAAATAAAGATGTATTAATCAGTGGAAACAAAGTCAATGTTACACAAATATCTCCTTTTTTCTTTTAAAATGCCATTTTCTCAATATAAAATTGCTGCTTGAATGACCATCTAACTGCAACAAAACCCCAAACCATCATCACAGCCCTTTCCCTTTCCCTCCCCACCCCTTAGTAGCTATTCTGTAAGAAATTAACTTGGTAAACAATTCAACAAATAGGTCTGGAGTCTGAGTATTTTACAAACCTGGTTGAGAACCATAACAAACTAACCCTGCCTTAATTACACAAACACAGAAAAAAAATCTTTTGTGGTCTTGCATCCCTTGGCACAATGGATGAATCCAAATGCTGCTCTGGTCCCATCCATCCCCTATACCTTCCCCATAGCATCTGCCATGGCAGTGTTTCAGAAAATGAGAAACATTTGGAAAATATCTGTAATCAAGAGTTCTGGTCTCAGTCCATTGATCGCAGGTGGTTTTCCTGAACTCCAGATTTTTTTATTCTTCTCCAAGACTTCCCACCCGATGTTGGGGGTCAGGTCCCCAGTATGGATCCTGGGAGTTCAGTTGCTTGACTATCCCACTGATAACCTACAAATCACTTCCCAGACACAGTCTCAGCCTGACTCCTCCCTCTGCAAGGTCTGCTGATGTTCTGCCATGTGGCAGAGTCCCTGCAGTGCGTAAGGAATCTCAAGCTGTGCAGGGCTCCTCTCCTGCAGCTCTCCTGAGCATCACCAGGTCTGCAGGAACTCAGGGACATTCAGAATTGCAGGGCACTGCTCCAGAGGGACCAATTCTGTGATGTCTAGGAACTCTTCCCGAGCCCACAGGGCGCATCCAACAGGCCCCTCTGTGCTGAAGCACAGCTCAGATCCACAGCACTCCTCAGCTGGAGGCTCCTTCTGAAGCTCAGGACATCTGAGATGCAAAGACCTGCAGGTGCCACCTGCTCCAAGCTCCCCAGAAGATCTGAGACATCTACAGGAGCTGACACAAGGGCTGGATGTATCCCCTCCAAGGAGGGATTCAGATGACGGAGCAGTGTTGAGACACAGAGAAGGTTTCCCCAGTCCCAGAGGCATCACGTCTGCCAGCACAGACAGATTCCTCCACTGCAACTTCTCCTATGCATTTTGAGAGCTGCAGGTTTGCTGCTTTTGCTTCTGACAGCAAACTGACTTTGCATCCACTTGCAAATCCAAAGTTCAGAGATTTGAACAAGAGCCTCTGAATCTGGGAGCCTGCTGAATCACAAGGCTGCTCTCAGTGTCTCCTCAGCACACCTCAGAGACACCCAGTGCTCCTGGAGCTGCTGGGAGAGTAACCTGTCCAATCCCTGCTGCTAACACAGGCTTAGCTAACAAACTGCAAAAGGACCCATGGGGAACGAGGCACAGAACATGGTGAAGTTGAAGAAGACGACGCAAAACACAGAAGGTATTCAGGGGCCTCTAAAAGGATTATGAAAAATATTATATTGGAAAGACAGCAGGCAGACAACAGCTGCCTTAAGTTTCAGAGCGAAGTGGATTGAAAAAATGGATCCACTATAATTTTCAGAGACAAATCTCTGTAGTTTATCTGATCCACCATTTAAATTTCAATACACAGTCCTCTATCTGCAGTAATAATAACCTAAATTCCATTTAGTGTTCATTTGAGCAGTCAGGATAAAGTCATTTCTTATTATCTCCCCACTGTGTAAAAAACAGCTTGAAGGTAGGAAGTCAGCAAGCATTTTCACCAAAAAGTAATTATTGTAAGTGACATTTTTACTGCTGGCATGCCATAAGGCGAACTGCGCATTTGGAAGGACAAGTTGCTAAAACAAAATGACAGGGTACTCTGTGACATTCCGATGAGAACCCAAACATGATTTCACTGCCTCTTGCTTTGATGCACCACTTTTCCCACTGTCCAAAGCTTGGGCTGCAGGTTTCTGCCTAACTAGTCCAAGCTGCTTCCTGAGGAACTGGGGGGAACAGGCACATCCTGTGGGAGCATCCCGGGCCCTGCTCACTCCCAAATCTTGCACATCACTGGGCAAGATGAAAGCAGACAAATGTGGGCAGGAGATTTCTCAGCAACCTCTTAAAAGAGCATTTGCTACTTCAGGGCTGCATTTACCTCCTCATGTAGATGAGTTAATGGACAACAACAGGCCTGGCAGGTTGCCTGAGATCAAAGTGTCTCACACTGGGACTGGATTAGTTTCTGCTTCCCCGATGATGAGGCTGCCCAATTGTCTTGGTTTAGGCCTGTCAACCCAGGACACCAATCTATCTAATTTGTAGACCAAAACGCGGTGAATGCTGCCCTGAGAATCAGGACCTGATCACACACAGCTGATCAACATCCCCAGGACAACCCTGGTATTCAGTGTGAAAATTTCAGGGAGAGATTTCTTCCCTCCAGTCTTCTATTTGATTTTACCTTTAGCTATGGCTGCCTTTGCAGGGTCTTACCAGAGAATCCCAGAATGATTTGGGTGGGGAGGGACCTTAAATCTCCTCTGGTTCCACCCCCTGCTATGAGCAGGGACACCTTCCACTATCCCAGGTTGCTCCTAATGCCTTCCAACCTGGCCTTGGACACTTCCAGGCAGAAGAAGAAATTAGCATTCTAGACTTAATATTTTAAAGCACCATAATAGCAGCTCTCCTCACTAACAGTGGGTGCAGCACAAGCCTGAACTACGTAATAAAGCTGTGCAGCACTTGTGGGAGAACACTGCAACACATCCCTCTTCTGACTAATTAAAGAAAATACGTGTGAAAGCGCCTTCTCCCAGGTAGCGCTTTTGGTGGATTTACTCTTGAGTGAGCGAACCTTGCCTAGTCACAATTTACAAATTAATGTGGCTCATGAAAATATGATCCTCCCTACAGTTATGAACTCCCCCAGTTCTGTGTAGGGAGTGCACAGAGCTCCCTGCAGTTTGCATGTATAATGATGTCAGATACGTAGGCACGTGCAGTTGGAGTTGTGAGCACTCACTGGAGCTGCCACCACTCTGACTGTGGAGAATTTGTTTGTTTGTTTGCTTCACAAATGTTGTAACTTTGGGGAAAATGTTATTCTGGGTCTTGGCTCAGAGGGAAATTTTATGTAGATGGGGGGAGGGATCAAAGGAAAAAGCCCTTTAGGAAAGTGTGCAGATGTGTGTGTGTCTGCACGGAAAGGGGAGGAACCAGCTTTGGTTAACTCTGCAGTTACTGGGGCAATAGAAAAATAAAGGTTCCCACTCTGCATATGAGTATATGTTTAAGTGTCAGGAGTACATAAAACTGAATAATCAGGGTAGATGTTAAAATTACCTGAAAAAAATCTGCTTTTGAGTATTGCTGAAAGATTACATGGTATTGCTGCAACTTAACTTGTATTTTCAATAATTGTTTTAGCTTTGCAACTCTATTAAAAGATGTGTTTTCAGGTCTGGAAAGCAGAAGGAGCTGGAGAAACCAGATGAAGTTGAGAAAAGAGCATGTAAGATGGGAGGTGGTGATACACTCATGAGGAGAGATTTACAGCTGGATGTTTAAAAGTACTTGGAGAAGTTGGGCAACCAATTCTCCCTTCAACAAACCTGCAGCCACAAATGCCTCTGAGTTCTAGAAATCCCACTGTTGTGCCCAAAGCTACCCCAAGACCTAATTAAGGGTACATAAAGTGAAACTATCAGATTTCCACTGAGTCAGGAGGACTAGAGAGTACAGATTGCTCCAAAGGATGTCTGCAATTTTGTGCAGAAGATACTACTGGAGTCAATCAGTTCAAGTGCAATTTGTCCTGAGATCTGACTTTGGGGCAGACATACCAAGCCCTGACACAACCACACCCCGGGAGAAAACCCTCAGAGGAGAAGAATTAAGGGGCATTTTTGCAATAGCCTGGGGGGAAGATGAGGCCTCTGTAACCCTAAGCACTACTTTACAAAAAAACATGGAAAAAAATAGGGGAAACTTAAGAATTTTTTAGATAGATTTAGACACACAGTTGAAAACATCAGAGCAATGCCCAGGTCAGGCCAACAGCCCCAAATCATCCTATGATTCTATGATTCCTGAGCCAAAAGTGAAATCTTGCCATTGAAAAGTAATTTATAAATTTTGGTTTTACAGATCACCCTTAACCAATTTAAAAAACCCTTTCTAAAAATACACCATATTTTAAATTAGATGCTTAATAGCAGAATCATGGCTGCTTTAAAAGACATTGCTCTACTCTGCCAACCTTTACTTAATATTCAGATTTTTCTGTGTTTCCGTAACTTAACCAGAAATCAATATTTGGAAATAACTGCTGGAAAAATATTTTCAATAACCTTATTATTAAACCAGCTTGTGTGCAGACGCTTTATTAAGGATTTTCTGAATGCTAAAATAAATATGTCATGGAAGCAATCAATCAAGATGCCACAACCCCACAGTGTTATATTTTTAGTATAATCAAGACAAACGTGTGCACAATGCATTTTGGAAAAAAACAGAGTGAGAGCCTCCACGAGGAGATTCTGCTGCAGTTTATGGTGTCTCTGTTGACTTGCTGACCTCGTGATTTGATGTGTTAAACCAGCTTGCTTGAACGTGGCATCAATTTTATGACTGTTTGTTGTCCTCCTGCGTCAGGAGCCTGAGTGTGAAGGTATTTCCACACCCTCCTTGGAGATTTGAACCTGGTGTCTGCTCCGCAGCAGAGGCTGCAGCAGGATGCATATGTGCACTGTGCACTGCATTCACAGACATCTCCCCCACTAAACAGTGTGGACGTTCCCTTGCCACAGGCTATGTCCATATGGGATGGATCCCAGGCTAATGATTCCTTCCTTTCCTTCCTTTCCTTCCTTTCCTTCCTTTCCTTCCTTCCTTCCTTCCTTCCTTCCTTCCTTCCTTCCTTCCTTCCCAACCCACCCTCAGCAGAGGGAGAAGCAGACTGACCCCGAGCAGTGCTGCACTAAAGATCCTCCTTTTTGGAGGAGTGCTGGGGAAAAGTGCTGAAACAAAATGACATTTACATTGTACGCAACAATATTATAAAAGCTATTAAGGTACATTATTTTACACATCCTCATAATCTCTCCATACTGCTTTACTTAATTTGTGATAAAATTGTTGAGAAAGGGTACTTAATGTAGGACAGTCAGTAAAAGTAATTTATCATCTTCCCGCTTCGGTGCTCACGTTATCAGCGAACTCATTTTCTGCATTCATCATGCAATCAGCCTATTATTTGCATATTAATCAGGCAGTGGACCATGAAAGAGCCGCATCCCAGCCAAATGCTGCACTATCTCAGGAGGAACACTCAGTAATTATCATACATCAGTGTTATGATGTGGTAATTGATTATAACATCTTTCTGTTGCCCCTGGGGAGTCCCACTGCTAACCCAGCTTCAGGCATTCTGTGCAGATTTTTCTCTGAAAATTAGAGAAACCATTGCTGTCCTTTTATTAATGTTTTTCCCTTTACAATAGACAGCTCTCTGAGCATTTCCAAGGTACTTTTGCCTTTTTCTTTCTTTTTTTTTTTAATGAAACCTTCATTAGGGAAAACACCTGTCTTGGATCAAAAAATAGTAAAAAAAGAAATAACCAATCACCCGAATCAGACCCCCCCAGAAAACCCAGTTGGGCTCGTTCATATTTGTCCTCTCTCTTTCAAGGTCTGGTGGCTTTTTAGGTGCTGGTGTGGCTTATATAATGCCCTTCCCCATCAAACACAACAAAATGTTGCAACTTCAATAGACAGTAATTGCAAAGTTCGCATAAAGGCAGTTAAGTTGCTTTATTTAGGTGCCAAATGAGAGGCTAATTTTGGTCCTCTCGTAAAGGACAAATGAAACATCTGCCAGTTCAAACTTGCACTATTTTTAGGACCCAAGTTCCAGAGGGGTAAACCAGAGAAACAAACATTAACCACAGCTGTGGTTACACTGTGGTCAATCTCACACCTCCTTCGTGTGGGAACCCATCCCAGGATCCCCAGGAAAGCAGCAAGAAAAGGAGAGATGGCTCTGGAGATGAGGCCAGAAGGGAACACCTAACACCAGAAAACAGAGAAGGATGCTTTTCCAAGGGCATGGAGGGACAGAACAATAGAGGAATGGCTTCCCACAGGGCAAGGATGGATGGGATATTGGGCAGGAATTCTTCCCTGTGAGGATGGGCAGGCCCTGGCACAGGGTGCCCAGAGAAGCTGTGGCTGCCCCATGCCTGGGAAATGTTCCAGGTCAGGTTGGATGGGGCTTGGAGCAGCCTGGGATAGGGAAAAGTGTCCTTGCCTATGGCAGGGGTGGGACTGGATGGGTTTTAAGTTCCCTCCCAACCCAAACCATTCTGTGACAAGTTGCCATCAGCAATATCTTTGACAAGTACAAGTATAGATACTGAACATGTACCACTGGGCCTATTTTACATCTCTTGTTGTAGTTGTATTTTCTCCTTTCATTGGCTTTTTAATTGGCTATCTTTCTCTTTTCACTTTTATTTAAATTTGATCTCAAATCCACTTTGCTTTGTTTTCAGTGCAAGTTGCATTTCTCATCAGATTTAAAATAATCACTGGATTCTTTCATTTGCTGTTTCTCTGGAAGGTTGTTGGCAAGTTAAAAAACCCTCCAACACACATCAAATGAGGTGAGACAAATTCCTAAGTTTCTCTCACACCCTAATGTAAAGGACAGGCTGGAAGATAACTTAGAAGACATTAATTTTCTGGTAATATCCTGTTTTTTTCTGCCTTGGGAATGATTTGCTATCAAGCAATATGTAGCTCTGTAATCAGAACAGGCTGTTTATTTCCCTGTTTCAGAGCTACTGGGTGAAGAGGATTTCCATCCCAATTATAAGAGGGAAATAACAACCCGCACATTTGGTGCTCGCACACCTTCTTCTCCAGTATTTTAGGAGGAAAATAGCCCATTATCTGTTCTTTGAATTGAAAGCAAGGTGATTTTCATCCAGTGGAGGAGCATTTGGTAATTTGCTGAGCAGCAGTCGGGCTGTTGCCCAGGGAGGGCCGAGGGTACCGTGGCCATCTCCATCCCACCAGTGGCCAAGGGCTGGACCTGCAGCCCCTCTCCTTTCCCCACCAGCAGCCAAAACACCAAAGTGAGCTTCTGCCAGCTGCCAGAGCCTTCTATCCCTAACAGAAAATCATCTGCTCCCTTTGGAGAAGTGCTTTTCCAGGCTCTTGTGCAGCTGCCAGCCCACGGGGGACAGAACCCAGTGTACACCCAGCTCATGACCCTGCCTGGGGGTGCTCGGCCTCCCTGTGCTGGAGCTCCACAGCCACGGCCTTGCTCTGTGTCTGTGCTGCTCCAGTTGGTCTGGAATTTGCCTTTCCCATCTCTCAGCTCCTCGTTTTCCACTCAGCCCCTCTGTGGTTTGCAGCTGGCAGCAGGGAGGGGGTGTGGGTCCCCTCCCCAGGGGAGGCCCCAGTGTGCAGGCACAGGGGAAGGGAAAGGCTGGTAATTAATGAGATGAAGTAATAAGTAATGAAATGAACAACAGTGGAATTTACAGAGCTCAACTACTCAATGGCCATGGGTTTCTCTCCCTAACTACAACCTGTTTTTAGAAACTCTCATGCCAACTGCTACTCTGTGAACTACCTGAGAAGCCTGAGGCAATAATGGTCAGGAAAGTTTCTTTTTTCCACACAGCTTAAAATTTTTTTTTCATTTATTAATTCTGCTCTTTGAAAATAAAAACTTTAAGGATAAGGCATTGCTGTGCCTGGCTCAGTGCTGCTGCAGAGCCACACTTGACCTCCTTGCTTGGGGATCTCACACTAAGGGGGAGAGTGAGAGTCAAGGACCTGCATTCCCAAATTAACCACAGAAATAAAACATAGCTGCAACTTGACTGGGTAACTTCTTCAAAACAAATGCTAGGAGTCCATAACTACACTTTGGAGTGAATTAAATTTGCCTTCAGAATCCAGCACGGGTCTCCTCTTTGCTGTATTAACATTGTAATTGAGTCACAAAGAGAATCTGCCTAGAAAACAGTGTTCACTCCCTGATTTTGTATTTTACTTTAGCCCTCCTGTGACAGCAAAGTCGTGACCACAGTAAGGACAGAGTAATTTTCTGTCCTTTAAATTTAATTAAGGAAATTTAATCACTGGGTGGTCCCATGGACAGAGAAGGATACAACCAGGAGAGGAATTTCTCCACAAATACTGACTATTTGTAAAGCATCACTGATGGAAAAGGAGCAGGGCTGTGGGGGCAGCCTGGGCAGGACAGACCTCAGCAGGAAACAGGAATGCCCAGGAATCAGAGCCAGTGTCATGTACAGAATCAACTCGAGGCACTGACTTCATGCTGCATTCCTAGGTCCCAGTGAGGTGCCTCGACAGCCATTCTCCTGGTTTTATTGATACCAGAAAGGCTGCCAGGGAAGTTTTCATGGTCCAAATGTCAGGGAAATGGCACAGAAGATCATCACACACGTTACAGACAGACTACAACAGCTGCCCTTATGAGGAGCCAACTGATACCCTATGGTTTGAAATCAAGACAGCCACGGACAATTGCTCCTGAGCCAATCCCAAACCACGCAGAAAGAATGGGGAAACTTCACCCTGATGTGCCAGGGTGCTCCAGGGATAAGCATGAAGGTAACTCTCTGGCTGACGTAGTTACTCAGCGCTGAACTTTAAAACCACATTTTGCACCTAGCACAAAAGGCCACAACTTTCCCAAGTCCAAGACTAAATAACCGGTTATCAAACACAAAACATCTCTGCAAGGAATTCCTGCAGTCGACTGTCTGTCTGTCTGTCTGAGCCATGTGATCTCCCTTCTATTCCATTTCACAGACTACATTAACCACAAACATTCCATGTCATACATTTTTATTAACCTGGAATGCCAGCAAATGACTGCAAAACCATCTCTCTCTCTCTCTTTTTTTTTTCCTTTTTTTTTTTTCTTTTTGATTCAACAACAAAAACCAGCTCCAATTTGGGAAGGTCTGTCAGCATCACTGCACTGATCACTTTGGTGATGTCACAGTGTAAGGATTCAGCTCTCCCTGTGCTAATCCCAGCTGTGCTCTGGACAGCTCTGCCCACCCAAACAAACCAGAACAACTCAAGAAAAGATGATAAAACGCAGGGAGATGGAGGTAAGAGCTTCTCCTTTGCCACCACAAGGCTACTGAGCTCTTCCCAGAAGTGCATCAGGATGGTATTTCCAAATTTGGGCTGCCAGCCTGAAATACTCTCTCTTCCTACTTCTCGCAGAGTAGCCAATGTGACAGAATTCTCCTGGGATCAGGAAAATGGGAATATCCACCCAGCACACAGTTAACTACCTGCCCACTCAGCACCTTCTGCACCGGCAAATGTTACAGGAATCTGTACGACATAAATAAATGGCTTTGCCATCACACCCCAATCTCTCTGTTAATATCACAACAACACTAAACCATCCTGAGGTTTTTCCAATTTGCCTTCCCAAGGGATGATGAGAGGTAATCTCCCCGTTGTTACAAATGCCTTATTTTGAAAAGAAAGCTTTTATGCATATTTTAGTTGATCTAAATACAGTAGATCTCAGGTTTTTAAATCACCAGATAATATGCAATTATCTCAAGCTAGATTCTGATTTTGAAACAAGCTCTAATTAGCTCCCTATTTTATGCTGCTATAATCCTTTCTTCAACTCCCATGAGTGTTACTATTGCTAAGCAGCATGAGGTTAGGAATGATGGATGATACCCAGAAAGGAAGACAAACAAAAGGGAAATTCAAAATCCCCTGAGATCACTCGCAGCTGTATCGGCAAATGAAGATTTCCACATTAGGTCATAAGACGACCCTTACAGAAACACACACCAAAAAGGCACGTCTTCCTCCCACTGAGTATTTGCAAGCCTTTAATGTAGTATATAGAGAGAGTGGATGTCCTTCACAGAGGATAAAGGAAAAAAAAACAGTGAGTGCAAAAATTCAGCTTTCCTGCGAGCAGCCACGGAATCAACAGCACCAGAAAGGAAACTCTGTCTCAATCTCCAAAGATACGCAGCACAAAGCCCCAAAATAAAACCAACTAATAAAAGCTGTGCACAGTACAAGTATTTAAAAAAATATCCAAGCCTTCTCCTGGCACATGGCAACTGTTCAAACCCACCCCGGCTCCCATCAGCAGTAATGCAACTAAATAAGGGCCAAATTCATCATGAAAAAATGCTGATGCAGTTGGGTGACACTAATTCAACTTTTTTTTCCATGTGATTTGGTCCATGCTTTTGACACATAAATCATTAAAAAGGCAGATTTACCCAAGGGCATTAGAGCATTTAGGTGGAAAGAAATACACAGAAAAAATGTTAGAAAAGGCACGGCAATACTATTTTTGACCACCTAGGGTACAGACACCATTTTTGTGTAAAACATGTTCCCTAAAACTTGCACAAAATCACCAAGCCTTGAGGAAAGCTCACAGGCAGAAAATACAGGTCTATACCTGTCTGTCATTTTGGTATAGGCTGTTTTTTATAAAATTCATGAATACAGCTTCCAAAGAAGAAAAACTAAGCCTGGCTTCTATTTGCTATCTCAACATATATTTATATAAAAATATAAAAATACATATATGTTAATCCATTCATCATATGAAACACTGATGGGCCCATCTGTCCACACGTGAAAATGGAAAATTACTGGACCAAAGGTGAGGTTTTCATGAATGAGGTGTTTATCAAAACCTTATGATCTAGAAGTGTAACTAACTGGCTCAGAAATCCAGAAAACCTTGCTAGTTTGATATAATAGAGCCAAACAGTAATGAAAATACTCCCAGCTAATAAAAGTTTGAGTCGTTACTATGCATGTTGACACTCTGTACACTGAAGACCTTCTTGGCAAAGCACTCAGGAGCCACTGAGTGTATTAGTTTAATTTCACTTCTTTCCCTTCATGCATTCAACAAGTTCCAAGCCAATTATATTACATGGAAAAGGCTCCAGACCTTTCCTCGTTTCAAAACTGTTCTGATTAATTTCTGTTTTAAAATTACAAGTATGCAACCTTCTCTGCCTTGATTTTCCTGGGAAATGTCTCAGAAGACCAGAAAATTGGAGCTATCTCTCTCTTTTTTTTTCTTCTCTCTGCCCTGGAGTGATGGGTCTTTCACAAATGCATAATTATTATTACCTTTTCCAAACTGTTTGCTGCATTTTTAATTACAGAACAGCTGCTAATAAAAGGAAATCACCAAACTGCCCTTCCTCATTCAAATAACTTGGTTTTTGCTCTTTTGTTCTGCCTGGTGTCACAACCTTCCTTATTCCTTCACACAGAGAAAGGCACCAAGAAAAGAACATTTTGTACAACAATTCTATTTTTAATCCTCCGAGAGGAGGTAGAAAAGGGCACGAGCCCATTTTCTCATTTGTAAGTTGGCTTTAAGGAATGAAGGAGGACAATCATCAATAACATGATTTTATTAGCTGATAGGAATGTGTCACCTCACAAAATATTAGCTCAAGGGCAGGAACTGACAAACGACACTGGGAGTGTGGGAGGGAACAAAATATCCCGGCAGCAAAACTGAACTTCCTGAAGGAAATCACTTTCAGCTCCCAGCGACCCCCCCGGGAATCCAGAAGGTGGTCGGATTTTAATACTATGGGCTTGTCTTTCCATCTTTTATAATTAGAGTTAGTCTAAATCTTCATAAATATGAAGATTAGCAATAACAATGCAGCATTTCCCAGCTCCTCTGATTTCGAATTCCCCCTAAAATGGCTACAATTAATTACTCATATTTTCCACGCTGTCTCGGGCGTTTGTAACTGTGACACTCTTGCACGGCATTGATGCCACAAAAAAAAGTACTCAATGGCATGTTTTTAATGAACCATCACAGGAAATTTCCATGTTCCCTAAATGCTTGGCTATAAGTAACAATAGCCCTATGATTGCAAATAATTTTCTCCCATTTTGGTTTTGTTTTCATGGCTTGTTTTTACTGGGGGCTTTTTTTTTTTTTTTTTTTTTTTTTTTTTTTTTTTNTTTTTTTTTTTTTTTGCTTTTATGTATTTATTTTCAACTGTTCTCCTTAAGAAAAACGTGGACAGAATATCATCACGAATTTTCTTCAAGTAAAATCTTTTAGAATGCAAAATAGTTTCCTCAGTAGAGAGAAAAAAAGCACTTTCATTAGCACATTTAGAGTAAAGCCAGTGAGCTGCAGAAAAAGGAGTATTTCAGAATAGCAGAAAGGTGGAAGAAGAGCACAACCTATCCCTGTCTGTGCCCTGAAATGCAGCAATTCTCTAACACAGGGCACTGGCTGTAAGCACAGAGCAGTGCATGGGTGTTTTTCTGGAGTGTTTTACGTCAGTGAAGCATTTCATTGGTAAAGAGGTTGTGTGGGTAGAGTTTGGTATCTAACAGCAGGAACACAGCTGTTCTCTCCTGTCCCAGCCTCCCTCCTATCCTGTGACCATCTCTAAAGCCTTCAGCCACTCACTTCCCTGACACTCAGCTTTGCTGCATCTGCTTTTATATTTATTTTTTCGCAAATGGAAAGGAGAAAAAAAAACAAAAAAAAAAGTCAGCTGGGAATATTTAACAAAGCTTGAAAAAGATGTGACGTGGTCTGTTCCCCACCTTCGGATTAACAAAGCAGATTTTGTGCAAAGGAGAGTGGAAAAAAAACTACCAGCGAGTGAGGCAGCTGGAGTATGTGGATCACGTTACAAACCGAGGGCTTGTTTTACAGCCATTGTCACATGTCACATTGATAAGCTGAACGATGGCAAAAAAACCCCTTACAGAGCCAATGATCTCTAAGATCAGACAGAGTCTCTTTACCTAATATATGCAGCTAAATATGCGTGCTCCCTACATCTGCCATAGCAACAAGGAGAGAAGGAGGAATTAACTGCATTAATAAAAAAAAACTGAAGGGACTCCTGTATGATACAACAAAATGTGAGAAACCTCTCAGCATCAAAGCAAACGCAACAAAAGCACAGAGAATTATTTCAGAGCAAATCATTGAAACCAGCTGATTACCTGAGCTTGCACATCCCTGCTGTAGGGAATCCTGTAATGATGTCACAGAGTGAAGGACTAGATAAGAGAGGAGAGGAAAATCAGGGAACAATAAAAGGAGATGCCAAACCACAAACTAAACAGTAAGCAGGCTCAACAAATAGCAAAGTGCTGATCTCGGCAAGGGCTTGCTGCTCAGTTAACTCATGGCACAGAAAGGTACGACCCAGGCCAGGCTCCAGCCTGCCTTTTCTGTGTCAATAGGTATTAGGGGAAGAGACGGCCACAATAAAAGTGTCATTGCAACCCAGCATTCCCCCTTTAAAGCTCAGTTTTCCAGCTCACCTCCTGAGACAGCAATTGATATTCTCCCTGGAACAATCCACAAAATCCCCTGTGCAACCCTAGGAAACAGCGCGCAACATTTTCCAGCTCTTTGGCCAAAATTTTTGGGATTGCGTGTCATATTCATGCCTAGATAATATCACCCTAATGAGGAACTTGATAACTGCTGCTTATCAATTACACATAAACGTTTGTAAACATTCCCAGCACGTCCCCTTAGGGACCGGCTGGGGCTGCCAGGGTGGATTGGTGCCACTTCCACAACGCCTGGACCAGCACTGGTGCAAGGCTGGCTTACTGCAAATTTAAAAAAAAATAAAAAAAATACAGAAAATAGAGAAAAGAAAAAAATCTCCTCCTCCTCAACTCAAACAACATAGTGGAATTTTAATTACCTTGTCCTTGTTGCTGCCCTTGTGCAGGCAGGACACACTGTCCCAGCTCACCATTCAACCAGAGCTGCATACGAATAAATGGTTCTCGGCCTTTTTGGGTCAATTTGCTCCATGGCTTTGGCCTGGAGAGCATGTCACTGACACTTCCTTGGGACAGCCCCAATACCTGAAGTGAAGCAACCAAGAATGGCACGTTAACACACTGGCACTGGAAACGGGGGGAATTTAAGTAATTTTGATTTCTTTTACTGTATTGCTCAAATTGTTTGTATATGGACAACTATAAAATCTGTAAAAATTGGACAATTATAAAAACTGTTTTCTGTGGATACTCTGATGGAAATGCTTTTATTCCCGCTGTGTTGCCTTCTGAAGGAAGGTGGTTTTTTTTCCCTGCAGGATCTGGGTGGCAGCAGCCTGGTGAGGGATTTGCATGCTTTTCATATTTTGTGTCAAACAATTTCATCAGTTTTAACAGGAAAAACACCCAGTCCAGGCACACACAGGCAGATGAAACAGGCAATGACTGGCATGTATTTTGTTCTCAAACAAAAATAATTGGGACTTTTGAGACTAGGCCTATATTTGGTTGATTTTTGGGGGATGAATTACAACGATGTGTGTTTTCACCTGTAGCAGCGGCTGCTCCACATAAGTAAATATTTAAGAATACAGCTGACTGCAGTGGGCGGGGGGGGAGGGTGCAGAATTTCAGACAGGCAGAATGCAATTACTTGCCTAGAATTCAGCACAGGTACAAGAGTTAAAAATCATACTTAATGAAAGCTGCCATGGGATCTTTAAAGACCCCGAGAGGTCAGACTTTTCATTTTATATCTTAGTGAGAAGGTAATAGTGCCATGCCAGCTCCTATTATACTTTTATATTGATTCAATTCTTTATAGGAAGAAGAAACAACAAATGTCCTACACTTTTTACAGCCTGGGAGGGGTTTTCTAGTGGTCAGGGACCCTCAAAATCCCACGTGCTCAGTGCTTAGGGCTCACAACGTGAGAACTTCAGGGAGCCTTATCTGTAATCAAACATAGCCCTAAAACATCTCAGAGCACACTGAGGTGCTGAGCACCAGGTATTAGAAATGACTTGGAATTCTTGACTTCAGACTAAGGAGAGTTAGGGGATTTTCCATGTGTTTGTTTTAATGCCCTTGTGCACGTTTCCAAATAATAATGTAAAAGGGAAAATGCTCTTGTGTCCATAATCTTCACTTATAATAAAGTTAAGGCTCTCCAGTCATGACAATGGTATTACTCAAATATTCCACGAATTCATTACATTAAGCATGAAATATTGAGTCTCAGCAATGTTTGCTTCAGCTTTCAAGTTTTCTAAACTCAAGGCCCCATTCCTAATTCCAAGTGGCTGAAGCCAATCCCTGCATAAAAATCCTTGCAATTCCTACCACACAGGGAAACTAATACTTCAGTGAGTTTAGTTTTGAAACACTTCACACACGGAGCAAAAACATTTTTCCACAGGACACCCACGGCACGTCCCCCTCTCGGTCTGCACCTGTGTGTCAGGAGCAGAGGGCACAATCACAACACTGGTGAAACAAGAGAGAACCACTTTTCTTTACCTTTTCCCCAAAGATCCTTTGGCAGATGCCATTCTTTGCTAGCTTTTCCTTGACCTGCCGCGTTAGCTCTATCGTATCCACCTCCTGGTACATATAAATCTCATACTGCTCGGGTGTCAGTGGAGGAACCGAAGGTTTGGATGGCTTGGACAAGGACACGATAGGGGATGAAGGGAGGGGGCTATTTTGTGGTGTCTCACTGCGACTGGCCCCGGTCATGCTCAATTCAGAACTCTGCGAGTACGGAGATTCCGCGTTTGGCCACTCTTTCCAATACTCGGAAGAAGACGGTCCTTGGAGCTGGCTACGATCTGGCCTAGTCTGATTGCTGACCTTTTCTTTTCCACCACTGGCTTCCTCAACTTTTATATCTTCGGGAAGAGCTGCATTTCTTCTCTCATGCTGCACAGTATTCCACCAATGGTCCTTCCAAACACCACCACGTCCCAACTCATTTTTAACATGCCTCAACATACCCTGGGCAGAATCACTTATTCCATGAAGCTCTAAAACAGGTGCCTCCTGAGGCTCTTTTTTGAGCCCAGAGAGGTTCTGCAATGCAGAGATACTGGAATCAGTGACAGATGAATGTTTCTTCAGGGATATGGCCAAAGGAGAATAGCTGGAAACCGAAGACATTGCAGGTGTAGACACTAATTTGGGGGACAGGATAGAAATGTCAGCTTGAGATAGAGGTGGTGTTTTTAAGGCAGGTTCAAGGGCAGCCTGCTGTGCCTCCATTTCCCGTCGGGCTTGTTGCAGAATGGATCGAATTGCATCATCAGAATTGCCACTGCTAGAGGCAGAAGGCGGCTGAGCCGGCTCAGCTATGAAAAACAACCAAAAGACTAAATGCAACAGAGGAAAATGCTTTATATTCAACACGTGCTACTGTAAACATTGCCCTGACAGGAAAAAAAAATAAAGAAAAAAAGAAAAGTGGGGTGGGGGCTGAAAGGGCTGAAATACATTTCTGGATGGGAGGGAGGAGTTTTCACTAAGCAAAGATTTGCACTTTTCAAAATAAGGTAAGATTTCCAAAGTTCTTCACTGGAAAATTTTGAGAGTTGCCAAAGTGCTGGATGTTTGCACGCACAGACTCAGCTGCACAAGTCTGGGATCACTTGCCCTTCCACCATTGTAAACAATTTCAAATAAATGCCTTTGAAAATCAAGCTTTCACCTCTTCCTCCCCCACCCCCACGTGGTCAATAACATTTTATAGCTGCATTTACAAAGTTATTTAACCTTTCACTTCACTCTTTTCTCCACAAATGACTTTAACATGCACTCAGAACTGAACACAGCTGCATTCACCTGGACAGACTATTACAGTATTAATAAGGTGAGACCTTTTAACTTCAAAAACACAACACACAAATTACAACAAAGGCAGAACTTTAGGAAGAGATGATCATCATTATTTCACTTGACAAGCTAAATATGCTCCTGCTTCCTGTTTTCTTGTTCCATGGTCCCGACCACTGAAATAAACAGCTCTACCAGAGCCAGGCTGATACCTGGCCATCACCTTCTCCCTTATCCAAAGCTCTAGGGTGGAGTCACGGGTGCTCTCAGCAGAGACAACCCCCAAATGCAGCATTCCAGTGGGGAACCAGGATTTGGGTGGCTGTGCTGCAGCAGTCGGGGATGAGCAGAGACTGGAACGTGGGTGGGGAATTATCTCTGCAGAGCCAGGAGGTTTTGCAATGGCATCTGCTTCTATTTCAGTCTCCACTGAGGTCCCCAGTGCTTGGAAACCAGTTCCTCTGAAAGCTGCTCTGCAGAGAACTGGGAAAGTGGGGAAGCACCAGGTGGGAGCAGGGAGCCCCACACTGCAAGGAGTGGCCTCCAAGTGAAATAAGATTTGCAACACTCTGTGTACCACTCCAGTAATGCTAAGGCTCATCTGAATGCATTTCTGAATTTGCCTCCCTACATTCCTTCCTGTCACAGACTGCAAAATACATGAAAAGCTAAGAAATAGGAAAAAAAAGACAGTGAGATTCTCTCTGCTGTTTTATCTGCTGGTTTCACAGGGAGTTTTGAGGCCAAATTAATATTTGAAAGGAAGTCTGAGACTCTCAGATGAAACATGCTACTGAATAACATTCTTGCAGTTTCCTGTACAAAGCCCATATTTTTTTCTCTATGTAATAATTTCCTGTATCAAGTCATATTATTTAGATCATATATTAACTAGTGTTTTATACTCTGCCATGAGATTAACTTAGTTTTCATTTGAAAGACAACTATCCAAAACTGTAGATCAGTATTTACTTTAAAAAATGAAACAGAACTATTGCACAGCAATTTCTACTTCAGCCCAATAGCAGCACTGGGAACTCATAAAACTGAGGGCTATGGACTAGACAGAAATGTTAATTACATGACAGCATACAATGAGAAATTAGACTTATCTCAGGCCAAGAGGGATTTTTTGGGAAAGGGAATGTGTTTTGGATTTGCCAGTTCATTCACTGAATACATTCTGTAACCAAAAATAAAGTCATCTAAGAGTCAGGACTGAGTGTGCCTATATGAGTACAGGATGTACCATGGTTCTGGGACTGGTAATTGCTGCCTGTGACCTTCACCCCAACAAATCCATCCAGCCCCTCTCCCATGCAGTTGTGTTCCTGGGGCATGAGTGAGACAGAAGAGAAGAGAAAGCAGGAGCTGGTCCCTTTCCAAGGAGCAAACTGGGAGAAGAAGGAATTCTGCAGGTTCCCCTCAGTGACTCCTGCAAGTCTGGAGGGCAGCCAGGAGCTCAGAGCTCTGCACAGGGATAAAGGTGCTCAGAAATCCCACAGGGAGCAGGGCAGAGCAGAGACCCCATCACGCTGGGACATGTGCGACCTTAACTCAGGATGTCTCAGAGACAGAAACAACTCTGCTGAATAACAATAAAAATCTCCAAAAAAACTCTTCAAAAACCTATACTGAAGGTTTTCAGAATATAATTAACTGACCAGAAAGCTCATGGCAATTGTTTTAATTAAATTCTGCAGTAAAAGCAGGCAGAGACAAAATGAGCACTTACCTGTTTTCTGTACTTGCAGCTCCCTTTTGGCTTGTTCGAGAATGGATTTGATGGCTTCATCAGAGCCAGACTCTGTGGTTCGGATTCGTGTGGTTATGTTACCTGGGGAGGAAAACACAACTGATGACACCAAGAAAACTCTTATTTGGCTGTTTTTATAACACAAAGACACATTGTATGTGATACACGGCCAGCACAACCTGAGGACAACTTGCACAGGACCTTTACCAACATTTATACAAAAAAAGTACTTAACATAATAAAAGCAAAATATCCTCTTTGTGCCTGTCTCTACTAGCTGCCCTGGAATGGTGAGAACATCAGAGGAAGAACTAGGTGGTCATATATTCCTTTTCTATGGTAACATACATAGGTCTATTATTTTTTTTTTATTTTATTTATTTATTTATTTATTTTTTATTTTTTTTTTTTTTTTTTTTTTGGGGAGGGGGAGAGGAAACAGAAAGGAAAAGAACTGGATGGGAAAAGAAGAAAGCTAAAAACAAAAGCCCGGGAATCAACTTAAAAACGGCATCAGCTGCTAGTCAAAGTAGGATGAGTATACATTCAGCCCAAAACAGAATTAAAAAGTAACTCAATAAAAACAATTTTTAACTTTCTAGAGGTTAATACATTAAGAGAAAGAGTCATTTAAACGCAGATACCATTTGAAGTACTCTCCAGCTAAGAGCTATTACTTGGTTGTTTGGTTTTGCTTCTGTTTTTTTGTTTTGTTTTGTTTTTTAACCTCTAAGGGGAAGAAAAGGAGGGAAAACTGTGAGTGCTACTGCACTTAACTGCATTTTCCATTATGAGATTACTGTTTGTAAGCAAGTGAGGTAATTTGTGACTGGAGTCAAAATAACTACAGACCTTTGGTGTACCTGCTTTTGTTTTTTCTTCTTTCTGATCTTACTAAAAGAAAAAATCTGCAACTAATCTATAATAAAAAGGTGCAGACTTCCTCTTCAGTGATAATTTATGGAACTGATGTTCACTTGTCTTGTTGTCTTTTTCATATCTAATACTGAACTAAGCACCACACTAATTTAGCGGTGTATTAAAGTGGAATTTGTCAGCATAAGCCCCATGAAAAGAAAGAAGTAAATCTAGAGCAGAAGCAGTACGCAATTGATGTTATAACTGTGCAACTTTCTCCCTCTAAAACCATAAAAATAGCGAAGAGAGCATTTCAATAGGTCTGATGACTTTATAAAGCAACTTCTATCACTCCTCTCTCTCTATCTGCGTACACAGGGAGGATGGGAGGGAAAGAACTATCCAAACAGGGTTACGTTAGTACAGCAGCAGCAGAATTAGAAAAAGCAAAGTGTTCATCTAACCCATGGTTTGTTTTATACTTACTGTCTGTTTTTCTATCAGATTCCAGGCCAGAATCAAACTGCACAGTTTTAAGGAAACACACAGCTAAAGCACACTCCACTTCCTAGGGATTGACTGCAAAGAAAAACACCTGCCTGTGACGTACCTTCAGACCCATTTCTTCGTTTCGGTACTTCCTGAAATAGTCTGTTCAGGTTCTGGCCTGGATTCTCTGTTGAAAAACAAGTTTGGTAAGAACAAAACAATCAGGGGATGGTTGCTCTGACATCACGGCTGTGTGACATGAGGAGCTGGCAGCCTGGCCCTGAGCTCTCCTGGCCCCTTGGGCCCCTGAGCAGGAGGAACTGGCTACTTGGGAAGAAGCAAGTCTGGCTGATTTGTTAATAAAGATTACAGCTATGTTCGGAAAGGAGATTAGACAGATATAAATAAATGTCTAGAGATACCAAAAATGAAGAGGTTAAAGATGGGCAGATAATCCCCTCAAGTACAATCATCAAAAGGAAGAACAGATTATAAATCTAACAGTGTGTGCTTCCAATTAAACAAAATCTAGGAAAACCCTGCCTGTCCTTTCCAATATTTCTTGACTGTAAACAACTTACTTTTCAGTTTCTCCAAATGTAAATCTCAGCCTTAAGATGAATCACAATGAAATGCATGTTACTTCTTAAAATCACTGCCTTAAATATGCAAAGCTGCTTTAAACTGGGATTGTGTTTTAATTACTCATCTCATGCATCACCTACCCTATTTTGTCAGAACACTTTGGGGAAAAAACACAATCACACAAGACACAACAAAAGCCTGGTCTTAGTAAATAACCTCAAGTAAAAGCTCCCAAGTATTTCTGAGGGCTGATACCCCGAGTAGTTGCTGACCCTTTTTTGCTCCGTGCTCAGCTGTGGCACGGAGGGGTTGGGAAATGAGGGCTGTGAGTGTCCCTGCTGCTCCCTCCTGCTGACAGGCACCAGCCAGTGGCTAAAAAAAGCATAAGCAGAGATACGAACCTGCCTGAGTGCTGCAAAGCACGGCTGGAGGGCTGAACCTGCTGCACCTGGCACCTGAACCTGTGTGGGAGCAGCAGCAGCAGCAGCAGCACAAACAGCCCCGGATGGAGAAGCTCCTGGTTTGGAATGTTTGGAACTAAGAGGAGCAGGGGGCTGGGGAAGCTCTTACCTCTTTGTCTGCCCTGGATGCTGCGAAGAGCCAGGATGTTCTGCTCGTCCGACAGGAACTGCTTCATCTTATGAAATGGCTCCTTGCCTCTCACAGTCAGTTTATTCCATGGCTTAGGCCGGGCCAGGATCTCACTCACAGACCCTTGTGACAGTCCCAACACATAATGTCCAAATATCCGCTGGCCAATATTGTGCTTGATCAACTGCTCTTTCACCTGACGTGCAATTTCGGCCGTGTCTATCTCCTCGCCTTCAGAGATGCTCCCAGCACTTTCTGACTGGCTGGGAGATGGGGCCATGCCATTTACATCCGGGCTTTGTTGTAATGGACTTTGGGAAGATATGGAGTTTGTGCTGTATGGACCTGTTGGAAAAATCATGCTTGTGCTTCCTGCTTCCTGCATTGCCTTGGAGTAGAAGGACTGCATTAGCTGTCGCTGGAGGAGAGAGTTTAGTGCAAATTTTCCTGTGGAGGCCAGGGGTAAGCTGGGGCTTGCCAGGGATGAGCTGAAAAAGTCTTGACTTAAACCCGTTGGTGAGAACTGGTGTGTACCATTAGTATTGGAAGCCTGCTCCCCCGCGTTGCGGAGCAACTGGGAAGGAGGGGAGGCCGGCAAGGTTGCAGGACGCTGACTCTCAGGCTGGTCTTTCCCTTTTCTCCTGGCTGACCCTACAAGGAAGGTCAAACATAATGCATTATGGGGGGTCAAAGAGGGAGAAACCAAGATAAAAAAATGCAAAGTTTGCCCCGCAAAGGGAAAAAAAAAAGTGCAGATTGACACGGGCCAATGGAATGGCGGTGGGAGTTTTGGTTTTTGTTTGGTTTTGGTTTGTTTTCATTTGTTGGGTTTTGTGTTTTTTTTGTTTAATTTTTATTTTTAATTTTTTTTTTCCATGATTGAAAATTTTTAAGCCAAACAAGGCCCCCAAAACAAACAACATGCATTTCATGTTTGCACCTTTCTTGTATGTTGCAGCCTGGAGAATCCCCCTTACAGACATTAACACTAGAACAGTTACATGAAGTGCAGTGATACAGTTAAATAAATGCAGTTACAGACAGCAAGTCTCTCTGATGTCTCTCATTCAAGATATGACTCATTGGACCTGACTGAACCCAGATGCAGCAAACATTTACATTTTGGAACAAACCAATTTGAATAAAGGAATAACCATTAGGTGGATGCACCAAGATCACCCAGTTAAAAGTCAGAAAACGCTTCAGAATTCAGTAATCCCAGGGCCAGTGGCAACTTTTAACTTTCTTCCAGCTGCAAAAACCATTGTTCAAGAATCTGGAAATTCCATGACTTGCCATTTAAAAAAATGTGCACACAAGATGTAAAATCCCACATTAGGGAAGCCAAACAGCAAACACACTTCGCTGGAAAGAAAGGATTTTGCTTTCCCAAGCTGACCTGCTGGTGGTATATCCAAGTGTATCAGACAGGAAGACTGTGTTCTACATGCAAACATTTTGCATAACACTGTGTGTGTGGGAAAGAGATGGATTTGTTCCCAAAACAGAAGACAGCCTCAAACACTGGTACAGCCTGTAATGCCTCTTCCTTAACCTTTATAGACTCTCTAACTTCTACTTCATCATCCAGCCTATAAAACTACAGAAATCCAATGTTACTCAGTGCTCCTGTTGCTTCTCAATCCTCCTGCCATGCATTAGCTCAGACACTCAGCTCTCACTCAGCCCTCCCTCCCATCACAGGACAGCAGAGGCACCAGAGGAGCCAACATTTGGGTGGACCTACCGCTCAGGTCGCTGTTGGTGATGCGCAGCGTGGCGTTCTCCGACTGCAGCGAGCGGTTCTTCTCCAGCAGCAGCACCTCCAGAGGCTTGGATGCATCCTAAAGGAAACCAAAAAGGGGGAGGTTTGGTTCTCAAAGCATCGAGAATCTCACTCAGGCACTAAAAAAGGATTTCAGAGGGAAAAAAAATTTTAAAAAGCCACCCCAAGTGCTTGACTGGTCTCTGAAGGCAGTGGGGGAATTCACTGGGCACAGATCTGCAGGAATCTCTCCAGGCTCTGGTGTGAGCCATGGAAGAGATTCACTGCTTAATTTTCATTGTAAATCATTCATCAATTCTGCATTATTTTGAGATGTGTAATGGAACATTTTCTTAATCTTACTTATTTTTAAATGGTCCTGGCACGCTTCCAGTTTAAAAGCTGTAGACTTCTTTTAATCTGATTAAAACAGGAGTTAAGATTATATTATTCCTTCTAGGTCAACTGACCCAAGCTAAGCATTTCCTTGACATGCTGTGTTTCAGCAGAAACAGTTTGTTCAAAATAACATCAGTCAGAGAAACCTGCTATTTACTCTCCCCTAAATACCTAACCCTTGATCATTAAAAAACCCATTGAAAATTAATCCCAGGACATCGATATTCAGTTCGGATTTCAGAAACAGGAATTTAATTCATAACCTTTAAACTGAAGTAAGATTAATTTGCTGGCACAGCAGAGGTTTCTCAGTACTCCAAGGTTTGTTTCCTTTTGTGAAAAGAAATTTTCAAGGCTAACAAATACTTAAAAATGCTGAAGTCCTTGCACTGTGTGCTGCCCATACACCACCTCCAGTATCTTTAAATGACTCAACTTCACAACATTCTGGTTTATCTACTCCAGCACAGCTGAAACGTCACTTTGTCCTTGACCACTTAAATGAAATTAACAGGGAAAAAAGTCCAGTTCAGCTTTTTACATAAGAAAACATCAGGGAAAACAAGGATGGACCCAGAAGCCTCAACATCAACAGGAAACTGTCGATGGCAACACCAAGGAATTGCAAGACAAAATTCTTGTTAATCAACTGAGCTGCTGAATAAGTAAGAAAACAAAAGTAAATTCAGTACCTGTGCACCAGAGCTTTCAGAGGGTGCAAACTCCATGGATTTCAATATACTGTGGAAGGCAGAAAAAAGAAATTATTTTCTATTTCTCCTTTTCGTAACAGCTCCGCTAATGAGCATTAACATTATCATGTCCTGTTCTCCAGCAACACCACAAGTGATGACAACTTTCCTTGCAGTAACACAATCTCCTAATGAATACAGAATAACTCCTCAAACCAGTTATTGGATAAGAAAATTTTCTCAAGCATCATCTAAATCATTCCATATGCAATCCCACCAGGCCAGTTTACAGCGTAAATTTAAAGGTTAATAAGGATCTAACATTTTAAGCTGTCAGAAACTATATAAATTTATCTGTGAAGCTGGAAGGGAATGATGAAGTTGTAGCAAAGCAACAAAATAGGGGAATCACCACCACACTACAACGCTTTATAGGATATACACCAGCTCACCAGCAAGGAAAATATGCACAAATAATCTTTCCAACCAAGGCACTACAGGCTAAAAGGCAGTTTTTCATTTTAATAACCCCCTCGTTCTATGGCAAAGGGAAGACAAAATGGCCCAATACTTCTTAAGAAATATGAAAGATCCAAATATTTATAAGTACATTAGGCGAAGAATCTGATAGTCTCATTGTCAGTATTTTATACAAATAGTGAGTGGTCAGAGGATGTCTCCCTTCAGAGGCTTTAAGTTAGAGCTGTGTTGTCTGGCAAACCAGAATCTTACAGGAATCCAGACTTATTACTGTGCTTTGCTGGATAATTTTTTTTAAAATCAGCCTGCTGCAGGCAGGACATGAACTTCCTCAGACTGAAGCAATAAATGAGTTCAGCTTCTTACTGTACAAAGACAACATTCATTTGGTGAAGAAAAACATATAAACACATATAGATGGTGTTTATACAGCATTTGTCATGTATAAAGCACCAGGAACTCTGTGAGCAGGAACAATCTATTTAATCATGTATTAAACTGTATTAAAAGCTGTGGATCATGTATTAAAGGTTTTGGAATTGCTCCTGGAAGTGTCAAAGACCAGGCTGGATGGGGTTTGGAGTAATCTGGGATAGTGAAGGTGTCCCTGCCCATGGCAGGATGAGCTTTAAGGTCCCATCCATCCCAAAACATTCAGTGATTCCATGAAATGTGGAAACTGAGAGGAAAAAAAGGCAGAAGTCCAGTATTAAGACACAGGAACTAGTTCTGGATGCCATGAGGAGTTAACCAGGCACCCATTAACTGCCTGAACTTGTTCCTGGATTAATCCAGAGTTAGATGTGCATTAAGTGACACTCTGGAAATCAGGTCGCTGGGCCATTCAAGATCACTCAAAGTCACAGCAAACACATGGGAAAAAAGGTCTATCTGAGAAAGACACCTCATGTATACCTTGCATCTGTGCATACTCATTGCACACAGGGTTAATTCTGACAGGCCTCCCTAAAATATAGTAATTAATGAAGCCACAAATTTCTGGCAATCACTTTCATTACATGGCATCACTCAGTGTCACCTCTTGCCTGGCTCTAGGGGAGAGCCATCACCCCACACACAGCACATAAAGTGATGTTGGGAAGACTCCACGTAGGCACAACAGCTCAGCCACGTGCAAAAACAACTCTTTTGTGCTATCAGTGGACTCCTGCCAGCCAAGGGGAGAGGCTCAAGGTCACAGAGACCCTGCCATCACTTTGACATCACAGGTGTATGACTGAGGTGGGAAACCCCCAAAAGCCAGTGTTTCTAGGGACACCCCTTTGGAGGCACAGCTCTGCATCCCAGACTTTGAGGTGCTGGGGGAGATAAATGCACAGAGACTCATCCAGGGAAATCCCAGCCACTGGCAGGTCACTGTTTCCATGAATTCTGCAGGGAATGGCCTCTGCAGGGACAGCCAGTCCTACTGCACATCCTCATGATGCCCAAATGAGGAGACCCATCTGAATTTCAAGCCCAGAATGTGAACAGCAAATTATCACGTGGCAAACATCCCGTGGGGAATCCCATTTCAGCTCAGACCAGTTGTGACCCCCACTTACCACACGTGGCTTTGCCATGTGGAGCAATCCAGCTGCATTCCAAACACCTTCCTTCCTCCTGGATGAAGCTAAACCAGAAAAAGCTGCTCTCTCCCAAAAGGAGCAGATGTGAGTGGTGCCCTCAGAACCAGGCTGACAATGGTTGGAAGGATAAACTTGTTTATGGTTCTATTTGGTTCTCCACCCCAAAAATCTGCCTCTAAAGTCCCAATCCTGGCATCCCTCTGCTTGCACATGTTGATGTATTTTGGTTCTGAGCACCTGCTGCCAGCTGGGACCTTCAGGAAGGATCCTGAGCCTTGCAGCAGCTGTGTTTCCAGAGTGATTGGTGCAGGCAATGTGTATTCAAACCTTGGCTGGAAACCTACTGACCTCTGCCTACCTGAAGGGGATTCTTTGCTAACTGAATTAACTTTCTGACAATTTCACAGGTAATTTCCTATATAGTTGAAACACAAAATATACTTAAAATGAAGCTGATGGCACCTCTAATTGCCCTAAGAGGAATATTCACTCCAGCAGGTTCATTTTCTAAAGAATGTAAAAGTTAAACATGTCAAAAACGACTCTCCAAATGTGTCACAAAAGACACATTCTCCTCAGGAATATGAGGAAGCACAATGTCTCTTCTTTGGATTCCAGGAATATCTTTGCCCATGAGATCTTGACTCAATCTGTGGCTCAAGATCAGTTACCTGCTTTTTAAAGGAATGATCTTGTGACTTAAATCTGCACATCTAAGGAGACTTGAAAGATCTGACTGCAAAGCAAAGAGTGCATTGGGACAGCTCGACTTTCTGTTCGTCTGATCCCGACTGCAAAGGCAGCAGGGTCAGTGCTGTCGTGCTACTCGAGAGGGAACTGAGAGCACACACAGAGCTCTCAGATCTCAAAAATAGCTTTAGAAGCCACTGGGCACAAAAGCCAAGGCAGAAAGTCAAGAATCCTCCCATGCCGGATCTTGACATGGGCCCACCTAAGTTCCTCCAGAGTCAGAAGTTGGCTGATATTGAGACACCTCAGCCTCTAACATCCCAGGAAGAATTAAGGAAAATACATCAGTGCCAAAACACCTAAAACAATTCTCTTCCTGCCTTACTGACACGATCTCTTTTCTCTTGGTGCGAATGTTATGGAGCAGTTAATTTCTGTCAGTGTTTCGGGGCAAAAGGATTCAATGTGAGAGCTCCAGATTTACAGAAACAGACTTCTCCCAGTCTCATTTACAGCAAGTCCCACTTTAGATCACAGTGTCACTGCCAGGGGATGCACATTTAGCCTTCAGCACAGCTTTTGGATTAGATGGAGCATAGGAATGGTGTGAAGCAGCTGCTTGGAGGATGCAGCATTGCAAACATCCTCAGTGCTCTCTTGGAGGGTCTCAACCCTCAGACCATCTCACAGGATGGTGATGCACCCCAAGGCTCTTACAAGCCAGTTATCAATCCACAAATTAGGGATATAAAAGCTGGAACAGCTGGGAAAACAAGGTTAATTTACTGGTACCCAACCAGGGCCACTTCCAGGAGAGCCTCCCATTAATTTCACTGCAGGCTCATCCTGAGCAGAAGCACCATATGAAGGCTCCCGTGTCACAGCTTCTCTCATCTGCCTTTCCCTCCGTCCTCATGTAAGTCAGTGTTGTGAAAAAAGAGTAAAATTAAAATATTGATATAATCATCAGGAATACAGGGTTTGCCTTTAAAGTAGAAATGCAAAGTAAGCCTTAATGAGTATATTCAATGAGTATATTGGATTCTTGGCACATTAAGTCTGGCTTTAAAGTCCTTGTCCTGTTGTATTACACCTTTGCATTAAACCAGGCAGGGTCCAAAACTCATTTGTTGTTTCAGCACATTTACATTTAATATCTAATGCAAGAAGCTGGAAGGCTGTGGCCTTATTCTCATTCACTGCTTTACATATGAGGACATAAACTGGCTAAAATCTGAAGCTGTTCCCCTTCCTCAGGAGAGGACATGGATGTATTTACCCCCAATCACTAAGCGATGATGCTATTTTGAGCCCAGGTAATAATCAGGTAAAATGACCACAGAAATGGTCAATTCATTTAATTTAAGTGAAAATTATACCCCTACATCAGGGTGTGCTGCAGCTGGTTGTTAACCAGAGCCTCAGCCAGCGTGGCTTGAATAAATCAGCACCAGGGGCTGGGCAGTTGTGGGGCTTGCAAATCCAAACCTGCTTTCCATATTCTCCAGGGATGTGTAAACAAAAGCACAGGACTACCAGCCTCATCTGAAATACCTCATTAAACCAGGGAATGGGTTATTTCAGTCTTTTTAAAACACACACAGAGAAATGCCAGAATGATGAAAGAAGAGATGGGAGTTTCTCGCAGTTATTTAAACCTTGACACTAAACATATTTCCAGTCAGAAAAGTTCTCTTCTGAACCTGACAGCTTATCTTGTTATAGTTTAAAATGAGGCTCTTTTAAGTCTCTTAAGAAAATCCCTTGAAATAGGAAGCGGCTGTTTGTGGCTCTAGTTTAAAACCACAATATATTAGCAAAAATATACAGTGAAACACGCCCAGCATTAAACTGGTAAGTGCTGAACACTGGCAGGCAGGAGCAGAAAAAAGGTACCATGGCCAAAGGCTCTGCATGACACATCTGGTCCACAATACCCTCAGGTGTTGGCTGGAGATTTTTGAAGAGTGGTCCACCTAAAACACCACAGATTTTGAAACTTTTTACCCTTTGTGGACAATAGTTTAAGTGGCTTTTCTTCATGGACATGTGTTTTATTTGCTATTGTGATCCTCTGCTGCAAGAAAAAGGAGCACTCTCAGATATAGCAGTTCCACTGGTTCTGGATGCAATTTCTGCCAATATTCCCAATTTCCTCGTCTTTGTGGTTTTGACTGAATTCTTTATTGTTCCAAGAACACAGATTTGTGGCTTCATTTAACAAGCACTGTTCAACCAGAGTTTGTGAAAAAATTACGTAAGCATTTAACACTTACTTTAATTCTTTCTTAACCTCTTCATAATCAGCCTGTCCTTTCAGTTTTTCTTCCAGTTGCTTTAAAAGAGAGAACACGGATTTAATTATTTACATTGTTGTTTTTTTTTTCCTGCAGGCTTTGAAAATCATCTTCAAATTATTCCATAGATACAGCAGCGCACAAGTGAGGGTTAATGACTCATACCTAATTTACATATATTAGAAAACAAACTATAACCAATTAAACGTAAACACAATTATACCTCGCTCATCCTTTGTTTACAGAGTGCCAAGCATGACAGAATTCAGTGGGTCCCAATTTGGCTGTTTGCAATGTCACTGTCGCGTGTTCAGGGAAGAGAATTGGGGATGAAGGTATTAGGTTAAAAAAAAAATAAAAAATGGGGCAGCTGAAATTTTCAGGGAGATTGAGTAAACAAGCAGGATGCTTTGGCACATACTGTATTCTTAATAGGACAGTTCTTGATAACCTTATCTACATGATAAAAAGAACAGACTGAAGGAGCTGCTGTTGACTGCAAGGCTCCTACAGCACCCCGTGCCCAAACAGAACAGCTGTACTGGGAGGTTTGACAAGTATTGCTGACTGCAGGAGCTGCTGTGGTTACATGCCAGGCAGGGAGCACCGAGGCCACCCCACAGCAGCTCTGCCCCACCCAGGGCGGCCTCAGTGGCTTCTCCTGGCTCTGAGGATGCCCCAAAGGCTGAACCAAACCCGCTGCCACAATCCAGAACATGATGCCACACACTCGGACCTTACCCAGCTCCCACCAAAGTGCTCATCACTATGGGGTAAGTGCTTCAGGAGGCCTAAAACATAGTGATACATAATTGATACCGTTGCATTGCTCACACAAGCCACTGTCCATTTCAATCGTTTCTTTGCTTAGGGCAGGCACACCTGATCTGAGCAAAGAACAGAACTTACTGGCTTGCAACTTCCATGGATAAATTCAGGCTAGCTCGGCTTCAGTTCATTTTTGGCGTTAAAATTGGCACAGAATCCCAAAGGTCACGGGAAACAGAAATAACGCAAGGACGTATCACCTCAAAGACAGAGAATCGACTTTGAAAAGGAAAGGAAAGGAATAGACGACATGAAAAAAGAAAAATAGGACTTTATATCCAGGAGAGGCTGTCTTCAGAGGAGAAGAGAATTCAAGAAGGAATTCAAGAAAGCAATTCAAGGGAATTCAAGATCCTACACTCACTCTGGGCTGCTTGTTGGATGCAGGAGGAGGGCAGTGGAGGGCTGCTGGTAACTTGGACAATTTTAGCAAAGCTGTTTCAAATGCAGCCCCACACAGCTATGCACCAGTTCAGCTATGGAGGCATGGAGGCAACAAACAGAATTGGGAGCCTGTTCCCTGTGCTGTCTTCCCCAGTAAGTCAGTGTGTGGGTATCACCCATCTCAGAGCTGTACAAACCCCAAAATGATGTAGCACAGCACCCGCAGGACAGCGAATCCACACTTTGAGCCATCTCAGTAATTTAAATGAGGCTTCTTCAGATGCCAGCAGCAGCATGGTGGGGCTTTGTGGGACCTCCAGCTATCCTACCACGCTTTAAAGGATTTCCTACCCAGCCCTTAGCAGCTCTCACACTGCTGACATTTCTGCCTTCCCATTAGCATGGATATTAAGGAGCAGTGACAAAGTGGACACCCATGTTATCAATTCCACAGCCCTCTCCAGGTGCTGTTCCTGCTGTTTGACACCACAGCCCAGCATCCTCAGCACTGCTGACAAGAGGAATCTCCCTGCAGGAGCAGCCAGGCCCTGCTCAAGGAGCAGCTCTTAATGGATCACAGGAAGTGCTGCTCAGTGTGGAATTTCCACTCTCTGGGACTCTGATGAAATGAGTGGCCTCTTAAAAAGGTCTCGTGCCCCAGTGTTGTCATCAGTGCCTTGTGCAGTCATTCTGGTTGTGTTAAAAAGAAAAATGAAGTGCCTGTTTTAGCTACAACAATAATTTGGTTGTTTTTTTTTTTTTTTTTTTTTTTTTTTTTTTTTTTTTTTTTTCACCTGGAATAAATACAGGGCAAATTTTAGTAGTTTTTTCTGGCATGTCCTGCCTTGCCAAATTCCAGTTATTTTCTGGAACCATAGGAAACACTGACTTTGCTTTAGAGAGCAAACACAGTGCTTCAGGTGTTTTGATGTAATTAGGAAAATCCTGGTTGATGTGACCAGGAAAATCCTACAAATTTTAAAGATATTGGAGGTTTTGATGATTTACAACACATGTTGAAATCTCATTATGTAGTCCCAGGGCCTGACGTCTCATATTTTGAGGAGGGTGAGCTACAACAGGCCACGAGTTCAAACAGCTTTTCAAGCTGCAGCTCAACACTGAACAAAACAAAGTGACTTCAACAAGAGATCCAGGTGTAATTTTTAGTGCATCAGGTCAGGCTGGAGAGGGATCTTTAAATGAAACCAGTGAGTCAGAGAGCCCTTGGTACTGGAAGGAGACTCAGCATCACAGCTGAGAGTTTTCCAAGTGGTCACAGGCAGTGGAAGGACCTGCCAAACCCCAAGATATCCTTCTGCTCTCCTTGGTCTTGTCACTTTGTCCTTCTGTCTCCGTTTGGTGCTCTACAAATCCACTGCAATTCACCCTTTCCTTAATTCTGTGACTTGCAACATTTTGGGCCTTAGAGCAGAGGAGCTTTTACAGTAGGCATAACTGGCAATTTATACCAGTTTTTAGTATAAAAAGGACCGGAAGAAATTTAAAACAAACAATACCCTGAATTAATAAGTTAATTACTTATGCAAGAGTATGTTAAGAAAACAGCCTTTTGTAGAAACACATATGAACCATAGAAAAGCTCATGACTCTCATTTTAATGCAATCTGTATTAAATGTAATTCTGGGCAGGGAAGTGCTATACCCTTGCAGAGTATTTCTGGGAAATTTAGGTACAAAACACAGGTACAAAAAACAAAGAAAAAAGAAGAGATATTGACAAAATGCAGCTGTTTGGGACTCTCAGGTAGTTGTGTTCTGCTACAGCAGTCTGACAACCAGCAATATTTTACTTTGGATTGTATAAAAAACACACACATCCGTCATCCCCAAGTACCTAATACAGAGATTGTTGCCATGGAAAATGTGCACCTAAATATCTACTTTACTAAACAATATAAACTAACAACTGAGGATGCAGTGCCCGTGTGGAAACAGAGCATTTAGGCACTTGGCATCTTCCCAGTCAATGACTGTTTTAAAATGTATTAGTATGGTAATTGTCTCCAAGAACCCTGTAAAACGCACAGAACACGGGAAAACAAAGGTTCAAGCTGTGAGACAATCTGGAGGAACTAATATCTTGCACTAAATATCAACCTGGTTAATTCAGACAAAATATATTCCAACGACCTCCAGCACACAGAAATGCAGGAGCCAGAGGGCAGGAGGAATGGGCTGGTGGCTTTTCTGCACATTAGATTTGCAAATATGCCACGTTAAAGAATCATCTTGCATCTGTGGTGTGAAGGAACCCATGTCAGAGCATGCAGAGATTGGGTCCCTCCTCATGTTATTTAGCAAATACAACCACTACTGTATTATTAACTGAAGTGGCACAGGCAAACAGCAGGAGCTTAAAACATTTAAATAACCATTAGATCAACGTTGTAGTTCTGTTTAGAGTGATCAACTCATATTACTGAATTTTAACTGGGGAGCAGGGATGTTCTAGCACCCAGCCACAAAGGGTTAATACAATTAGAGTGAGAAAACTCTTGTTACTAGAGGACATGTTTTGATTATTAGATCAGATGAAGATAAAGAAGCAATAATTTTGAAAGTATTTCTGTATTGTTTCATCAAGTCATAGAGTATTAAACAATTCCCCCAAGATACAGGTTGAGAACATTGCTTTAATTTGTGAAACCGTGAGTTGTTTTATTTGTGGAGGCAACCATTAAAATCTCTGTTATTTCAGAAGCAATTCCTCCATAATCAAACAGGAGATCAGCACATCATCACTGAGCTTTGGTGCTTTGTACAACCTGTGCCTGGCACAGCCTTTTCCAGCACTTTGGGGTGAAAGGAAGTATTTGGAAATATCTTTATAGTTGCAACAAATAAGGTTAAAGAGGGTTGAAATGACTAAAACTTTATCAATAGAGGCACTACATCAGACACTATCAACAGAAAGCTAAATACAGAGCATTAGCCAGGCAAGGCTATGAGAAAATGGAAGGAGATTACTGAAATGGAAATCAAAGACTTGCTCTGTCATTTCTGTGATCCTACTCCCTTTGAAGTTAATGGCTAAACTAATACTGACCTCACCAGGAACATGCTTTATTCCAAGAAAATCTGTCAAGTGCAAGGACTCAAGATATTTTCTATCAGGCTTTATGAAAAAGTAAAATTTAAAAAATCCCTGGAACATGGGTGTAGCCAGCAGAATGTGTCCCTCAAAACCAGGGCAGCTTCTTTCCCCCTCAATAAAAGTGGTGCCCACATGGTGACAGGTGGGCAGAGACTGACACTGTCAATGGAGTTACATAATAGGTGTCCTTTGCTCCACTGAATTTTCATTAAAATTCCGCAAAGCTGGCTCAAAACAAGCAAAAAACACTAACTGCAACACTTCAGCCTTCACTCCTAACAGGTCCCTCTCCATGTGAATTATGCTCCACCACAGCAAAACCAGTAACTGCTAAAAAATGTCAGAATTAGAGCAATTTGTAAGAGTTTCAATTGAACATTAAATCATCCTGATAGAGCAAAGCTGCCCACGCCACAGTCAGAGCTGAGTGGGAACTATCAGCCTCCTGCTCTCAGAAAACTCTGACTATCAAACCTGCAGAACTACCAAGTCTTTAATGGAATAGATAAATTTATCTTGTTTACACTTTGGAGCTCATAGATGGTGGAACAATGAAGGAGAGCAGAGTTACAGGAAACTGATTCATACCCCACGTCAGGAAACATTTCTCATGCTCACTCAGAGATCAGAACTGTGTGGGCTCAGCACAGGGAAAGTGAAACTGCCCAAGACAGAGGTAAAAGGGTCATTCAGAGAATTCTTGGCTCTTCCTTCTGGTTCTGGTGCAGTGCTGCTCCTATGCAAATGAGTATAGGGCTGGACTGCTGATTATAAATGGGAATTATTGTGCAGCAAATACACAGTTAAAAAATAATGAAATGGTTATTGAAGCTAAAAGTCCTGATTTCGCTTGTTTCAATGCCCTAAATGATACACTTCCCATTTCCAGTGGAGAGAACTGGAGGGAAATTCAAAGATAAACCAATTCATTGCAAACCTTCAACATATATAACTGGAATGGGAGTTAAAAGTTTGAAAATCTAAGAGGGATTTTCTGTGCCTTTTCAGTTCAACTGTTCCCTTATATATCCATGGTCAATTGGGTATGTTGGGGTTTGGTGGTGACTTTAATCCCAAAGGTGGCCTTTAACATTTCAAACCAGTAAGGATTGGGCCATTCAGAATTTAAAAACACTGTGATCCCTTAGAAAACAATATATCAGGGGGGTGGAATGGGATGGGTTTGAAGGTCCCTTCTAACTCAAATCATTCCATGAATGCCACAGAAACCAGAATTCAGCCAATGGCTGAGGACCACAGGGGAACTTACACAGCAAACCCCAATATCATCATCTCTGAGACATCCTTGGTGCGGAACTGAGCCTTACTTTGAGAGTGCTGTTCTTGGCTGTCAGCTGCTGCTCCAGCTGGGAGATTTGGCTGCTGGAATTCTCCCTCAGCTTGGTGAGGCTGCCCTGGAGTCTCTGGACATCCTCCACGAGCTGGGCGATCTCGCGCTCCTTGGCAGCCAGCTCCACTTCCAGGCTGGAGCGTGTCAGCACCTCGATGGCCTGCTCCTGCAGGGAAAGGAGGATTAGACCACAACAAGGAAGGAGAGGCAACAAACCTAAATTCAGGGTAGTCTGGCAAGGAGCAAACACGGCATTGGGTGGCACAAGAGATAGACAATTCCTAAGTGTGGGACTCCTGTGATGGACATTGGGAATCTGGAAGATTGTGGGCTAGATATTTTCTGAGCCTGAGAATTGCTGAGCTCTTCTCAAGGGAAACTTTTCAACAGTTTTTCTTTTTCCCAGAACAACCTTGTGTGAACAGTATTCCTTTCCCATAACAAGAAGTGTTGTTTGCTATTTCTGTTACTCAGCCAATGGGAGAGATGTCAGTCCTATGGACCAATATGTGTCTTTTAGTGCAGCGGGCTAAAAGGGCTGAATGAATTGTAAATAAAACCTTCTGATTTCTCCTGCCCTCTGACTGGAGTCAAACATCTTTATTTCGTGTCCTATTGCGACAGGAGATGGAACTTCCTACACCCCAGGACAGCTCTCTGGGAAAACAGGGAGAACAGAGGGAATAAATTTCCCTATTTCATTAGTGCACTGGAAAGATGCAGCCATGAAAGTCAAAGGATTCTATTTAGATCTATTTATTATTAATAGCCCAAATGCTTTGACAACTATGAAAATCTCTGCTTACAAAATACTAATCAGATAAAATATTCTGAAGTAATGGAGCAGAATTTCTTAATCAGGAACGGCAGGGCCATGTGCCTGTGGCTCTCTGCATGCACACTGCACGTTTCAGGCAAAATTGTCAAAAATTGCCCCAAACTGCTACTTCCAATGAACTTGCTCCTTGCATGAAAATTGTTCATGTTAACAATTATTGCAAGCATCCCTCCACAGGGAAGAAGAGAGATGTGACAGCTCTAAGACAAGGCCATTCTCTCTTTGGTCACCACTTGCAGAAATTCCCTTTCCTAAATCTTCCTTCTTCCAGTTTCCCAGATTTTCCAGCTGTCAAATCTGTCTTCAATTCCGGAACTTCCTCTCTGGACTGACTTCCTGGGAGGACAAGGAATCAGAGAGGTCCAGAAGAAGGCAGATCAATTCAGAAAAGATATCAGAGACTAACTGTACCACCTCTGTCTCCTTTTGTGCTGGGAGATTCCAGCTGTGGTGCGTGGGGAGCTCTGAGCCTCCTCCATGGGGAACGTGAGGAAAGCCTTGTGCTGATGGTGGGGATACTGGGCAGCCCAAGGAGGGGCCCATATTCCATCAAAGAGCCCAAAATAAAGGTTAATGGTTAAAGATTAATGGCTGTTCCTCAGAAGCAGCAGTGAAAGAGGAGAGAATCCATTCAGCAAGAGGGAAATGAAGACGGTGAGCACCAAACCAAAGATCTCACCCCAACGACACCCTGACAACTGAAGGTGACACTGTAGCAGATTGAAATATACTCCATACCCTCTTTTCTGGGAATACAGGAGCAACAAATTCCCCTTTTCTATATCTTCTAAACATTCAGCTTGATTCTCAGTGACTACACCCTGCTGTACTCCCAGAAAGCTGCATGTAGGAACAGCAGTTAACAACGCTCTCCTATTACACTGAATTACACTTTTAACTTGAAAAAACCTCTAATTTGCTTGCATGAAACATCACAAGTTGTATAATCATCTGCTGCTTGTGCCTATTGAGACTAGAACGTAGAGTCTGAAATAAGATAGATAATGATCATTTTCATCCTGCAGTAGTTGTCATATTAAATATAAATGAAGTGCAGAAGTACTATTAAATACAAGAAAGACCTAATGTTAAAATAATGATAAGACTAGGACACGAGATAGGAAGAGGCAGGTAATTCAGAGTTACAAGTGATATTCAGGCTTTTTATTTTCTGTTTTGCAGCCTACTTGTCTATCTTTTGACTTCTCTGAGCAAATACTGGGTTGTATTAATAGACAACTAAACAGATCTGGAGGACTTATGGTTTGTTACTTGTTCTCTGCAAATGATTTTTAAAGGCAGCCATGTGTTCCTCTGCTATCAGTGTCAAGCACATAGAAGGGCTTGCAAGGGAAAAAAAGCAATGATTTCTTTTGTTTCTTAAATCTGCTGCTTAGAAGTAGACTAAATTTCACTTAATTGCATATTTACATTTAAATACTCCTATTTCTCCTTTGGCAAAGAAAAATCAAAATAATCTGGCTGCTCATCTGTGATACCTGCTCACCCAGGGCCAGCTGGAGCCCTGTAACATCCCCCTGTGCCTGCAGGTCCCATCAGCAGCCTTGGCTTTATTCACAACCACACAGAGGAGGCCAACAAGCAGGAGTATACAGGGTATCTTCTCAATTTCCCAAGGATTTATAGGTGTTTAGATACAGCCAGGGAAAACTGGAGTGGTACCAAATTTGCTTCCAGTTTCTCTGACAGCCCAGACAGGGGTAAGGAGAGGCAGAGTGAGCAGGGAGCTCTGGGTGCCCTGGGGATGGAGCCCCGACAGGCAGGCACAGGCTGATGGCCACCAAGGCTCTCCTGCTGCCTCTCTTTCTCCTCTGCTGATGCTCTGAGCCACGTGAAATGATTCCTGGGAGTTGTGCTGCCCACCTGGAGCAGGGAGTGATGGATCACCACAGAGCCAGGCGACCTCTGTTCTTCCCCTGGTCTCCTCCAGCCACCAACCCCCACAGAAGCTGAACCCCACCACCCTCCCCAAGGATCACCATTCCTTTTCAGTTAAAATACGACTTCAAACAGCTGTTTTTATAGCCGTGGGCATAAATTGAAGGAGCTGTACTGCAGGAATGTCAGAAACCTGTAAGAGTCAGTAAATATTTTCTCTCACCACATCAGGTGCCTTCTGGATCTGCGTAGCAAGTTGGAGAGATTTGTTAGCTGATGAGAGCTGCTCCCTTAAGGTCTCTGCCTCTCTCTGAGCCACCTCTGCCCTCTGAAGGAAATGAAAAGGGGTGAAAAGAGAAAGTACATTCAGTTTAACAACTGACAATTATTACAAGAACATTCATCAATTCATGCCTGACTGAATATAATTGATTTTCCTAAACACTCAACCTAATAAATGTTAGAAAAAAACATAGAATGTGATGGATTTTTATTTTAAACAGTACAAGGAAGAAATAATTGAGCGATTATGACAGTAATTTAACGCTAGGAGCAAGGAATTCCCTGCTGATACTAATGCTGCGGCCCACTGAATTTCCCAGACTGAATAAATACAAGTGGAAATGGAGTCTTTTTATTCAATTTCTTTCTATTCTCATAAACCAAGCAGATTTTATTGCAAGGCTCCTCATGGGAATAATTCTCATGGGTAAATGCTGAATTAAAAGATATTCTGACCACTCTCTCAAACACACATACGATGTTGTGGGCTGTCTTTCTGCAGTAATTATTCCCTAAAACATGAATTGTTAGATTCTGTTCTTTCAGCAGGTCTATTTATTCAACAATATTTAACCCTAAAGTGACAATTTTGCACAGCTCAGTTACCAGCTGCTGAGGATTTATGCAATAGCTGATAAGCCTCTGACTTGGCCACTGGTCAAAATTCCCATCTAAATATTGAATAATAATAGAAAGGAGAAAGTCAGAATGATGAGGGAAAATTGTCTGTACAAGAGTTTGGGTAGAGACAGATGGATCAGTAACTTCAGGCAATAAATAGCAGCAAACTCCTTTTCATAACTGTCTGTAAGCTTCTGTTAGAAATGGAACAAAACCTGGTTGTTTTACAATATACACTCCTCCTGGCAAGACTGTCTTCTGTCTTTTTTTAAAAATGTATTTTATTGTTATAAAACCACACTGCTTTCCTCCTTGAGTGATCACTGCTTTTTCCCTGGGCTACTCCATCCAAATCATGCTGTGCTTTCAGAAAATAGCCAAAATAATTTTCTATCTCCACTTCCAAGACCTATCACCGATTCTACCAAAAGCCATCAGCTGCCACCAGTGAAGGTCAAAACTTTTCTTGACCAGCTGATGGATCCCTTCCTTTATGGAATGATAAATTCCAACTGCCATTTTTGAACCACCCAAACTGCCACAGACTCCTCTGGAAAACTTAGGTCATCTAAAATAGTGAATATAGAATATGGAGAAATAGAAAGTTTGTAGTGAACACAAAATTATAGCGAATATAGAAGTTATAGCAAATATAAAACTTACAGTAATATAAAGCCTATAGTGAATATAAAACCTACAGAAAATAGAGACCCTCCAGTGAATACGCCCCATAGCCCTGTGTGTGTGTGGTCTCTGACTTCCTCACCAGTCAAAGCAGACTCTGCATGTTTAATCAATGAGTAAACTAACAGCAATCAAATACTAAACGCATCATCTGCGCTATTTGCTCACAACATTGTATTAAATGATTTTGCACAGGTTCCACGGCTGTAATTAAAATGTGATTGTAGAAAGTACAGTGACGTGGCTCCAATAATCAGAGCAGGGGACACAACATCTTTTGTGCTTGGAAAAATGTGGAAACAGCAGCAAAAAAAGGCACAAAAAAAGGGATTTACGTTGTTTATGTGGCTGGATAATATTAGGAGAAATACTGAGCTAACAATACACATTGAGATAAATTATTTTCTGGTACTTTATTAGATGTGCAGCTACATATATTGATCTAATAACTGCAGAACAACTCCAGCAAAGCAGGACAAGTTACTACACTGTGGCACTTGCTCTTCCATCTAGTGCTGTATAAGTAATGGGTTTTGCAGCCTTGAGCAATTCTGCTGATGGCTTCCATTCAGTGCAGCATTGTTTGGAGAATCTATTCAGCTCGCATGCGAGCAAACCACAGAGGATATTGCTAATAGGTGGTACATCTGCATATACAGTGAGCTGTCAGCTGCCCTTTCTGCACAGCCTCCCCAGCCAATTCCCAACACCTGTTGTGATCCTCGGAATAATACCAGACAAGATTTCATACCAGGCATTGTTAAAAATACATCAGCGCAAACTCTGGGCAATTCTATTTGGGAAGTACTGGTCATTTTCCCTCTTTTTTATTCCCCTCTCACAGAATGGAAGCTTTTTAGAGCCAGAATTACAGATGTGCTCAGTGTCTGGAAAGCACTTTTGGGTGCTATTGGAATATAAATTATAAATGACACACAAAACCCTGTTAAAAGAATGGGAGTTTCAAATCTGAGCACTTACAAGTTTGGAAAAGCCAAGCCCGAGGCTGGTGCTCAGCCACCCCCTATGAGGCTTCAGGAGTGGGATGGCACCACACAGGACCTACTGTGGCTTTTCCAGTGAGATTTTCCCAATTTTCCCCTGCTCCATGCAGCTCTGAGAGGAGCATGGCTTGGTGAGTGGCTCTCCTGCTTTGCCCTCTCGTCCTGTGTGTGACCCCTGCACTTCATCTGCTCCGAGCTAATCCCACTCTCCTCCGCCGCTGGGATTAATCTCCTCCTCACGGGAGCTGTGCTGCACCACCAGCACTCCTCCAGGACATTAATGACTGCACTGGCACCAGCCCTGTTTGCAGCTGTTTGGGTTCCTGGAGCCCCTGGCACATCTCCCTGCACAGCAGCTGTGGCTGGAGGCTCCCAGCCTGGCAGGAGCTGCCCCTGCCCCTTCCTGAGCCGAGACCCTGCACAGTGGCTGCGGTGCTGCTCCCCTGCCAGACCCTCTGGTCTGCCTCCTTCACTGCCACCCCTCTCTGCTTGTCACTCTGTCCCCTTCCTAATTCGTTTTGGCTGCTGGAAGCACCATTTCTGCCTCCTCTGTGCTCCACGGTGCCTTTAGCTCCAGGCAGGCAAACCCCAGTTTGTACCTCACACGACCTAATGAACATCCACAAACTTCCAGAATGAGCCTTACCCCCACGATTTCCTCCTTCCTCTTTTCCTCCTTGCTCTTTTCCTCCTTGCTCTTCTCCTTTTTTCTCTTCTCTTCCTTTCTCTTCTCCTCGTTGCTTCTTCTCCAAATATCCTCACCAAAGGTCCTCCAAGTGTCCCTGTCCCGGTGTCTGTCCCCATTCCCTCCCCACCACAAATCCCTCTTCCCGTCCTGCTCCTCCCATGCTGGTGTCTCCAGTTGTGGCAGGAGCAGCCTGGGGAGCTTCTCCCCTCCCTGTGCCCCCACAAAACCTCACATCACACCCAGAGGAAGCAAAACCTGCCTGGTTAATGTTCACCCAGCCAGAGCAGTGTGACAGACTGCAGTGTCCCTGGGACAGGCACTGGCAGCAAAACCTAAACAAATTCAAACCAGATTCTGCTGAGTTTCTGTGAACTCTTTTTTCCAGAGAAATAGGCTGGCCAAACTTGAGACTGTTTTTTAATTATTATTTTTTAAATTATTTTTCTACTTGAAGCAACAGAAGATACAGCCCTGAGAAAAAAGCAAACTCGTCAAAGTCCTTCCATTAAATCTGGGCACAGCAGGATCCTCACCAAAATAGCAAGAAAACCTCATAACATCTGGAGGAAAATGGATTTTTTTCCCCCTAATCTTGTTCTTAAAAATGGTTAGACAATTTTTCCTGAAGTAAGAAAAAAAGAGTGCAGCCAGATACAGGCACCCAGGATGGAAAATGGCTAAACCCAAGGAATCTTACACAACTTGGAGCCACTGGGAAGTTCAGAAAACCTTCTGTCTGTGTGGAATTGCCCCACTTCAGCTCAGAGTTACAGAGAGATTCATGGAATCACAGAAAGGCTTGGGTTGGAAAGGACCTTAAAGCCCTTCCAGTGCCTTCCCCAGCCATGGGCAGGGACACCTCCCACTAGCCCAGGGTGCTCCAAGCCCTGCCCAACCTGGCCTTGGACACTTCCAGGGATCCAAGGACAGCCGCAGCTTCTCTGGGCACCCTGTGCCAGGGTCTGCCCACCCTCCCAGGGAACAATTCCTTCCCATTATCCCATCCATCCCTGCCCTCTGGCAGTGGGAAGCCATTCCCTGTGTCCTGTCCCTCCATCCCTTGTCCCCAGTCTCTCTCCAGCTCTCCTGGAGCCCCTTTAGGTACTGGATATGCCCCAGCATAGTTGCTTTTCACCAGTCAGTGCTAAAACTCTTGGTTTCTTACTCCCAAATCCTATACACAGCCTAAAAAAAAACCAAACCCTCAATGATCAGTGACAGTCACACTAATGGCTTTGATGAAGCTCACGCAAAGCCAGTGTTGCCCAAAATCTTATTTTTCAGCATAGTTCAGTCATACGATTCCTCCTAATTCCTACACTGCTGTTTTCTAGCACAGAACTACATCCCTGGTAACAAAATATTTCAAAATAGTTCCATTTTCCTTCATACAGCAGGTAAATATTGTACTGCTCACAGTGGAGCCACGAGGTCACAATTGTAACACTGCTGTGTGCTTTCCAATTAAAAATAGAAAAAAAAAGCCTTACACAATATATCCAGTTTAAATTATTCTCCTTGTTTCCTGACAAGATAATGAATAGCATGAACTGAGTGCTCTTCTACTTACAGTAAAATGTTAATTTGATCAAGGACCAGTGGTGTGAACAGCAAAATGAGATACTTATGTGAAAAAAAATGTATAACCTTTCCCTGAAAGTTCCACCAGCCGAACTCTATTTCCTTATTCCATGCTAAATTCAGGGCTGTATGTGGGAAAATCTTCCTATGGGCGAGGAGTGGGTATTATCACAAGTAATTCTGCTGCAGTTAATGAGCCTGGTTATGGCAGCAATCACCACGCTTGGAGCTGACATTCAGACTTGCAAGCTGCTGCAAAAGCTGTGTTTCTCGGAGTACAACAATTAAAACACATTGGTTCAATGTGGCTTTAATTTCCTAACTTTTCAGATATAAAAATTTGCTATAAAACCTTTAGATGGCCCTAACTTCCACAGAACAGCAGTAAGGTCAGAAGAAAATCAGGGACATGAAAGATTTTTCAAGGCTCTGGCACCTATTTTTTCCAACAATGGAGAATTATAGGGGAAAAAAAAAAAGGAAAAAACTCCACCAACCAGAAGAGGTTGGGTTGTCTTCATTCTTGTCTTCAGGCTATTGCACTTTCCTCTGTGTGCTGAAAGGCTGCCAGATAAATGTATTCCCAACTGATAGCCAGGCATTTGCAGGAAACTCATGTTTGCATGAAAATAATATTAACCATATTTTGCCTTTACAGAGAACTTCTCCATGCAAGGATCTCAAATGCCCTTTGTAAAGTAAATGTTATTATTTCCATTTTACAGACAGTGAAATCCCAGGATTGAGTGGATGACTTCATCTGCCATGAGGCAGTGTAACTTAACTGGATCCATGGAATGGTTTGGGCTGGGAGGGACCTTAAATCTTATCTCATTCCACCCTCTGCCAGGGCAGGGACACATTTCCCTATTTCAGGGTGCTCCAAGTTCCATCCAACTGATGTCTTAGGTTTTATCTTTCATGTTTTTCAGGTTCTGTGCTGCCCAGGGGTGCAGTTCTGAGCTCACAGTCAGTGTCACTCAGCTCTGCACAGAGCAGGGACACAAAACAAATCCTTTTCCTGCTGGAGCCCAAGGACAGCTGCTACAAGTTTTCAGGTCCAAAAGCACAAACAAGGCTGGGCTGAAGGGAGGGACAAGAAAGATGGGACCTCACAGCCTGGAGCTGGAATTGGACAATTAAATCCCAATATGCAAATGAACCAAAACTTAAAAAGTGTGAGACCTTGTGAGCATTTGTCCATTTTGTGACCATTTTGTGATCATTCTGGGTCCACCCTTCGTTGTAGTCCTGGCCAGGCTCTTGTCCTGCCCAAGGTGTACCCTAAAGGCCTTTCAATAAATATCTACTTTATTCTCCAGCTCTGTCCAGTCTCTGCTCCAGGTCAGCCTTCCCAAGGCATCACCACCTGGCCTGGAGGTCCCCAGGGCACACAATGAAAGCATCCAGTTCACTGCCAAAAAGGAGTCAAAAATAAAAGCAAATCCTCCAGCAGTGTCTGTGTCAGCCTTGGTGCAATGCAGGAGTCAAGGCAGGATGAATTCCCTTCCCCATGGAAGTGCAAAGCCCAGGATGCCTCATCAGGGGTGTGGTGGTCACAGCAAAGCCCCCAGAGCACCAGCACCACCTGCACTGCGCTGCACTTGTGCTGCTGAGTGAAAAGGGGAATTTATTCCATCTGCTGCTCAAAAACATACATATTTTATGGCAATCTCACTTAGCAGGAGTATCTTTTCGAACCATTTTCCAAATGTGATTTGTTGGAGACAGGAAGGTGCCATACCCAAGGAAATAAAAAATAATCTTGAGAGCAGCATTTCTGCTAAAACACTCTGGCGAGGTTTTCGTTCTACTTTTATAGCAGACACTGTTTTATGTATTTTAGTGGCAGTTTGGCTCCAAAAAAATGCTCAAATTCACTAACTCTTCCTCTACACACTTTAAAACCCAACACTACATTTCTGTGGAATAAATGATATTGATCCACTCTAGATTCTTTAATAAAAGCTGCCATATTTTAGAAAGTACAGTTTTCTTGATTTATTGGTATTAGAAATTTCTATATTTGACTTTCTTTCCCCAGAAAAAATAAGAAGTAGAAATCTGGGAGCACTATCAGCACTGTGAAGATGGAAAGAAAACCAATGGAAACATCGGGCTTTTCCAAAGGGATAACAGAAGAAAAAATGAATTAATTCCTCTTCTATAGCTTACACAACAGAGTCCACACACACACACACAAAATAAGTCTCACATTTTCTTTCTCTTATCACTGTCAAAATCTAAGGATACCTATCCTTGAGTTTGCTTTTCAAATCTACATCCTCCCCAGAGTCCATAAAAGACAATAACCCAGGATCAAACAACCCTAACCAAAGTTCTCCTCTTTTTGTTCTGAAAGTGAAAAAGCAGTTTTTTCTTTACAGGAAGCTCAAATTCCAAAGCCCATTAGATTTTATTTTCTTTTAACCAGATGATCAATGTATAAAGGCAGAAAAGAGATCTGGACACATCAATGACACGAAGCCACAAATTTAGACCCAATATTAAAACCTTAAAACGAGTGCTGCTGTATTAAAAAAATTAAATATATTTAATATATTTAAATATTAAAATATATTTTAATATTTCTGTTTTCACAACCTGGGAGTTATTCTTTCCAACAAAAACCTCTGCCTTTCTCAGGCACGACTGGCTGATTCCAGGTTCCTGGATGAAGTACAGAAACAGAACAATAATTCATTTGAATAAATTTGTCGTCCCAAAAGATTCATTTTGGCAGCAGAACTTTGCTGCCATAAACACTTACTGGGAAGGTGTAAACTTGAAAAGGTACAGGAAAGTGCTAACCATAAATATTTGTCTAAAATAAACAGTCACACAACTGTAACTGCTGTGAATGCAGAAATGTATACTGGAGCTTCATTAACTTCCCTGATTGGAAATTAGAATAGTCTGGGAATCAAACAATAAAAAATTCAAAGATGCTGTATCCCAAACTATGATAAATCATTTATTTTGACAAGTCCGGGTAGTTTAGTTTTAATTATTTATTCTTATACTTCGTAGCATATCAGAAAATATGCAGTGATTTATTGTGCAAAATGAAATCTTAATAAAACGAGTCCCTTCACCAAACTACAGCATCATTAAATCTTCATGGAAATGCAGGGGGAACTGGTGGGTTATGTTATCAAGTTTTGTCATTGAACTGCTGGGTTAATAAAGTGAACAGGAGCCCTTCCTATTGTATTGGCTCTATTGTGCCCTCAGCTCCTGCACAGGATGAGGAGGATGAGAGGGGATGGACAGGGATCCTGCAGCCACATCCCTCCTGCTGCCTGGGAGATGATGGAATTGCATCTTTTACCATGAAACCAATGGGGGTTTTGGCTTCAGACCCTACATCCTTCCTAAAGCTCCATGGCAGCACTAACAGCTCCTCTCGAGGCAGCTGCAGCTGGACCAGACATTTTAATGCACATTTTATATTAAAAAACCGTCTCAGGACTTCCAAAGGGAAGGGTTACACCCATGTCACCCTCACAGTGAGGGTGTAACTCGGTGTACTCTGATCTCTGCCATAAAACCCCACTGAAGATGGTGGATTAATGGACCTGAGCTCCTGGAGGAGCAGCTGAGGAAGAAGAGGCTGTCACCACTCCTCATCTCCCGCACCCACCTCTGCCCCAGCCAGGGATTAATTTCTCCCACTGTTATGTTTTGTGGGAAAATTCAGTTTACACCTTGTGTTAATGACACAATGGAGAGGGAGGGAGCTTTGTGGTCACTGCCCCTCCCTCTCTCTGAGCAGAAAATTGCAAAGCTCATTGGCATTTAAAGGCAATTATTCTGATGAGCCAGTAATTTGTTCTGGGGTTGGTATCATGCAAAATAGCCCAGAAAGCTCCTGCATGAAAAAACTTGAGGATCCAAGTGAGAAAAACCACTGAGAGAAGAAAGGTGATGCTGCTGAAGGTAAGAATGGTCCCTGCTTCATCCCACAGGACATGGGCGGGGGGGGAAACCACAACATCAGCTCTGTCCCCATGGATTTAATCATATTTATGGACACTTGGACCAGGGTCAGAGAGCACATTTACCCCCTGTTCCTGCAGAAGTGGAGGGGGAAAGGCACTCCCCACATCTCAGGAGCCACAGAGGAGTCCTCACAACAGCATGGGAAGCTGTGAAGTATCAGCTCTGGATTTAAAAAGGGCAGTTATTGGGGAAGGCATTTTCAAGAAATGTCAGATATACAAAAATTTACAATTTCCTTTTCCCACATTTTTAGTGGAAACAGGTAAATCTGTGCTCTGAATCCCAATAGTTTGGGTCAGTGCTAATTCCAGAGCAGCAAAACATCACATCCACATCAGCAAGGCAGTCCCTGAACAAAGCAGGAGTCGTGCTGAGCACTACTCTTTAAAGGTAGCCTTAATAGTGGGGAATGAGCACTTACTGAAATGGTAAAAGGAAATGTTAATTTAACTATTAAATACATAATTAGGTTAAGTACTTGTTTCTGCAATTGTAACACTTCAGCCTGATGCAAACTCACTTTCTGGCCTGTGCAATAGATTTAATTCTTTTTTTATTTTTTTTTTTCAACTATGAAGAGGTAAAACACAGGAATTGCTGCTACAAAGATTAGATATAATTCATCAAAGTGTTTTATAAGGGTAAAGCATCACACAGGCAAAGGGGCTGAGCCATTGCAGCAGCTCCTGCCTCTCTCCAGGTGAAGCTGCCCTCCCCTCCTCCATCTCCTCCAAGGCCACAGAGTCCCTCTGTGTCTCTCATGGGGACACCAAGGGGCCCCAGCACAAGAAAGACATGGAAATGTTGGAGCAAATCCAGAGGAGGCCAAGGAACTGGAGCCAGGCTGGGAGAGCTGGGGGTGCTCACCTGGAGAGGAGAAGCCTCCAGGGAGAGCTCAGAGCCCCTGCCAGTACCTAAAGGGGCTCCAGGAGAGCTGGGGAGGGACTGGGGACAAGGGATGGAGGGACAGGACACAGGGAATGGCTTTCCACTGCCAGAGGGCAGGATGGATGGGATGTAAGGAAGGAATTCTTCTCTCTAAAGGTGAGGGGCTGTGGCACAGGGTGCCCAGAGCAGCTGTGGCTGTCCCTGGATCCCTGGCAGTGCCCAAGGCCAGGTTGGACAAGGCTTGGAGCAGCCTGGGACAGTTTGTCACTGGTGGATCTTTAAGGTCCCTTCCAACCCAAACCATCCCATGATTCTGTGATTTCAGTGGCTTCTCCCATGTTCTGTTGAGCTGCCTCGAGTTGTTACATCCACAGAGAACAAATGTGGCCTCTCCATCCCAAATCCAGCCTTTCCTGCACTTCCTGAGCTCAGGGGGCTCAGTGAGGGGTCCCAGAGCTGCTGTTTGGGAGGGGATGGGAGCACAGCAGCCAGAGGGGGAGGAATAGAAGAGGGAGATGGGGAAAGGGGAGACTGAATCCCCTCCTCTGGCTTTCCAACAGCTCAGATGAACAGCATGCAGGTAAAATGTACAGTCAGATTTTGTAGAATTACAACCAAACTAAGGGTTATGCACATAAGCAGTTATAAATTTTACCTAATTACAAGAAAAGCACCACAATGAAGTAAAAAAAAAACCCAAAACAACCCACATTGCAGCTTTGTACCAGCTAGATAGAAAAATAGCACTTCTGGATAAATAGGTATAATCCATTTTAGGAGGCAATAAGCAATTCAGAAATACCTGTTCTTTAACTACAGCCCCCTTTAGACTGAGGGGAAAAAAAACAACTACTGGCTAAATCACTGCAAAATGTAATGCCTTTGCAAAAATCACAAAATAATTCTACCAAAACATTTTTAACACCTACATCATTTCTAAAAAGTCTACACATTTTCAAATAATTACTAGCACTTTCATAAATATTTAATGCCGTCTACAAAAGTTCTTTGTCAGAACTAAAAACCCACTGTACAAACACCAATTTGCTTTTTACTGACTAAATAATCAACTCAACAACTTACAAATACGATTTTTGGCTTCATTAAGACATTGAGATGCTGGAGTGTGTCCAGGGAAGGGAATGGAACTGGGGAAAGGTCTGGAGCATCAGGAGTGGCTGAGGGCGCTGGGGGGGCTCAGCCTGGGGAAAAAAAGGCTCAAGGGGGATTTTCTCTCTCCCTAAAACTGGAAGGAGGCTTTAAGTGAGGGTTGAGCTCTGCTCCCAGGTAGCAAGTGATAGGACATGAGGAAACAGCCTCAAGGGAGGTTTAGGTTGGTTATCAGGTAAAATCTCTTCATGGAAAGGGTTGTCCAGCCCTGGCACAGCTGCCCAGGGCAGAGGTGGTGTCCCCATTCCTGCAGGGATTTCAAAGCCCTGTGGATGTGGGTTAGTGATGGCCCTGGCAGGGCTGGGTGATGATTGGACTGGGTGATCTCGGAGGGCTTTTCCAGTGGAAATCATTCTGTGATTTGTATTTCTCCAGTTTTCCAAGAACTAATGTAAAGGCCAACAGCACTTGCTGTAGACTTGACAGCTGCAGCAGGGGAGTGTGGGGGCTGAAAGCTGATCTGGCAAAAGGGAAAAGACAAAACAAAACAGCAGCTGGAGCAGGGGGTACATTTTCAACAGGATCAGTGACCTGGTCTGGCTCACACAGCCACTGCTGACAGCAGGACTCAGGGAGGGGAAGGAGCTGCCACTATTCCTCCTGGAATGGAGCTGCTCTTAGGCAAACTGCAGCTGGATTATAAATCCACAGCCTGGGAGATCTGAGATTGCAATCTCTGGTTGTAGGGGCAGAGGGGTTAATGGAGCTCACTGATAAGCAAATGCCTGGCTGAGGTTTCCCTCTGTGAAACCATCACCCAGTGGCTTGTGGAATTTCCACTGTCATTGAATGGCCACAATCATCTCCTCCACCACCTCTCTCACTCAGAAGGGTTCTCTGCATGGCTCTTGGGTTTGTTAAAACTCAGTATTTCTGCCACTGGTGTCAGGAGTGTGTGCACTGTGAGGGATGGCCATAGAGACATCTCACAGCCCAAATTAACATCTGCAGGAACAAATGGCAATTTCTTTGTGGTCCTGGACAGAAAGAACAGTCTGATCCAGCCCTTGCTAAAAATTAATATGCTAATAAAACATAGCAGAAAAGGAAGGGGAGGGGGAGAAAAAAGTTTGGAGGAGTCCTCAAAACCTGCAGCCCTGGCCCTTTAATTTGGGCAAACCATTCACCTGCATGTCTGAGCAGTGGCCAACACAATGAATTTGGAAACAAAAAGCCAAGAATAACTACAGTGGGAAATGTAAGTTTAAATTATTAGAAGGTAAATATATGGCAAGCACTGCTCTACTGTGCACACAATCCTTACAGAGCATCCCTAAAGAGCTGTATTTTGCTCCAAATTTGCATATTTTCTTACTCCACGCAGTTATGGCTGCGAAGTGCATATAAAAGAACTGTCACGAAATCCAAAAGAGAATTAAAGAAAAGAATAATCAAAGTCACACTTAGGATTTTATGGGGGACTCAGTTAAAATCCTACCTGATTTGCTCTTTCAAGGTCTGTCATGATCATCTCCATTTCATCAGCCCTGGGAGAACAAGAGAGGAGAAGTTTTGTTATCACACAGAAAACGGCTGCTGCACGAGCCCAGGCACACCAACACCACCAGTTGTCAATATTTATTTGTAAAAGGACACAGCAGGATTGAGCAGTTCATCTCCTGACTGGTGAGATCCTCTGGAGTTTTCTGGCCCAGTCTGCAAATCTCCAATTCCTTTGCCTGTTCCCCGTCTTGCAATGCAATAGGCAAACTGATATCTGAGCATGTTCATTGGACTTTTGAAGGTCTTACTCCCCAAAATTCCAGGTAGTGTCATTTTTCCAACATGTAAAGATGCTTCCCAAGTGATAATTATGGAGAACCAAAGACTGCAGTTCTTCAGTCAACTCCCCAAATACACAAGAGCAACCAGCTACTCCTCTGTTTCAGTGTGCCCAGAAGTTTGGTTCTTAATTTGGCTAAATATATATATGTGTGTGTGTGTGTGTGTGTACACATACATACACATATATCTATCAAGAGGTCAAAGAGACCAACAAATTCAATTTTACATTATGTGGAAAGGAGGGGGGTTTTTTGACATGAATTTATCAAACTCTAAATTTAGACTCCTAGTGCACTTTGCAAAACTGAATTGGAAAGTCAAAAGGTTGAAAACTATACAAATAGTCAAGGAAAAAAGAGATCCCTCAGATCCCTGTATAGGGAGCAGCTCCCAGACCTGACCCCTCAAGAACCACAATTTCTAATACTTCACAAATGGAGCCAATCCTTCCAAACCTTAAGCAATCTTTTCTTATCTTCATGCTCAATCATAGGCAAATATTTCCCACTCAGGCTCTCACCTGGGAAAGGTACCAGGAAAATGGGCTGAGAGCCCTAAAGAATGTTCTGTATCAATATAATAAGACTTATTATTCTCCCCAGACATTTTGCCTGTCTTGTATGCCTGGAGCATATGGAAGCAATAAACACTGTCCTCATCTCTGAACAGCAGCTTTACCAGCAAGTCCTTTTGCAATCTGCCAACACCATAATGTCTGGTTTTTGGTTTTAATCTGTAGCAGATCATTATGAGTAAAAGCTGTGAAATACTGGAATCCCCTTCCTCTGCCCATGCAGAAAAGTCAGGGTTTATTTTTCTGCTGATTCCCATAGAAGATCCATTTCCCCTGTGCAGGTGTTTGTTAGGAAAGATGGTTAATTGAAGTACATCAGGGTTCTGGCACACTCCACACTGGATCATTACAGTGAATATTGACTTATTCCTCAACAGCATTTTAGGCTTCTGGGTGTACACTTAGGGAAATGCAGCAAAAGATCATAATAAGTAAATGTGCATGTATATAAATTAATGGAAAATTATTTTTAATTACAGCCTTTAATGTTGTTGAGGCAACATGAACTGCCTTCTGAAAAAGTCTTTTGGACAATAATGGAAAACAGATTAACATGTGTTTTCTTGTGCAGGAGAAGCTAATGTGCTCTTACACTGGGCAGAAATCCTGCACACCATGTTTGGAATTAATAAATAATGGTCATTACTTACTGAACTGAACAACCACTGCCTGGGCACAAAAGGGTTCAAGAGAGTAGCCACAAGGCCGACCTGGGCACATTAACATCAGTCTGCAATAACACTTTCCATCTCTTTAGCCTCTGCAGTTGTGAAACATCTTTTGCTTTAGACTCCAAGCCCAAAAAACTTATTAACCCACTTATGGAAATGACATGTCCCAAAGCCCATGCAGGTGACCCCACTGTACATCAGTAACAGAGATATCAGGGGAGAGAGCATCCCAACACACTGAAAAGATACTTCCCAGCACTTCACAAGTATTTTTAGCCAGGATAGTTTAAGGATCCTCTTTATATAAGCTTCTGCATTAGGGCTCAATTTATGTGTGGATGCCTCAGGTTATATGGAGCCAGTAAATGAAGTCTGGGTTATGTCACACAGCTCCCAGAGCAGAGCTGGGAATGTCCCATCCCAGCACGTCAGCTCCAGCTGAAGCCAATCCAGCTTCCTCTCCTGTGGAAAATAAAATCCCTGCATTTCCACCCAAACAGGGGGTGCCAGGTACCAGCCAAAGGTCTGGAACAACACAGCACCTGAGAGGAGTGGAATAATCAAAAGCAAAAACCCCTGGGATTGGGAAAGGAAGGGTGCCTGGCTTTTGGAGCAGGAGGTGGGGTTTCAGCTCAGCCAGGGAAACTTTTTTTCTGGCAGAAAGGAAAATGACTCTGATGGAGAAAAGATGAGTGGGAAGGGGTGGAAGTGAGAGGGAATCTGGACCCATCCAAGGACCTTCAGCCACCTTGAAAGGGGCAAGGTAAGGAGAGCCAAAGGTCAGGAAACTGGAGAAGACAGAGGAGCAAGGGAAGGAACAGAGGGATATCTGAGACCAAGGGGAGAGGGGACCAAGAGCAGTAAAGCAGAGGAGCACCCCGAGCCACAGGGAAGGTGGGTGGGTGGCTGCCAGGGAAACACAAGATGGTGATGGAAAAAACAAAGTGAAAAGACTCAACCCTGCATTTAAAATGGAGAGAAATATTAATACTGGTATTTGTGTCTCATTTTGGCCAGGGTCAGGATTTAAGAGCTCTATTACAGCACTGGGATACACAGCCAATTACAAAAAAAAAAAGCAACTGAGGATATAGAATGCCATAAAAATGACATTTGTGCCCTTCAGCGTGCGCAGATAATTCTGACTGAATCCAGTAAAGTGTCAAACGGTAGCCAAAGGCGAAATTGTCCCTTTGTCCTTGGATCCAGACACACCAGCTGACTGATCCTGAACTCCCCTTTCCCTCCTATGTTTTTTTCTCCCAATCCTTCCAGCACACCTAATAAAAGGATGCAACATCTCCAAAAAAATTCAAATAAACACCTCCAGCCTAGCAGTCTGCACACTGATGGAGGGTAACGCTGCAACCATAAACGTTATCTTTAAGTAAAGTAATGAATTAAATTACTCTGTATTCTTTCCTAGCACAAGTGTCAACAGCATTCAGGAGAATCTTCAAAAGGAATTCAGGCTTTTCATTTTAAAAGCTTGACTACCACATCAGTAGCTGGCACTCCGCAGCCTAAAATCACTTATTTGAGAAAGTCTCTAATAGCTGCATTCACTGTTTGCTCAGCACAAGTATTTATTATAAAATAAATTACAGTTCTCACACCTTTTATGCACTCACAGAAACAACCTGCATTGATTTATTGTTTACAAAGGACTGTGTCAAATTCAGACCTGTCAGGCACGAGGCAGCTCTGCTTGGCTCACTGAATGAGTCCCACACAGGTCATTTTTGATGTATTCACTCTCCACTACATTTGCTCATTTTCAGCCCTTCCTATTTCAATTTTTCTCTTTATTTCAATGGAACAACTTGGCAGGCAAAGCAGCATCCAGCTCCAGGCTTGTCTCGCAGGTTTGCACTGAAAATCTAATGGGAATCTTGAAGGGAACTTGGAAGGGACCTTGGAAAAATCACCTTGTTCCACCCCTGCCATGGGCAGGGACACCTTCTACTGTCCCAGGTTGCTCCAAGCCCCATCCAACCTCTCCTTGGACACTGCCAGGGATCCATGAGCAGCCACAGCTTCTCTGGGCACCCTCTTCCCACCCTCACAGGGAAGAATTTCTTCACCTAATCAACAAATTTGTGGTTACCCAGAATCTTCCTGTGACCAAAGTCATCCCACATGAACTAAACTGACTTTTAGGAGCCAGAGATCTCAGTATTTTACTTTTTACTTTCTTTATTCCTGAAGGAACACACACTTTAGCCCCTCATGAATATCTCAATTTCCCCATCACCCCAAGAGATGAAGGCAAGGAGAAAAGTTCTTTCTTCAGATACAGAGAATGAGGGTAATTAATAACAAGAAGATATTTTGCTCAAATACATTGATATTTGTGGTGAGTTACACCAGATTTCCACATTGTGACCCAACATTTATCAGGTTTGGTCAAGGGTGATACCTTCTAAACATTAACACAGATCATGAGAAGGAGAGTGGGGAAAAGCTGTTTTCAGGAACAAATGTTATCTACCCAGTGTTTTTGCATTCCACAGATAATACAATCATTTATCTGATCTAGTTACTTGTAATCTCCGTGGTAGAGGAAAGGGAATCATGTAACCAAGACAGTTCTTCAGGGTGTATTACAGCTTGTTCTAAGTTTCAACGTTTTCAGACTAAGGAACTGAGGAAATCAAATTTTAAGCCCAAGCACTTGGAGCTACAGAATCAGCATTGCCACGTAAAAAGAATCTGAACTGTTGGAACAGCATGACCATGAAATATTCTATTATTTCTTGTCTCAGTGCTGTGTTTGAAGTGAGAAACAAAATGCATTAAAAGCTATGGATTTTACAAGGTATAAGCTTTTACCAGTCATGAAACAGCCCTCAAAGCTAACATGCCATCTATAAAAAACAACTTAAGGAGTTGAAAAAAAAGAACCCAAACCACCCCACTTTTCAGTTCAACTGCTTAGGGAAAATAAAAAGTGCCGAAAGGCTCGATTTTCATTTTAAGATCAAGAAAACCGATTAGGTTTGAACAGCACAACAAGTCAGCAAATTCAAGGGTTGGTAACAGGGAAGAAGCTCAGTTCTTCTTCTAAATAAAATTAAATCAGATGAAAACTCTGAACACCCCAAAGTTATTCACTTGCAAGCAAGAAGAATCTGGACTTTATGATTAAAATCCACTTGATCCAAGCCCTTCATTTAGCTACTAGCTTAAAGAGGCAGAAACAATTCCTTTTTTATCAACATGACAAGTGAATGGTTTGCCAAATCTTGTGGCTACAGCCCCCTAAACATTCAAACTTACTCAACCTTGAAGGAAACTGCTGTTGGATTCTTTATACATGGAAGGACTGAAAAATACAGATGACACTTTGGAAATTGCAGGCAGTGGCATGGCCAAGAAACTTCCCTACCAGGGCAGATTAATACTTTGGTTTGGCAAAAAACAAACAACTTTTTTTTTTTTTCTTCCCCACACATTTGTTTTCCTTATAAACATGTAAAAGTTTACTAGTCAGAGCAAATGGTATATGGAGCCAGTGGGGCTTGTTAAAATGTTCTAATTACCCAAACATTTACACAGGCAATTTCAAACTAAAAGCAGACATTATCAACTAATGTGCATTTATGTTTAATTAAGGAAAAAAAAGAAAAAAAAAGAGAAAAGTCCTCCTTGTAATGTATATCTGTGATCGGCACAGAGCAGATTTTGGCCAAATTAGGTAAACAACTCAGCCTCTTAAAATCACAGGCAGTGCAACCCAGCACAAGGCCAAAAATGTGAGGTTATTTGGGAAGGGAAGAAAAGAAGAAAGGGGGCCAGAACATTCAAAGGAAGGAAGGAAGGAAAAAAAAAAAAAGAGCAAAAGGCAGTGCACTGATTTTTTTTTATTTTTTTTTTCAGGTTTCAATGAAATTTTTATCAGGGAAGATTCCTGGGTCTAGGAAGCAATTTCGGATCACTAAACAATGGCAGAATTGCCTGCAGCCCAATGATCACGGCATTCACTCAGGGCACAAGAGCATTCCAGCATTTGAATATTCAATTTTATTTTTTTCTTTAAGCAAAGCAGAGGGATGACAACTCCCCACCCAAATTCAAAGCACCTCCTAAGCTCTGCTGTGGATGCCCTCATCTAATCCCCGCTCCTCAGTGACCTGCCAAGGTGCCCAGGATTTTTTGCCTAATTTCTAGGAAAGAAAGAAACCAACAAACACTTTCTAAGAAAGTTTCCAAAGGAAGATAATATAAAAAAGCCACTAATTTTATTTTTTGGCACTTTATGAGTATCACTGTACACACATTTACATGTTTTTTTTTAGAATTCATAATTATTTCAATCCAATAAACATCCACAGAGGGTAAATTCACCTTTATTGCCAGTACAAGATGGAATATTGGGCAGAAAGGTTGTACAAAGAACAAAACAAAAAGTGATTTTAGCATAACATGTCAAAGGGGAAGATCTCACACACTTTTTACTGCTAAGTTCTCAAATCTACTTTTCAAATTGCAAGAGCTATAGGTTAGTATTTCCTTTCAGAGCAACCCTCTAAGGATCTTCAGATCAGATAATCCTTTTTCCAGTGTCATATAAATCCAGGCCTCTTGTAAAAGAATTTCTCTGTTCAGGGATTCATAAATCCACCAAGTTTAGTAATGAACTGGGTGTTTCCTTTCCTAGGAACTCAATTGAAGAAAAAAAATCCCCTCTTTGCTAAGCAGTGAAAGACTGGAAGTTTAAATTGAGAGATCAAAGGCAGATTGGGTTCAGGTGCTCAGTGATTACACCCAATGTCATCTGCACTAATCTGGGAGTGGGGAAACGTCCACTGGACACTGCCCAGACCCCTCTGCACTAAATCAAGTTCCTCCCTCAGTAGAAAGCAGAGAGACCCAAGGCTTTTCCCCCCCTTTTTTTTTTTTCGTTGTTCTTTTATTAGAATCCACCCCGGTTTCCTCTCGCTGCCCCCACGCACAGATCCAGGGAAATAACTCTCAGGGAAACATTTCCTCATTAAGCACATCAGGATTGAGCAGCCACACCACACCAGCTGCAGGTATGAGGTTCAAATAAACCAGAGTGCTTGAAAGGTGCCAAGTGATCATCGAATATTGAAAAAGGTTAAAGAAACTGCTTATAAAGCCCAAGATACTGAGCAGCACCCTGACAAAACAAGAATCACCTCAATCATTAGAGAGAAAAGACCCTATAGAATAAAATCTCTTTCAATCCATATGAAAAGTGCTTTCCAAGAAAACCTGAACAGCATTTTGTTTTCTCTTCATGTTTTAAATCAGGATTTCAGAGATAAAACAATCATGTTTGCAACTATAAAGTTTTAAAGACAACAGAAATCAGTTTTATTCCAGTGATACACGAGGGAACAGTTTCTAAAGATCATCAGTGTTTTCTTAATCATTTCTGGAGAGAAATTGATATGACTGACACTAATTGATATGCTCAATAAAAGGCAAAGAGGAAAAATAAGAATTATATGTTACAGACAACATCAACTCACAGCACCCCAGAGCTGCAATTCCCACAGTGTCACACACACACACACAACCTTGGCACACTTGGCAAACCAGAGAACACTTAATGTAAGCAGCTGGAAGAAAGAAAAGATGTATCGGTTGGACTAAAAAAAACACCCCAATATATAAACAGATGATCCATCATTTTTATTTGATGGCAATCCTATTTTCTTATGTGGCACATATTTGCACATGTTGCACTGTGGCCAGTATGAATTTTGGCTCCCCAGACTGTTTAATCCTTCACTTAAAAATCTCTTATTCAGCTTTCATTGTGTTTTTCTCTGCCTAGGAACAGATCTCTTGAATGACCATCTCTCTCTCCATGACCAGCAATCATGCTGCCTGTCACAAAGAGGAAAAGAAATGCAAAAAATCCTTTTTTAAAAATCAGATATTTTTCTTTCAAGGTGTTTTTGCTTCACCCTGCAAAGCCCTGTGAGTTGCATTAAAATCAGAAATTAGGAGTGTCCAGATTTGGATCGTTCTGGGTTTCCTCCCATCTCAGAGCACAGGTCCCAATCCTTTGGGCCACAGTGGAGTTCAAAGAAAGTGCTGAAACTCAAGATAAGTTTTGCACCTGAAATTTGCAGAAACAAATAATCCTGTCTAAAAATCTATTTCCACCAACTCCTGAGGGAGCTGGTGGGAAATTTGGTACCTCTGGAGCTGTGGGCTCCATTCTGCAGGTCCTGCAGTTCCATTCTGTTGTGATCCTTCAACCTGCCTTTATGGGGAACAGCAAGGAAGAACATTCTGATCTCTGATTTTTCATGTATTTATGTCAGAATCTCAGCCATGCTGAGGCCCTGAGATTGAGGTGCTGCTGCAGCACAAGGCCCAGCAGATTTGCAGGATGGAGTCCTCAGGGTGGGGAACAAAACCTCCAGGTTGTGCTCAGCTTTAGACAAACTTTCCCAGCACTGCCCTGGGAAGCAGGAGCCATTCCTGATGTGACAGAATTTCCTAACAACGTTGAGATGACACGGATGCAGCAAACTCCCAATTTCCTCGTGCCTTCTGCTACAAATTGAAAGAGCTCTCTGCAATTCCCCTCTCCTGACTTCAGCTGACTCAATAACACACCAGAATTTAAACACAGGCACCCTTCCCTCTCCCTTCCTTGCACTCAAAGCATATCAAACCCATGGAATTACTCCTGACTTGGCCTTGAGCAGCCAACATGATGTCAATTTTACATGTTTTATAAAGCAAGAGCATATAGAAAGCAACTCAAATGCAGGTCATATCAAGCATGTGACCCACAGAGCAATCAAAGACTGCCTGAAACTGTCATTCAAGGTTCAATCAGCTCCTTGCAGGAAAAATGAAACATCTGTGGCCCAGAGAATTAAGTTATGTATTGCATAATTCATCTGGTGTCTGCCACAGCAGCCATTTTAATGCTCTAGTGATAAACAAGTTTGATTATTTGTGTTTTGTTTCCTGTCGCCTCCATGGTATTTCTGTTTTTCCACCCACACCACAATGCAGAATGGAGATAACAAATATACAAACCAGTGTTAGAGACAGCTGGTAAGATGTGGGATATCAGCAGCCTTATTAATCACATCAAGGCAGCAGCACTGTTTTAAACCTTATGCTCTCTGAAACTCTCCTCATTTAGCATCTTTTGGGCTCACTCTGTAGTTAGATTTGCTGATGAAATAATTGTTTCCTGAGAACCCAAACATTTGGATTGAGCTTTTGAGGTTTTTCTATTAGGAAAGCTGCTCTCCTCCTACACAAAGCAAGTTCCTCACTGGTTCCCAGCTCTTCCATCCCCTCAGTTTTTCTGACAAAGCAGGATGAATGTGCATCTCACACCAGACACTGGATTCTTTTCCATTCCCTTATTCTACTGGTGGGTTTGTGGTCCACACTGGCAGAAATTCTAGTTCACCCTTTACAAGTCATTTTGGGATGTGATTGTTTTATTAATGGTAACTTAGTTCGCTTCACTCCCAAATCTGTAAATCCTGACACTTCCCTGATTTCCAGAACACATTCTTGCAGGGCAGGAATCACTTGGAGGCTCTGGGTCCATTCCTTGCTCTCTGGGTGTTTATTCCCCTTGCCAGGAGTTGAGCATTTGAGCAGTCTGCTCACAGAACTTCAGCTGGCAGTTAATTTGTTCCCCAATTAAACATCATCTGAGGGAGATTTAATAGACTTTAACAGACTTGGGTGATAGCAATTTGCTCCAAAAAGCAGCTTTGAACTGGATGCTGTAAGAAACCCAGTTCAAGGCTGGGTTTTAACTGGAAAAAAAGAAACAAAGAAACCTAAGGAGCACCTCTGAAGTGGTGGAGTCAGGTGGGTTCTGCCCCATTTCTGTGACTGTGGGATTCCTGCTGTGAGGAAATCCTCCCTGCACAGAGCAGGGCCATGGCTCAGCCTGCTCTGCTGGGAGCACTCTCACCTGCCAGCCAGAGCTGCTTCCTGAGGTGCTGCTGGAGGTGAGTCAGGGATAAAAAACATCCTCCCGAGGGCCCAAACAAAGCCCCGCTTCCCTCTGATTGTTCCCATGGAGTTGTTTAGACAGCACCTACTGTAACACTATCAGCTGGGCCATCTGGGCCTTTTTAGCTGCCCCCCATTGCTGCTTCCTCCTGTGACACCTCCAGGTCCCTCCCTCAATGTACCCTCTTCACCTCCCACCCACAAATTGCAGGAAAATACAGATTAAAGACCCTCTCCAGCCATGGAGACATGGCTGATGAACCTACAGCCTTCAAATGGGTTCTCTGCCTGCCTTTCCTCCCGTCCCCAGCTCCACCAGAGCTCCCCATGCCGAGGATCTCTAATGCTGTTAATTACTGCCCAAGTCAATCATCAGCTTCCAAGTTAATTTAGGAGGGGAAGTGCTGAGCTGCAAGAGGCTGGCAGTACAGCAGAGCTCCTGGAGGCTCCCGTTACTTGGGAAACTGGGATAAAGGCTGTGGTCCTGCAGGGCTGTGGATGCACAAACAGCCTGCTCTGCTCCCAGGGCACAGCAGCAGAACCTGCCAGGTTTTCAGGACTTGCCCTTTTAAAAAGTTTTTATTTTACTTGAAAAAAAATGTATAAGAAAGTATAAAATAAAAGCTTCCTAAAAGAGCAAATCTTATTAATTCTGCTCGTACAACTCACATAAGCTCTTTTACAATTGTTTCTTCAACTAACTAAATAAAGTTAATTTTTATATATTTCATAATAATTTTAATAGTTATATATTAAAATAAATCAATTGCTATTATATCTATAAAAATAAATAATACAAATAATAATATAAAAATTATGATATATAAACCAAAACAATTTTATAATTTAATTTTAATATTTATATATTAAAATAAATTCATTACTATTAAATATAAAAATAAATAATATAAATAATAATGTATTAACCAAAACTATAATATATAAACCAAAATTATTTTTATATATATTTATACATTTAATGATTATAATAAAAAATAATAGGCGTATTCTACTCTACTACTGTCATACTATACTACTACTCTACTACTATTATAGTAGTATTCTATTCTACTACTAGTAGTAGTAGGAGTAGTTTGATATTTGGAAAATAAAAACCTTGCAATGATTTACCTATTTTTACTTATGGAGTTAAAATAGATGGTTTAGCCAAAATTAGAAACCTTAATTGCAGGCATCTTAAGTGTCATTCTCTTCTATTGGAATGGCAATATTTTAGATTAAAGAATCAGCAGGAAGAATTGTCTGTGCTTTGATTAAAGTTCCTTAAAAATACACACAAATATTTAAATTTACTTAATAATATCACTGCAGTTACAATGCGTAAAATAAGGATAAATATCTTGTCAAGGATAGGGGAGGGATTGCTGGGGTTTTTTTGTTTTTTTATTAGAATCACCACGTCACATTTGAAAAATTTCTTTAGTTTTTGAGCAGTTACAACCCCCAAATGAACAATCTTCCCTCATACTAGACCATTGCCAAAATCACAGATTTCTCTATGTTTGTTTTCTTTAGAGCAAAAACAACCTCAAAAAATTGGAGACCGTTCAGAATTTTCACTGTATCAACATTCATATTCCAGATTAATCTTTAGGAGCCTCTTTCCAGAGGCACTCAGCATCTCCTTAACCACAGAGAGAGCAGAGGAGCTCAGTAATTTGGAAAAATTAGGTATCAATTGATTTCTGCCCTTATTCCTCTTATTTATTCTGTCTCTTAGTCCATCACTGTAAGAACCTATAAAAGCTTTATTCTAATTCCCCCCAGTTTATCCTCAGAGCAACAGCTTGAAGCCAGTTTGACACGAGAGAGCACAGCCAGAATTCTGTGTACAGGTGTCACTGCACAGGCACAGAGAGAAGGGAAATTATTGGTTCCCAGCAGAGCAGTGACAGAGCCCTGTGAGAACAGCAATCCCCCAGGGACTGAACAGGGAGCAGGGGAAATACCTCACCCTAAAGAAGGGAAAGCCAGACCTGTTCCAGTCACAGCCCAAATGCTCAAGTTCATTAATTATCTGCCTTTACCCAGTCTGACCTGTAAATTGGTGCTGTGGAGGGTGAGACAACATCCTGCATGGCGTTCTGAAGGATTTATTGCCAAGAAACACAATGAATGTGTCCACCAGGCCAATAATCTCCAATTTACTATTTCTTACCAAGCACATTAACCAACAGGCACTCCCATACAACAATATCCTGCTTTCATTGTCAAACCACCTGTAGCATCTGGACAACACAAAGGTGTTATTTAGTGATGGAATATGCATTAAAATGCAACCTTCTTCTGCCTTTCTTAGTGTAAAGGACATGCATGTTGTGCAAAAGAAAAGCTGAACACTGACTCTGCAGTAACACAGCGCTCAGGTGGGAGATGTATTTGGAGAATACTTTAGATGCTCTTGGCTTAGAAATGAACACAGGTGATGTGCCCATTCTCTGTTAGCTTCTCAAGCAAGTTATTTCCTTCTGGCTATTGAAAATAGCATTACATGGTCTTTGATAAAGGCAACTGATGTCCTTCTATTCAATAAAGGGAATGAAAATTGCAAAAAGCACAATAGAGATGTGTTTATTCTATATTTTGAGTAGGTTTTACTTTTCCCGGGAGCTATGCTGAAGATTAACAACCAGGATGATTGCTGTCTTTATAATAATGTATTCAATTACCAATATGGTTTTCTCTCTTCCCAATTTGTTCCAGCTTTGCTCTGAATGGAGACACCACTCCTGTCAAATGGCAATCATGTCAGCCCTTTGCAGCTTCACTTTAGAGCAATCAACAGCATCAATCTTGCTGACCCAGGTGACAAAGCAGCAAAAAAAAAAAAAACCAGGCAGAAAGAAACAAAGGAGGGAATGTGAGACCACAGAATAAGGAAAACAAACCAAGGCAAGGAGAACATGCAGGTGCTGTCCAAACCTGCACGAGCACCAGTTCATTGTCACTTCATGTGGGCAGGGCCCTGAAACACAGAGCAGCTTCCTGGGCTTCAGACAAAGGAGTTGTCTGCCTCTCTCTCCCCTCCCTTCACTGCTTGGGACACCCCAAAAGCAGGCTCAGCCCCCAGAGCCCCCCAGGAGCTGGTCAAGGAGCTGGACGACAATTTGGCATTGAGCACTTGCTGTGCTGGAGCTTCCCTCGAGCCTCCTGTGCCAGCCGAGGATCTGGAAGGTTTTATTTTTACATCTCTGCTGAATATGTAACTATGCTCATTTTTTTTCAACTTTAGCATCCACTTGGATTGGATTATGAGGGATGCTCACTAATATGACTGACAGATTGCCTGTCTACACAGAATCCAAACGAGACAGCAAAATTACTTTAAATAGTCCTCCACGGCAAACCCCAACAACACCAGGTACTACTGCAAGCCCTTGGAGGACAGCAAAGCAGGATTTTCTACTTTAACCTTTTAAAATGTTATTTGCAGAAACACTTTTCAAATTCTTTATTTCTCTTTCAACAGTTGTTGAGACTTTAAAATGCTGCTGAAATAAAACAGCTTCAGACTTGACTAACGCTGTACTCCGTGGTAAGGAACTATTTGATTATTCTGTTTTGACAGTTAATAGAACAGGTTTAGTTATTTCTACTAAAGGGAGTTTGAAGGGGAGTTTGAACTGGAAATATTAGTTTTGTGTTGCTAATGACAATTCCTCGACATTTCTGCTGGAGCAGAATCCTCGAGTGGATGAAAAACATCCTTCCTACATGAACAAACAGCTGTAGGAGAAAAGGGAAGTAAGGAAATGCCAACCAACCTTTTGGATTTGCCTGGCTTTTGCTGCAGGGCTAATTCTGTAACCAACAGCTCTCAGAGCCACAAAACCAGCATTTGCTTAATGAGTAATTTCACCCTGCTTAGACCCTCAGTGTCAAACACTGTCCCTGCTGTTCCTGGACATGGGGAGGTGTAAAGGTGACCCTGTGACCCTGCCTGGTGTCCCACCTGCATCTCCTCTGCTCCAGCACTCAAATTCTGAGCTGTGGCAGCCCCTGCCCAGCTCTGTGGTCCCCCAGGTCTGAGCCCAGGGCAATTCCCCCTTCTCTTCCCAAAGCACACAGTTTGTGCCAGCAGCTCCTGCACTCTGCATGTGTAAAACCTTGGAACTTCCCAAAAAGAACTGGTTTAGCCTTCTGCTGTTCTCCCCGGGCTCAGCTCCTTTTATGGCACTGTGTAGTGAATCATTATTCCAGGGAACCTCACTTTGCTCCTCCAGGGTTCTACAAACGGCAAGGATGGGGCTTCTTGTCTCCTTCCTCATCACCTTTCCTGGTGGTTGCAGGAAATCCTCCCAAGCCATGGGCTGAACCTTTCAGCAGGAGTTTATTTGATGTTATGGCAGAAATAAAAGGTGTGGAAGGAGAGGTTTGTATGGGCAGGATGCATAAATACATTGTAAGGCTCAAGAATTTAATCCAGAGATGTTTTTTATTCAATTTGTTCCAAGAAATGGTCAATAATAAGTCTCCCACGGGCCCTGGCCATGTAGGTTATTTTAGGGTATTGAATACAGCTAAACTTAGTCCCACTGCTATGGAGGTAAAAGGTACAAAGGATCAGGAATCAACTAGAGCCAATGTGAGTGTAAATGATAAATAACAAAAGTTTAGTTCATACAAACACCAGACAATATGTTGACTGAAAAACAGTAACAAAAAGTGTTAAGTTTATCCACCATACACTGCACAGAAGGACTGTTAAACACTGCCCTGGGTGAGTACAGGTCCCACCACTGCCAGCTCCCTTGATGGCAAAATGGTGACAGAAATCAATCCAACAGGCAGCAAGACAAATAAGTCATCTGTATCACAGCTAAAATACGGTGTTGATCAATAACAGAAAATGAACTCGCACTGCTTTGCCAAGAAAATAGATTATTTAATCAGAGTACAGACAGATAGAGATGTTACATAATCAAAAAAATAGCTCGTGCTGCTATATTTAGTGGCCACTGTCTTCTAGAGAGGAGGGCAAAAGTACACCCATTATCAGCTCCCAGCCCTCTGCTGAAATGGTTTTCTGATGAGTTAAGCTGGTCAGACATGCTCAACACAATGATATTGTATATTTAAAACTACAACAATTATGACAAAGTACCAAGGCAACAAACAGGGGAAAGACAAGGGAGTCACTGCTGTCCTATGGACAGAAATCCTCACAGTTAAAAAAGGATCAAGCCCCAGGCAGAACTGATACACCAGGGGATCTCCAGCAGTCATTTCTAACTTCCAGGCTACCTGGAGTTTTCCATCAAAGGATGGAACGTTAGCACAGCACATTTGCAGTTTATGACTGGTCGCCTTTCACAGTTATTGCTGTGATTTCTTAGCAATAACCAGTGGAATTGCAGGAATTTGCAGAACACACAGAATATCACTTATCAGCACCATCAGCACAGAGCTCACTTGATGCCACTGCAGCCTGCCTGGCCATGGCACAGCTGAGAGCCTTCCTCCACCCCTGAGATCCACAGGGTCTTCATTAGCAGCTCAAAGAAAAGTCTGTCCATGGATACTCCCCCAGATGTGAACATCACCATCAACAGGATCATCTTCCCTCCAGCTTCCCCACCCAACAATAAACACTGGGGAAAAGAGTGCCATTAATGCTGAAGGCAAGCATCTCTAGTTTCTATGGTTTCAGGTATGGAAAAATTCAAGTAAGGCCAGAAAAGTGAAATAAGACCAAAACTATTGGTTTTTCTGGCCTTCTTTGATCAGAAAAAACAACAAGGCCTTAGTTAAACTAAGGTCTTCCACCCTTTTACATAAAAGTGGAAGAAAACTCTTTGTTCTGGATAAAAAGAACATTTAGTAGAATAGTCAGTGAATAAACCTGGTAACCAGCCTTTCTTCTATTATTTTAGGGTTCAAACCCAACAAGGAATTACAGAAATTGGGATTTGCATGGGGTTTATAGAGCTGCTTCACGTGGGTGTGCAGCCACAGCAGCTCTTGTCTGAATCATTCCTGGAAGGTGGTGATTCTGCAGGACCAAACCTTTGCCATACATTTTTCCCTGGGATACCCATTTTGCACATCCAAAGCAAGCAAAAACATCACAAAGACAAAAAATTCTTGGTGAGCATTTTAGAGAATTAAGAAAACAAACAATCTAAACAGGGATCAAAGATGCTGCTTCAGTGTAAGATACATTAAAGACCCTTCGAATGTTCAGGAAAGCTAGAGAGGAAAGAAAGCACTATGCCCATTAATAATAATAAAAATAATAAAAGATAATTATAGCTGGCTCCCGATGTTAACAATTTAATAGTTACAGGATCTAAGTACTGTAAATGACTAATGCAGGCAGCAAATGTATGTGCAGCAGTGTGCAAAACAAAGCCCTTAAAAGTAGATAGCTCTGGGAAGGGAAGGATAAACTGCTTTAGAACATCAGCTCTGAGAACATGACGTGGAGAAGGGCTCTGTATTATCTTCCTTTTGTGACTGGCAAAAAGAACATGTCCTTGATTCACCAAGATGATGAAAACCCAATAATGCCTAATTTGGCATTATTATAATACCTGTGTGATTCCAACAGCAATGTTGTATCTTTACTGTTCTTATGAGAATGATACATGATGGGGGACTTTTTTACTGTTTGCACAAGAAGTCACAACATACTTCCAGACTTCATCCCTATGAAAAGCCAAGGGAAGACTGCTGATGAATTTAAGTGACCACAAACTGGAATAAGCAACAAAACTGTTGATTATTTACTACCGAAAACTTCCAGGATGCATTCTCCTACCTGAAATTGTGTTGAGTAATGCTTTCATTTGATTTGCTCATGATGTTCTCTGTTGATGAATATATCTGATTTCATGTAAATGTGATTAAATAAATCAGACAGTGTTAGGCTGTATTGAGTCTCAAGAGGCTCTAATTCAAGATGTGCAATACTTGCCCCAATAAGCACAACTGAGCTAAACCTTGTGCATTATTACCTCCTCAACCTCAAAAATCCTCTGGTTGCCTCCTTATTATTGTTAACATGGGTGTAACATCAGATTTTGCATAAATTGCCCACACTGATTCCAAGGTACGTGAGGACTGAAGAGGAAGTGATGGGAAAGAAAAGGAAAAATAAGGAAGGTGGGAAAATTCCTTCTCTACCTCCTTGGAGCTCCCAGCTCCTGGCACACAGAAGGATCAGGCAACATGGAGTGAGTGTTTGGGCTGACTTTTGCAGGTAGCAGAAATCAGAGGGAAGGCTCTGAAACCAAGGCTGTTGATAATCAGTTGTCTACAAGTGATGTCACAAGTCTGATCTTAAACAGTGCAAGTGTCAGACCTCCTCCTGCCACACAGAAGTTCAGGTCACACCAATATCTTTGAGCAAGGAACATCAGCCAAAGAATACAGTAAGCCCATGCCACATATCTATTCCTTGCAAATTAAAAAAAGGCTTTTTGGAAAGGTATTGGATGAAAAGCAGCATGATTCAGAACAGGAACTGTGTCTGCAAGTGGCAATGCCACCTTGCTCTGTTAGTCCCCACCAAACTTGTATCTGCCACCTGCAAAATTACTCCTGAGGGTGACAAGGTTGTCACTTCAGCACAACTACCCCACAAAACTGGGTTTCTAGCTTCCAGGCTCTAGGGAATGAAGGACATGGGGGTTTCTCCTGACTGTCATTTACTCTCTGTGAAATCAAGTTCAGATGGAGCACCAAACCCTTCATTCCTACAGCAGATTATCACAGAATTGCTTGTGTTAAAGGGACCTAAAGGATCATCTCATTCCAACCCCCCTGCCACAGGCAGGGACACCTTCCATGTGCTCAGAGCCCTGTCCAGCCCAGCCCTGAACACTTCAGTCACTTTGTGTTCATGCCAGCTGCACCTTCTGCCAGGAGGCAGGAATTTCACCCCTTTATGAGTCAGTCCCTAGATGTCTCCTAGAGTTTGGCAGAGGTGAAGGATCCCACAGCCTACACATTCTGTGGGAACCAGACCTGGAATTGTAGCCCATGGACCCAGGAACAACTCCTGCCACTAAGGCAAGCCTGAGTTTGCACTTAACCAATGGATTAGGGCTCATCCATACCCCAAAAGGGTTTGTTTGCTCTACTGCAGACAAATTCTGATATGAACTGGCAGACAATGCACTGGCTGAACACTGGAACAAAGAGGCTGTTGGTGTCTCCAGCAAGTTAGAGACAACACTAAACAACTCCACTTGTAAGCAGAACATTATTTTCCCTGATATCATACACAGAAGCTGCTGTTTAATTAAAACTAAGCTGCTTAAGCCATTAAACTGGCAAATGGCTGTACCAAATGACTTGTCATTGTTAGCATTCCAGAAGCAGGAGTTGTTTGTTGTCACTCAGATGGCAACCTCCAATGCTAATGCACATTTCCCAACTGGCTCCACGGATCTAAACCAGCCCAGGACAGGGAAGTTATTAAAAGTGCTGCTGCATATTACCAAGGAGTACCTTCTCCAAAGACACCCACATTGTGTACTCTGCTGCAATTTAATTATTTCAAACTTCTACCCTAGAAATGTGAGCCATTCCAGGCATTCACTTGCATTTTAAAAAGTAGAAGTGTATCAGTTCTGGCTTTGAGCCCCAGGTTTAAGCAAGTCCAGATACAGCCTCCTGATTTAGATCCTGCAGATCTCAGCATCAAAATCTGTAATTAAACAGCATAACCTACTACAGCAGCTACTTTATTCTGGTTATATGCAAATAAAAAAAATAAAATTAAAAAACCCCAGCATTTTATCTCGGGTCAGTAACAAGAAAAGATCATTCTGGCCATGCAGATAACCTTCAAAGCCATGGACAGTGATCATTCAAGAATCCGAGTGGAGACATTCCAAAGGACTCTGTCTGCTTATCACTTGGATTTGGGTCGAGACAAGGAGCACCATGCAGAGATATCTCTGGAATCCATGGTAGGACATTCTGCCCCCTCTCCTCTGCAAACTTCCTTCCCTTCCCCTAAATGGGAAGGACTGTGGTGAGGAACAGAAATGGTTAAACTGAATTTGTCAATCTTTTTTACTTCCTATGAGTCATGTTCCTCTACTCTACCCCTTTGCTATAAAAATCTGCTACAACTCATTAAATAAATATTTCTCCTTTGCTCAGTAAAAGCAGAGGACTCCCACAATGAAGCACCACACAGGTAAAACAATGAAAAAGGGTTGAATGATTAAAACTGGCCACACCAGTGCCCTTTGGTAACACAGCATTAATATCATGGCAGATGCCACATGCATCTTTTTTCCTTTGGTGTGGTCTCCAGGAAAGAAGAATATTTCCACTCACCACAGAGTGACCTAATGGATGTCCAAATGAATGATCAGCACAGGCATTTTATGTGCTTCTATTTATGTACCTTTATTTTTACAGCTACAATGCAAGCCCCAGAACAGCACTTCCACATTCCTATCCAAGGGCTGAAAGACTGCCCACATTAATGAAGTCTGGCCTTACCATGTGTGCTCTTTTCACATATGGCACAACTGAGTCATCCCCCTTGGTTTAGGTAGTGTGCTTGACACAACAAAAATAAGATGTAGAGGTAATTACCACTACAGCAATAAAAACTGGAGTGTCCTTTTCATAAGCCAGTCTCAAACTGAATTCCTATCAAAATACAGTGGGGTGTTTTTTTTAATAGAAAAGAAGTTAATAGATTCCTAGAACTACTGAATGAACCAACAGGATCTCTCTGCATTTAGCAACAAGCCTTGAAAACCTTAATCTTGTGAGTCAATAATAACAGTGGAGGAAGCCAAGCCAATCTTGGGTCTATAATAATAAGACAAGCTGTTTAAAAGACCTCCTCTGAAACAAATGTGTAAACGTCTCACCAAGGCTGAGATGCTGATTTAAGATTAGACAGTGTAAATGTACTTATTTTGGTATCGGTTAAGAAGAATTTGTGTTTCTCATTCACAAAGGTTTAAGGCAAGTGGTTTAACAGCACTGGAGCACAAGCTCCTCACTAAGTCTTTCTCCAAATGCCATTAACACCTCTGCCTGTCCTGTGCCCCAGCTAATTCTCTCTGGCATTCACCTGTTCTATAACAATTGAAACACATCAGGCTCCTTCTTCATTATCCAAGTTAAACCTACAAATTTTCTCTTGACAAAATCCTTCCGAGGTCCCCTATGAGGCCGGTCCTGGCTCTGACACTGCTGCCAAAAAAAACCAGCCAGGAAAAACCCAAAGGCTACACAGAGAGACCGGGGAGGATTTTGAGAGCAATATTCCTCCAGATAACACATTAAGAGTGGTGTTGTTTAAGAAGTGAAGGACTGATACAGGAAAGCTGATGATCAGCACTAACTGTGGAAAAGCAGAATTATTATTATTGTCAAAACTACAGAAAAGTTAGAAAGTCCAGACATTAAACCAAGCCAGGTGAAGAGGCAGCTTTACAGCAGATGAAATTCAACACTAACAAACATGTGTTAATGCCCTGGAGAGTATTTGGGCTACTTTTCTCCACTGCTGGGCCCTACACTTCTCACTAGGTAAATAAGGAGGTGGACTAATAGGAACATGCACATCTAGTTAAGATCACATTCCAAACAGAGCAAAATCCCCTCAGATAGACTATGACTGCATGAACAGCTAAATGATCCAATCTGCAAGAGAAGGAACCTATGGCAAATTCATCTCCATGATGCATTACAGAGCTGATTTAATCTTTTTTTCCTCTCTGGCCATCGAGCCTGGGTTGTTATCAGAGCCCCGACAGTGGGCAAGACAGTGTCCTTTTATCCACTACAGAATGACTGCAGCGTTGTTGAGCCTGGGAAAAGGGAACAGCCTCAAAAATTCCCATTATTGAAAGAGGGAAAACATATCCTAGATAATTTTAGGAGTCCAAATCCTGCCTGTGTGGGTGCATCTGGAATCTCCATCCCATGTGTGGTAATCTACAGGGAAATGAAGTGCTACACCCTGGGTAAGGCAGGGGTTAATTCTGACTGCTGTCGAATGCCCCAAGTCTGTGCTCTGTTCATCAGAGCATTAAATCTGAAAGCTCAAGAGAGTAGTGCAGCCGTGCTGCAAGGGCTGTGTTATAAAGTTCTGCATTAAAAATTCATATCGTAGGCTTGCCACAGTACTCTGCTCTGGCTGAAAGGAGAGCTGGCGGGGAAATATTAGACACCCCACTGTCTTTCTGGCAATTGGAGACATTCCTCAACAAACAGCACCTCAGGAAGGGAATGAAAGGGCAAACAAACCGTGAAACAAATCAATGAGTTCAATTATCTCTCTCTCTCTCGGAAAGGAAACTTTTCATTTTTAAGGCTGTTTCATGAAATCTTTTAATGACGGCCCTGCACACGGGTGCTGGGCACTCTGGCTACAGAGATGGCTGCTTGGCAGGGCTTTTTGTTTGTTTTACACAGATTCCCAAACACAGAGGGTGAAACAAGAGAGCAGGGTATAGGGATCTCTCTGCAGAACAAGAACTCTACTCACCCTTTACATTACCATGACCACGTGGGATAAGAGGCTGTAGAAATTGTTCCCACTTTCCCTGAAGTGTCTCCAGCAAAGAGGAAATGTAGATTTATTAAGATGGTTAGTTACTCCATAGTTAAGTTATGTGCTCCTCACTACTGGTTAAGGCTGTGTGCATTTCACAGCGATTTATGGCAGCCCAATTGGTGGATGACACAGTTCACAATGATGGAAATGGGTGGTATATTTTTATGAAAGCCATACGTGTCCCTCAGGTTATCTGTCTGATGTAACCACTGTATTCAGGCAGGTTAATAATCCCCATCCCATAAATGAGGAAATACATAGGAAATGAAACATCAGTAAACACAATTTCTTGAGGAAATGATGCAAAAAAAAAAAAAAAGTGACCTGCTCACATTCCTCCCCTGCAACTCTGCTTAGCACCAACTGTAACAGAAAGATTCCCTTTTCCCAGAGATGAATTTTGGCTCACAGGAAGAAAAAGAAAGAAAATAGAAACCACTGGACAAAAGTTGCCATGGCACTTCATCTGTATATATATATATATATATATGAATATATCTGGTTGTTAGTACAGTGGAAAACCCAAGTGACTTCAGCCCAGCAATCTGGGCTTTGAGGGGCTCAGCCCCATGAGGAGGGGCAGAAGGGCAGGAATTCATCCTGAGGGTGCAGTCCCCAGGGAACCCAGGAGATTTATGCCCAGCACAAAACAAATCAACAGCAGACTAGCCTAAAGCCCCTCACTAATAAAAACCTGTATGGGGGAGGGAAAAAACCCTACTATTCACTGAAAGTTCATTAGTTCCATGGGAAGAACGAAGACAGGCTGGAGAGCCAGTGATCACAAGTAACCAAAGATCAGCTATTAAAAGGCACTGAAAATCTGCTACAAAAGGTTACTAACCCCAAGGCAGTGCTTCAGTCAAATTTAATTTTTGCTCAGAATTTCTTACAAACAGGCACTTAGAGCTTGCAAGCAAGACTTGATCAGCTGGGGTTTATTCTGGGTTTCAAGCAGCTGCATCCAAGCAAAACAGGGGGAGCATTGAATGTCCTTTCCTCTGTGCACTGCCTTGATTTTTCAGATGGGATCCTTGCTGTAGTACTGGTTGCCTTCCAGTATTCCAGCCCCTGAGTAATCTCCCTGTGACTCAGTTTCTCAAACTCTGGGAGGCAAAGCACAAAATCCCAGCCTCTGCTCTGTTCTGCTCCTGCAGAAACACCAGAGAGGCATTAAGGGTTAACAATCTCAGGCTTACAGGATTTGTGTATTATGCATTTGTTTATTTAATGCTTTACATGAATGCTAATGAAGTTATTAACAGGCCTGCATGTTGTCTATTGTTTTTCTTGGGTTTAGTGTCTGCACCATCCTGCCTTATCCCTTCTGCTCCACGAGCTGGCCAACACCCAGCTCCTCCAAATCCTTGAATCAGTGTTCTATCCTGGATTCTCAGTTTCCTGATCAAAGACAGTATTTTTTTAAACTTCTTTGTTGAAAAATTACCTTTTAAAAAAAAAATCTCATCAAGATAAAGCAATTCTATTTCCCCACACCAGATATTTTCTGTGACACGAAACTGCAATCCCACATGGCCTTATTGTCTTTTAATTAGATCAGAGGATATGTAAATGAGACAATATTTCTTAGGTCCCATTAAATGATGTCTCCAGGAGGATCAGAGGGGGCTGAACCAGGCAGGACAAGCTCCTGTCACATCCACCCCTCACATTGACCTGCCCCACGCTCCAACTACTCAGGAAAGTCTTGGATTTACTGGAAATGCCACTGTTTTATGGCCTTATTGCTGCCAAAACTGCTCCAAGTCTGCAAAGACCAAAACCCCTTTTCTCCTGCAACCAGAGCACAGGGCAAATGCAGGGGTGCAGGTGCTGGGGTGACTCCTGCATGTGCCAGTGCAGACACCTCCCTCCCAGCCCTGCTTCTGCCACAGACATGAGGAAAAGGGAGCTCAAAGAATTATATGGGAGTGGGCAGGAGAAATAACTGGGACTTTTAAAGCAGGGATGACCTGTACAGCAATGCAGGCACAGGAGTTCATTCTGTAGCCTTTACCCTGAGTAATGGGAAGACCCCTGAGTTCTCTAAGTCAACAGTATGAACTGATGGCACAAATCAGAAATACTTTTATTTTTAAAGCAACTGTGGAAAGGATAACATCCCTACTTGTGCAGTCAGGTGGGGCTGATAGCTGGGGCATCACAGCAACTTTTTAAGGCAGGGATGGGTTCAGACCCACCTACATTGAGCTGTAGGTTTAATGAGACGGTGAAACACCTTGCTAATGAGGAAACAACATAGGGCAAGTTGTGCCAGATGCAGCCCCTGACAGTGATGGCTCACACCTTCCTGTTCCTGGAAGAGGCAAACAGAAAACCCAAATGAAAGCACTGGGGGGAATGTCAAAGTTGTCTGTATGAAACAATGTGGGACCTGGGGGAGTGGGGCTGCCAGCTCTCACAGCAAACACCTGGATTTCCAAAGAGAAAGAAGATCAAGGCAGAAGAAAGAGGCTGTTTTCCAGGACACAGAGTTTTAGTGCCTGGGATCTCACCAAGTTTCCTGAACTTCCATCGTTGTTCAGGATGTTCTCATCTCTCTCAATAAATGAGGGAGCACAGAGAACTTTCCTGACTCATTTCTCTGCCTGCGTGGGAGTGGGAAAAGCAGCTGGAATCCACCCCTGGAGCACAAGGAGATTTTCCAGTGCACACCAGTGCAGGAAATCACCCATTTAACAGGTGGCCAGGTAGGGACAAGCACTGCAGCACCTGGCAGTGTAAGCCAGCACCTCCTGGAAAGCTCTTTGGGGCTGGGAATGGGTAACCCCACAGGGCTGCAAACAGCTGAACCCTTTGTTTCTGATGATCCCAGGGATTTTCCCCTCTCCTCACCCTCCATCCCAGCCCTGCAGGAGCTGGAGCAGGGCACAGCCATGAGCCCTCCTGCTGTCACAGACAAGGCCTCACCAGGAAGCACTTCCACACCAAAATAACTCTGTTGATTTGCTACTTTGCATTGGAAAAAAAAATAAAAAAAGAGACTGTTGTAATTTGCAGACACACATGAAAGAGCTGTGAGGAACCCAGGCTCAGCTGACTGGGAAATGCAAGCCCAAGGACCTTGTCCCTGCTGGGGGCAGTTGTGCCTTGGCCAGGAGCTTTTCCTTCCCTCTCACTTGCTCCTCTTCTTCCTCACAGGCACCTCCAAAGTTCAGCTGCTACAGGTAACAGGACCTGCTGTGGTGAGATAGCTCAAAAAACTGGAATGTCCTTTGGCCTCTCGGTGAAAGCCAGTCTCTGCTGGAGGTTGGGATTGCAGAACACACTCGTGGTCCATCTGTCCCTGGAGCAGGCAGCTGCACCAGCCTGGAGAGGACTGGCTCCACAGGAGCAAGTGGGGACAGACAGGACAGGGACACAGGGACATTCCTGCCCCTTGTCACTTCACACACATCCAAGGCCTCTCCATGCAGCCTCACTCCAATGGAGAAGCCCTGGCTGCACCCATGGCCGGGATGACCCCCAGCCTGGCTGGCACAGGAGCCAAAGTGCTTTTCGTTTATTTAAAGATTTCCATCTAAGGATCTCATGTCAACCCAAGGTTACAGATAACAGGGTAATGACTAGAATATGCTGGAATACCCTAAGGCTATGTTTTTCTACTTTGGGTTGTTAAATAACACCAGCTTTTAGGCTATACTAGAAAAAGGAACTGAACAGTCTCACTGGAGGTTAAAACACAAACAAAATAAAAGCCCTGAGAGGACCTGGGGCACTTTGGTGCTGTCAAAAAGTTACATTAACTCATTTGCAAGCATTACAAGTCTAACAAAAGAGGCAACAGAGCCCAGCTACAGCACAGACTCGTACTGACTCCAATGGCTCCATTTAGATGGAGTTCTCAGAAAAGCACCCTTAGAAAAGAAAAATGAAAATAAATAACCTTTTTGTCAGCTTGTGGTCTCTCATTTGCATGTCTGCATATTTCCAGGCTCCAGTCAAGGCTAGACTGTTGCCTTTGAGCATTAGCCACACTCCCTGTGCCTCAGTTTCCCTCTTCAAAAGTAAAGCCAGTGCTTCAAGCAAGTACTGAGGATTTCACAGAGCCAAGTGTTTCACAGGAACACTGAATTCTCTTCCCATACAACCTTGCAGCTTTTCTGGTGTGACTGCAGGCTGAACCCAAAATGTGACAAAAAAGAGCTGGTTTGCACGTGGGCTCTGAAGACCCCCAAAGCTTTAGGTCAAAAAAAAGAGCAGATATCCAAAGTATTGCCATTCAACTTCACTTGTAGGTTTTTAAGCAAAATATTAATGTTATAATAGTGACTTTCAGCCTGGTGAGTTTTGCATAAGGCAGAGTTAAAACTTTGAACCTCAAATGTTAAATGCAGACAGAGCTTTCTGTAAGATTCAATTTTTTGTCACTTTTTTTTTCTTTAAAAAAAAACAGTTTTCTGTAACATCTTCCCTGGTTTTTCACCCTCTCATTGCCACCAATCCTGGGGTTTCACTGGTGGCAGCAGGACCAGGAAACTGTGGGGAAAAACTCTGAAAGGAGATATGGCCTATGAAGTTCTCCATCTCCTGTTTTTAGGGAAATCACTTTAAATGCAGCAATAATTCCAAAGCTGAGCATTAGAAGTTAATGACTCATCAAAGGAACAGGAAATAGGAAAGTTTAAGACCTCAGAGGCTATTTCATGTCATGTCCAACACCACCACCCTAACTACAGTACTTCAGGCTCAATGGGGGAAAGCAGCATTTGGGACCATTTATCACAGTAATTATGTGATGCTGGAGGGAGCACAACTTTATTTTTTATTCAGTTTGACCCTGAGCACCATCAAAATGGAAGACTACAAATATTTGAGAAGTGATACATCGGCACCAGCCAGCACTTAACCAAGAAAGTTTTGTTTAAAAAAAATTAAAGTAAATAATTGAATTCCTACTATATATTGGGAATTATTCACCTGAAGTCCAAGTTAGCTGAGATTAACAGAAATTTTCACATGAATACTTCAATTCCACCATGTAACTCCAGGCAGAAATACCTCTTCAGGAATTGTCCAACACTTCTGGTCCCCTCTCCCCAAGCCCGATCCTACCCTCCCTCCATGCAGAAAAGCACATCTGTACAACTTTCTTCTACACTGATGCCTGAAGGACGGGTCTGTTTGATGATGTGGAAGAAGAGCATTGTTTACCCCAAAGGGCCAAAACCCACAAACCTGTTCTCATTGTCCTCCTGGGTCATGCTTAGCTGTGCTGCCAAAAAACCCAATAGTCAGCCTGATCTATGGAAGGATAACAATTCTCAGCCCATATACTGGAGGCAAAGTGTTTCTCTCCAAGTTATTGAAAGTAGCTGTGTTTGGATGACTGCTTCAGTAAATATGAAAAGCTCCTTCTCCCTTGCATTCCTGGGCTACTTTTAGAAGGACAAAAAGTCTGGATCTTACAGAAAATCCACTGGTAACAAAACTGGGTGGTGGCAGAGCTGCTCTGACAGACAACCTTAACCTAAACATTTTCTGGTTTGTGTTGTTTATGAAGGCTTTTTATTGCAGAATTGGAGGGGGGAGGGAGTGGGCAGTACCCAAAATCCTCACAAGACTACTTAGAGCTGGCTGGTGAAAATGGAGCATTTCAGTGAAATTTGATATTTTCTTTTATCAAAGGCAGGGAGCCTCAACCCACATGTTAACAGTAGTGTAACAAGCCTACTGTATGTGCTGCAACCCAAGGTCCTTTTCCAATTAGAATTCATTTAGGTTGGGGGAGAGCAGGGGTCGGAGCAAAGAGGTGGCTCTGGAATTGATCTAAAACTGGAATCCAACCACTCTGACTGGGAACTCAGCTGGGAATGCATCCCAAGCACTTGCCTGGATTCTGCAGCAAAGCAGAAGTGAAAGAGCACTGTTAGAGAGAACAGTTTGTCCCTGGAAAACTGAGGAAATGTATACAGAATCAGAATGTTTCTTTTTTTTTTACTAAGAAAGAAAAAGAAAAGTCTGTTGCACTAGAGAAAAAAAAAAACAACAAACAAAAAAACCCCAAACACCCCCAATATTCTTTTAATTTTGCTGAAACTCAGGTCTGAGTTTGCTTTTCAGTTCCAAGCCTGATAGAATCTCCAGATCAAACTCATTAGTGTTGGTTAAATCCAGGTTTGCTGATAGGAACGTGTGGGACAGCAAACAAAATCAGTGTCAGGCCTCGAGAGAGGATGTGCCTCTTTAATTGAAAAAGGCAGAGTAATCATTCATTTATTTAACCCAGAGATGATTATAATCTGAAAACCTTGAAATCCTCTTACACAACAACTGTTTTGGCAAGCCCCTCTGTGTTCCAAAAAATATTAAACTGTGCTTGCCATTTGTCTAAGGAATCTTGTATTAATAAACATGAAGAAGAACACTTTTACCTCCCACACTCAATGACAGAAGAAAACAAAGACCAGCTGTATTCATCAATGGATCCTTGTTCTGCACATAAAGGCTAATTACATTTTACTTCAAGCCTACACATGGAAAACTTTGCTCCTGCCATCTTGTCAAAGGCAGCTTCTGATATTCCAGCTGACAGACTGCAATGACTGCACATAATAAACTTCTTTTTGTCATTAACACCTTCAGTGCCCAGCCCGGGGCTGTGCTGGGGCTCAGGGAAGGGGCAGGGGCAGCACACACCCACCTGCTGGGAATTTTGGACCTGGGGAGGACAGAATTGGACTGGAAATTTTAATTCCAGCCACTGATCTCATCTGAAGGTGCCTGGCTGTGCCTCTGTCCCTCCCTTTGCACGCAGAGTACTTTGAACGGGACATTGTGGAAAGATAAAGCAAACAAGTTGACATAATGATTCCCAACTTTTCAGATCACCACAATCAGTCTCCAGGATAAAATCCAGACTCCTTAATGCTGATAATGAAGACTTCTCACTCTCTATTTCTTTTGCTTCTTGGGTTTGGGGTTTTTTTTGCCTTGTTTGAAAGATTTTCAAAGTTTCAAGTAGTTGAAAGACAGCTTTATTCTGAGACTGAAAATCTTAAAAGCACTGTTAGCTTTAAAAAATTGACAATTATCTGTTTTTTTCCCGAAGGCACTCCAATTCATCTGCATCAAATAAGCGTCTGTAAAACTAACAATTCTGGCCTAAGATAAAAATCACATGTTTTTAAAACATAAAATTAAAATTGGCAATACAAGTAGCTTTCCAGACTTAGATCAAAAGAGGGCTTCTTTTAAGGAAAGAATCAAACTGTCTTTCACCCTTTTTATTGGTGTTTTTTCAGCCTTTTTCCCAGCTTTTACAATTAAAATAGATGACTCAATTTCACTGTCTACATTCAGTTCCCTTTTCATGTTCTTCTAGATTTCCATATTGCAAAATTTGGGCTGCAAACGCTACAGACAGACTGCTGTTATGCAAGAACCATTCCTGTCATAAATATCCAAAACAATGATAAAATATTTCTGCTGTTATTAGGACCTACGAGTTTGTTTTCACAGCACATCAGTCTGGGAGATAAAGTACAAGTTTAATGTCTGCTTCAGGATTCAGCTCCACGGCCACTATATTCCAGAGCCAGTCCATGATCATTCTGCTACAGAACACAATAAACTTCTTGTTACTGCAGATGCTACTAATTTTATGTAATTCTATATAAATTAGGTAAGAGTCATTCTCAAGATCATATAAAAAAGAAATATTTCTGTGTGAATCTCCCCGAAAGAGTGAGATTAGAAATGCAAACAAATATTGTAGGGAACAGATTTTGCTCAGTGTAAGATAAATTACAGCACTTAGGGAAACACTATTAAAAAATGAAGCACTCTGCAAACAAGCACATTAAAAAGGGTGAGGGGTTATTAGGTTCAGTGCCTACAACCACTGATCTCTGCCTGTTCTCTCAGAAGTGACTGCAAGATTAAATAACAGCAACAATATCAGTTATGTGCAGGAAGAAACAAAGTCAATCTGCAGGAATTTAAAGCTCCATCTGAACCATCTGTTTACATCCCTTAGAGAGGGATGAATCAATGAGGGAACAAAAATACTTTTGATCCCCTTGCATGGAACTCGTCCTACATGGAACTAAAAGGAAACTGGACTTCCAGAGCCAGACCAAAATTCACCTGAAATATTATCTTGAAGGACATAAAAGGTGTTTAAACTCCAAGTGCTGATTGTTCAAACTACCATGGGCTGAACTTTGTGAGCTCCAGTTGGGTTCCCCACACCCTCAGTGGGGAATCAGATCCTCGACAGGCACAGAACCACGGGGTAAGAAATTTAAAATTGGTGCCAGTTTGACTGGTTTTCAACCCTGGGCAGTGGGCACAGGGAGGTGACATTGAGTCCCAGCCCTTCCCCTGAGTGTCCCAACCATCTGAAATGGCTCCTTCACTTCTATCCCATTTCCAGACACTGAAATGACTCTTTGTGCTTAATCCCACTGACCATGAGAATTCCTTCTCATTATTAACTTTCCTTAAATATGAAGGGTTCAAAGGAAAGCAGCAGCAGTCTGTCTCTTTTGTTGTTCCCTGCCCTGATGGTTAATAAAACCAGAGGATAATTGGAAACAGTAGCTATTAACCAGACAAGAATATATATTTTTTAAGACTACCTTCATGTTCCACTTGAAAACAAGGAAAATCTGCCCAAAATGTTGCTCTCTGTAATTAGAGGTGAACCTGGCAGAACCCCAAAAGCAGAAAGAACCAGGGTGCCTAAGAGTCAAACAGAAATCCTTCACTAAGTGAAGCTTTGCTTTCACCAAGATGGGAAGATCACAATGAATACTTTATTTCTGAAACTGCCCTATTTCTAGACAAAATACAAGAGGAATATAGGCTAAGAGATACACAGATGAAGGACCTGAGAATGAAACCAGGAATGCAGCAGCGTGTGTGCCAGGAGATGTGTCTTGTTGGGGGGAAGAAAATATAAAAACTAATAATCTCTCCATAGGAGGCCAAATTATGACCGTGTTTTCCAAAAACTTGGATGCCTTGAGCCTCCCTCATCTCTTTCCAACAGACAGATGCAAAAAAAAAAAAAAAAAAAAAATCAGTGATACCCTGAAGGAAGACATAGAAAGAAAACAGGGAAATCTTACTTTGCAGTAGTTTCTTCATCGTATTTTGTTTTCAGATCAAATAGTTCTGTCCTGGTTTTTTCCAAGGCTAAAAGGCATAAACATGAAGCATTACAGTACTGAAACAGCAGTGTTCAGTCATAAATAAGGCTGTACATGTCCTGATAAAAAAAAAACCAAACCTGTACACCTCCTAACCTTTATCTTTCTACCTAGGCCAACCATTATGGCTCAGAAAAAACCACAGGGTTTTGACTTTTTCACAATTTCTTACAGTATTTCTGTTACATTGCAAAAGTTTCCACGCTTTGCTTAACCAAGCTAGACGTTATTAGTTTCTTATTAAGCTGGCTAAACTGCTTATTGCTTTGAAATACTTATTGCAATAGTTCAGGGAATAAAATTTCTTCTGTTCCCATAGTAAACAAAACCAAATGTGTCCAGACCTGGAATTTCAAAGTACGCAGAGATGAAAATTAATGGCAAGTCATAGCAACAGGCAAGAAACAGGGTTCACACAGATATTTATCACAGTTTGGAAATGTGTGGAAGCAGAACAGGGTAAGTTCCATGGCCTGCTGTAATGCTCTGATTCTGTGTGTGCTCCATGGTGCCTTTATTTGCCAACGACAGCTGCAACAGCAGCGTTTGCTCTGATTCACAAAGCACATCTGAGCTCTGCTGGACCTCCCTGCACGCCAAGAGCTGCTTCACACCCAGTCCTGACACACCCAACCATCCCTGACCACCCGGAAAAGGCCACAAAAAGCCAAACCAAACCTGTTTGCAAAGCTTGAACTTTGTGTTCGGCTTCCTCCAGCTTCGAGGCTGTCGACATCTGGGTCTCCTGCAATTTTCTGTGGAGGGGAGAGGAGAGGTGAGAGCAGAGCTCGTGACCACGTCAAACAACTCATCTGTGCCTTGCAGATTTGGGGGATGGAGGGAATGTCTCAACTGGAATGAGACAACTGCCAACACCACACAGGCTCTGAGGTGCTTCCATGGGACCCATGAACACGGTCACGTTGTGAGATGCTGCTCCTGCTTTGTGGTCCCACCGATTAAAATTTTAACAGTGTAGCCACCTCATAACATAAGCTGTGAAGATTATAAAGAGTTGACTGCTATATAAATGACAACTTCAGTGGAAGGTTTTCTTGAGCATAATTTGTTTTGGAAATGTCACACACATTGAGAAAATTGTCACCAAGCACCCTCTGTTGTACAAAGTTAGTACAAGAAGAATGATACATTTCCATTTTAGTGTCATAATGAAGGAATTTGTTGCCATAACTGATAGAGTGAATAGATGCAGCAGCTGTTTCATCAGAGCTGTAATGGGTGCCAAATGCAGCAATATTATTAGCTACTCTTTAAGAAAACACACATATTTCAAAACAAATCTCGCAGTGGTATTTTCTACAGAACACGAACAAAACTTTAATATGCTCACATTTCTGACGTCCATAGGCAACATTTTCTTGTTTGTGTCAGTTAAACTCATTTTTACATCATCTGGCCACGCAGCCACTGCACTCCTTGCTGAGGGCCAGGCTGCAGGAGTTATAAAACTCATCTCTGAAAGGAGCTGCTCCAACATCTCCCAGAAGCCGTGCTTTTTACAACACTGCTTTTAGGATATTCTGCAGATCTCAGAATTGTGAAATGGCTTATGAAACTACCAGCATCCTGCCTGCACTCCATAGGGTGCACAAATTCCTTCCCCAACACTGCTGACCAGGTTAATAACTATTTATAGCCAGAATCCTGCGTCAGTTCCCTTCATACTGAACCATATACTTTGAGACCTCAAAATCTCTCTCACACACTTTTATTTGCATTCCACAACCTGCCATTTTGTTTTATTTTTAAGCACATTGAAATTGCAGTTGTTAAAAGCACTGTTTACAAGCTGCTTATCAAAAAAGCAACCCACAGGTATTGATGAATCAAAAAACAAAAAAAGCTTTGCATTCACTGGTAGATTCTCCTCCACTCAGCCCTGAATTTAAACAACCAAGCCTCTAACTAAAAAGCTCACGTGAACTGAAGGTTTTCCACGCTGTGTTGAGCATATTATAGCTTCAGTGTTATTGCTCCATGGGAGAAATAAATTCTCAAGGCAGGGAATGCAGCCTGACAGAACTCCCTCTTTAGCCCCTTGGTTTTCTCCTGCCTGATTTATTTGCCCACCAACCTAAAGATTCAAACGCTCCTTGCTCATTAGCAAAAGATCAGAAATTCATCAAAATTTTTTTTTAAAAAAATATCCGTAGTAAATAATGAAAACCCTTTGTAATTCTGGCATGTAGGAAGATGCAAACCTTGCCAGGATAATTCAGGAAGACATCCTGTGTCTCTCAGCCTCTCCCAGGGGAACAGGGGCGGTGCACCCCTGGCCCAGGCTGTGGGTGCAGTGGTTGATCTGCCCCAGCCCAGAGCCTGGGACACACCAGGAATTGCCCTGGCTAATGGAGACAGATTGGTGTCACAGAGGACAGTGCAGCCAGGGAGGAGTAAGAGCAGGTTTGCACCCTCCTGAACACAACACCCCTCCCCACCAGAGCAGGGAGAAGATACAATCTGTCCTTGTTTCACTTCCACACTCTCTCGATTGTTTTCCTGGGCTAAGTTGAGTATCAAATGATCCCGTGTCAAACGCATAAATCGCCAGAATCACTCAATGGATGAACTGTCTCCAGCCACCATCCCTGGCTGGGAAGATTAAACAGAAAAATCCCTCTCTCCTCCTCCCCAGCACCCAGACACACACACAGTCACTCACCTCTCCTTCTCTGCAAAATCATTTTGTAACTTTTGTTCCTTTTCGAGGGCTATATTCTCCGCTTGGTTCTTCAGGGTCTGTTCATATTCTCGGATTTTCTCCTTAAGTGCTTTTATTGTAACCTCTGCAGGAAAACAATAGGGGAGGAATGAGTTTACACAGCTCCACGTGGTTCCACAACACAAGGCTTGCTTTACCCTGTAGGCTCAGTGTGTTTTAAACTTTAGCTCTTCAACTCTGACACAAAATCAATGGATATGAGTCCCTTTGGAGACCTTTTACTCCCTAAATGTTAAATTGAACTTTAAGTGTTTAGGTTGAGAAGGATCAATGGAGTTTGCTGGAAAGCAGAGTGAAGAAGGTTCCTCTAACACAATTTTATTTTTATTTTTTTTTTTTAGAAAAGAAGGAAAAAAATCAATTGTAAAATATAATATCACTTTATTGACTAGCCTAAAATTAGCTCAGTGCTGAGGGAAGATTAATAAAGTCCCAGTGTAGGTTTAAGTATGCATTTACACACAGGACACTTGATTCACCTGACTGTGCTCACGCACTGAGAGGCAGCTCCACCATGGTTCATGCACAGATGCAATCTCACACTAATTGAACACAGATCTGGGATACAGCTCTGTTCTGCTTCCCAGCTGAAGAGAAACCCAACATCCAACTGCTGCATTAACAGCAGGCACTGCAGCTCTGCATGTCCCAGTCGCTGTCTCTGCCTCATCATCCACCCCAGGGTTTACACACTGACTGTTTGCACTTTCTGAGGCACTTGCAGCCTTCCAGGGAATTTGCAGAACCCTTCCCTTGGATCAAGGAGCCCTCCTGCATTTCCCCATGCCCAGCAGAGGATGAGAGCAGATGCAGAAACCTGCAGAGCCACAGCTCAGCATCTCCTTACGTGCCCTGATCTGTTCCTATGTGAAAGCCCGTGATCTCACCCAAAGGGAAGGACTGAATCCTTACAGGGCTCAGGAGAGGAAAATCAGGATAGCCACCAGAGTATGCTCTGTACCAATAATGGAATTTGGAAAAAGCCTTGGACTGCCAGAAGACTCCCAGCAGCAACACAGTTCAGAGTGCTCACACTGGGATGCAGGGGGGTTTAAAGACATCAGCTCACTAACAGATACCATTAATAATGCTTGAGGAAAAAAATAAAAACTTTTTGACGTGAAAAGTTTCATATTCTGCAGAAACATCCTAGGAAGACAAACGCTAAGATGAAAAATAAACCGTATGGGCTTGGGGCGGGGCGGGGGGGGAACCCTCAATAATATCACACAAACCCACACATAATCCTTCCAAATTCCTGATGTTGAGAGTTGAGCAGGGAGCTGTGAAGCAGACAGGAGGTAGCTGGTGACATGATCTGCTGTCTGGGCACTACCAAAGGCAGCTTGGGCCACTGTGACCACAAAAAAGAGGGAAAGAGTTGTAAAAAAGCTTGCCAGCAAAGCAGCTGCCTCTGCCTGAAGGAGCAGGATTTTGCTGGCTGTGCAGAAATCAGCTGAGGCTCATTACTGAGTAACAGGCCGTGAAAAGGACACGTCACTACTTTTTTTCTTAAGCAAAGGGAAATTCTTCCCTGAGATCTGGGAAGTCATCAAATCCTGATCTCTTCCTGAATAAGCAAAGGATGCTCCCTTCACAAAGGATGCTGCTCCTGTGGGCAAAGGGGGCTGCACTCCCTTCTGGGCACACCTCTGATCCAGGTGTTTTTAGATAGAAATTTGCAAAAAATATTCTGGTATATGGAGAAGCAGAGAGCAAAATTATCTAATGGAAATGCATGTAACTCCACCTTGACTAAGTTTCAATGTCTAATTTGAAAAGAAAACAGAACTACGAAAACAGAACTGCACAAATATGGGAGGAAAATATAATAAAATTGTAATAAAATCTGATTTTACCTTCAAGTACCTAACAATAGATGTGCTGGACATGTACAGCTGAATCCTCTACATTGCTTGAAGCACTGAGTGCCTCCTTCAGTGCTCAGGTCAGCTACAGCTTGTCAGGCACTGCCATTTATACCAGTTTTGGAAGAAGTTCTTACAGGCACCGTAGAGCTCATAGCAGCCCTCCAAACAAAGAGATTAACTGATCAAAGCACCCTCAGCTAACAACAGCCTTTTCCCTGGATGGCTTATTAATCCCTGTTTGAAACTGAGAGTGAAACCACTGCACTGGAGTGAAAAACAACACAAAGGCTACGGTGGGGAAATGGAAAGGAAATTCCAGCACACCAGGGAAAATCAAAAATGTCAGTTCTGAGTGGTTGTAGCAAAAATCTCTACTAGTCAAGAGCTTTTCCACTTCGTGGGATGAACCCCCATGTCATGCTTGGATGTATTGGATGCACAGCCTCAGGAAAACTCTGCACAGTGAACTGCAATGATTGTACATTTCCAGCAAAAAATACAGTCTTGCTTAGAGCAGTACAGCTCCAACATGACATCTCCTGCAGTCCAGCCCAAATCCTGGCATGCTGATACCTGTCCTCTCCAGGGGTCACACCCTCTAGGTTAAAACAAAATACATTTCAAAATATGCAACTACGTAGATCTTCCCTCAGCAAAAAAATGAGATTTAACAAAATCAAATTAGTTGCTAACTCAGCTTTCAAATGTTACTTATGTGCAACAGTTCCACAGTACAAAAAATAAAATAAAATCTCCAGTTTTCCAAGTGCCAAGACAATTTACATTTCCACCATCGAGAACTGGGCATTAAAGATGGAAATGAAAAGTCCCATGGATGGGCAACTAAGTGTATGGCTGAGAAAATTTTTTTTCCTGGTACAGGAAACTGAATCACAAGGAAACTTAAGGAGTCTTAAAGCTAACAAGCTTTAAATCTCATTGAGATTTTCATGTATTTTCATGTACTTTAGTCTCATTAAAACTTAAATAATTTAACAGTAATAGCTTGTATTTACATTGCTCTGTGGATGGTCTCTAGAGTAAAAATAAAGTGCAAATGCTGAATGTATTCCAGTAGTACATTTAGATAAGGAATGAGAGTACAGGAAAAGTTCCATTTTGTACAGAGTTGTATGTGGGTACAAAATCCTGAATTTTTGTCTGTCTGTGCAAGCTGCACATCCTGCAAGTACCAACACCCACGTTCAGCTTGATGTCAGTACCAGCACTGCCTCTCATGAAATGTCACAAATAACGTCAGTCAGGTGTAATTTTCAGTGCTGAAGGCCACCACCAAATATGCAGAATAACAACTCCATCCTCTGACTTGGTGCTACAGTAAATGAACCTTTTAAGAAATCCAAGGAATCTGCCCAAAGCCCATCTCCACACAGAAATACAGAAGTGGCTCTAATAGACTATTGCACTTTCTCTACTGAATTTCAATGCTGCTGTCACCTCCACCTGTAAGAAATAAAACTGAATTCAACCTCTGTCTTCAAATTTCAGTCTGCATTAAAAGCTGACAATACAGTTGCAACCTTACCCTGATTTTTCACCTCGGCGAATTCTTTATTGTATTCCTCCAGAGTCTCCCTAAGTTTCTGGTTTTCTGTTTCAATGTCGTGCATGCGTTGAACCTTCAGCTGAAGCTGCTGTCCTAAATCCAAGGCTGGAACCGGATCTGAAAAAGAAACAGTAAAATAAAATGTATCAGGAACTCTTCTGTGACCCCAGCAGTTCAGAGCACAAGTGTCCTTTTCCTCTATTTTGGAACCAGCTTCTTTGAGCTATCAGACCTGGACATTCCTCATGTTATATATCCTGCAAGCTTCAAAAAAACCAGAAATGTTTCATTCTATGTTCCCTTTAAATACAGAGCCAGGCTGAGAGGGCTGGGGGTGTTCAGCCAGGAGAAGAAAAAGCTCTGGGGAGACCTTAGAGCCCCTTCCAGTGCCTAAAAGGGGCTCCAAGAGAGCTGGAGAGGGACTTGGGACAAGGACCTGGAGTGACAGGACAAGGGGAAATGGCTTCCCACTGCCAGAGGGCAAGGAGAGATGAGATATTGGGAAAAAAATTCTTAGCTGTGAGGAAGGTGAGGTCCCACAACAGTTTGCCCTGCTTGCAGCTGCCCCTGGATCCCTGGCAGTGTCCAAGGCCAGGCAGAACAGGGCTTGGAGCAGCCTGGGACAGTGGAAGGTGTCCCTGCCCATGGCAGGGGTTGGAATGGGATCAGCTTTAAGGTCCCTTCTAACCCAAACCATTCTGTGATTCTATGAAATTTGGACATGGCTTTTTCACCCTGGCACTAATCCCCAGGAGTGCTCCTGGGTGCAGACAGTTGTGATACAAAGGCATGGGAGAGTTTTAAGCTTCACATTTTTTATTGCAAAATGAGAATTTTTGGGTGAAAAGCAATCAAACTGCACAGCTCACTGACAGCAACTGTCCCTCTCAGGCCTCTGCTTGTGCAGGAGTGAATTTCTGAAGCAAACTGTGCCCTCATGCACAGCAGAGCTCAAACAGGTTCTGTGACCATGGAGATCCGAGTGGTACTTTTTCTAATTGACAGATCAATACTAAACAGAAACTTTGTGTGGATGTAACCAATTCCATGAACCTTGGGTTCGGATCTCTCTTTTTCTTACACTATTAATCAAATGTCCTCACAGTGTTAATTCTCTGATGTTCATCCCCTCCTGGTAAAGAGGGTTCTCAGCACACACCTGACACCTGCATGTGTGATTTATTCGGGACTTCTTCCAAGTCAGGATGGGAAAACTCTGGAGTGTGATGGACTTACAGAAGATTATTGAATATATTTCTGCTATGGGCGCCAGCATCTCTTGTGAAATGGCTGCAAAGATTTAGTCTCCTGTTGAGGAATGCTAAACACCAAACTCAGTGGATCAACAACAGTATATATTAGGGAGTTCACTTAATTTTCAACCACCACAGTCATTAATTTTTCAGACCACCCTCAGTTCCAGTCTCTGGAAACACATAATAAGTCTATTGTACCTCTGTTAACACATTAAGCATGAGCCTGTGTGTGTTTCAATATGCCAGCGTTGTTGCATAGTTTATAAAAGAATAGCACTGGGTTATGTTGAACTCAGAGACATTCTAAGTAGCAGCCTGCTGCATTTTGTTACTCGGGTTCTTCAACAGCTTATGGCATTACCCTGTTCATAATACAAAATCTAGGTTGCTTGTCATCTGTTCTCTGTACATACATAGTTTATGACTACACAGCTTTTTCATTTATGCTTTTTAGGCCAAATACTTTTCGTTATTATTATCTGTATTAAAGTATTTATAATAAATCAAACTTAAAATGTTATTGTGGCAGAGACAGGGGGGTACAGGTAAGGAATTAGAGAGCTGAAGTGGCAGCAGTAGCACGAGCTGCAGGCTCTGCAGAATTTATGGATGGTCCTATTACGGTGTGGGCTGTCACAACATTCCCCTGCTCCCATGGAGGTCCCTGACCTTCCTGTGCAAGGAGCGGAGTTTTGTCACACTCCTGCAGCTCAGCATCCCCCAAAGAGCCAGCCCGGGACATTCATCTGCTGAGCACAAAGAAAAGCTGGATTGTCTCGCTCTGGCCACGTCTGAAATTGTCACAGGAACTACGAATCCCGTCCAGCCCGGGATCTCAAGCTTCAGCTGTGGGTATTTCTATGAAATAAAGTGCCACGATGAAAGAAATTGAACTTGACAAAATCGTGGGTTCACTTCTCCCCACCCTCATTTTAACATGCCTGTTGTGAAAAGCTGGGACAGCACAAGAGGTATTTTGCTCCTAATACACAGGGCTTTTTATATTGAAATCAGGGAAGAATTAAAAGACAAAAATAACATGGGCATTATGAAGTGAATAATGACAAAACCTTTAGTCAAATTTGCAATCCCTGAGAAGCTTCATGTACAAAATGAAAATGCTTGCAATCTCATAATTATTCATCAGGACATGTATATTTAATTTAGCTCTATTAAAGGTTAATGTTCAAGTAGCAAACCAGTGGCAGAACAAACAAAATGTAAAAAAAAAAAAGGTCTCTGTGCATTAAACTTCAAACTTCACTAGAGCCTATTTGAAGGACTAATGGCCTGCAGCCACCAAATACTGCTGGAGGACATGTTGAAAAACCCCATGGGTGAAGCACCTCTTAAACCTAATTTTTATAAACTGCATTAAAGAAAACTAATCGTTAGATGACAATAAAATGACCAACCAGGACATTTCGGGCAAAGAGAAAAATAATTTCTCATGGCAAGCTGCAACATGGTCTTTTAGCTTGAAAAACCTAAAAACCTGTTATTTCTGAAGTATTTATAAACACAAATTAACCTGAAACAAGTATAAACCTTACACTCACAATGGCCTTTTTCCTACCTGAGTGGAGCAGATTAAAAATAAATAAAAATACTCTCCCAACACATGCATGCATGGAAAAGCATACCTTTTTATATTAACTAGGTTTGCAAAGTATGTTTCATGTCATTTAACAGGAGGTCACTGAATTTTTAAACAAGCAATGGACCAAAACTTTCGATTCATTACGCATACAACAGGCATACAGGACTCAAAAAAAATCAACTGGCCCTGGCTTATGGAGAGAGGCAGCAAAGGAAATGCGCTTTCTGTGGTCTGTAAGAGAGAAAAATCATCTCCCTGAACACTGAAATATGGAAACCTCATCACACATTGCTTTGAGTTTTCTTCTGTGAAATTCCAGAATCCCTGCTAGGCACAGGATAAATAAAAAAAAAAAAGAGAAAATTACTAAAAGGGATCCAATCATCCAGAACTTGAAGAAACATTTTGCAAGATCATTACTGCCCAAGAGTAGATTGAGATGTCTATTTTTACACTAGATTTAGTGCATATTTTTTTTAAAGTTTTTTTTTCTTGCTTCCTTATTCTGCTCGTTTTTCCTAATCCACTTGTTGCACGCCATATACCCACAGAGAAGCCCCCAGCATCCTGCGCCCACGGGCAGCCCTGTCACATCTGGATCTGATCCCTGGGGACGTTTCCTCCGCGCTCCCCCAGCACAAACACAAACCGCCGGGTTTCCAGCCCTGCAGAGCCCGATCCTGCCTCTGCCTCTCCAGGGGCTGCACAGCTCTGGGCACATCCCCTGCTCCCTGCTGGGACACACCTCACTGTCCCCTCACAGAGGAGGAGGATGGACACGTCTCAGTGGACACAGATGAGAAAACGATTAATGTTACAAATGCAAAGTGATTTTTATAGCGGTTAATGCTTCACATCGAACGAGCTGGTGCGACACAGCCGCGGCTCTCAGGCTGTTCTCACACCACACACACGTCCTGACAATGAATATTTTTTCAACAGCAGGGCAAGGGAACCCTTTTCTTTTTTTTTTTTTTCCTTTCTTTTTCCTTTTTTTTTTTTTTTTTTGGGCTGTTTAGGTGTGTTAAGTACTTACTTCACAAACAATTATAAAAGAAACACGAATATCGATTTTGCCTGAACTACACATTACATGAGGCTGCATCACTACCATGGGTGCAGATTTGGGTGTCACAATGTAAGAAGGATTTAAAGCTGTTAGAGAGTGTCCAAAGGAGGGACATGCAGATGGTGACGGGTCCGGAGAGGCCGTGCAAGGAGCAGCTGAGGGCACTTGGTTTGTTCAGCTGGAGGAGACTGAAGGGAGACTCAGTGGAGCTGCAGCTCTGATCTCTGCTCTCTGTGACCAGGGAGAGCAGGAGAGAATGGCTGGAGCTGTGTCAGGGGAGGTTTAGGTTGGGTATCAAGAGAAGTTTCTTCCTCCAGAAGGTGCTGGGCACTGCCCAGGCTCCCCAGGGAATGGTCATGGGTGGTCCCCGGGCTGCCAGAGCTCCCGGAGCATTTGGGTGGGATTGTTGGGGCTATGCTGGACTGATGATCCTCGTGGGCCCCTTGGAGCTCAGGCCATTCTACGACTCTACAATCCAACCCTCACCCCTCCTCGCTCAGCCCATCCCAACCCCAATCCCCGAGAGACACACCAGGGCCCCCAATAACTGAATTCCCGAGCGAGTTTAGTTGCTGAACCCCCATTCTTCCCTCACCCTGTGAGCTGGAAAAGCAGGCACAGCTCTCGGTGTCACCAGTCCCACGGCTGTGGTGACACCGCGGGCTCTGCGGCAGGGCTGTCCTGCCCATCACTCCGGCCAGAGTGACCACGGCTGTCCCTGTGCCCCTCGCCCGGCGACATCCCGCTCCCGCCCGCCTTCCTTTTCGCCAGGGCACTCTGGGCTAATGTAATCATACGATTACATAATTAACCCAGCTGTCTCATTAAGAAAATCAACTGGAATTCAGGGCATAATTAGTCATACAGCAATTAGCATGCTGATGAGCAACTGATGAAAAGCTGTCTCGATATAGAGTATGCTGGGACCACCCTCGTTATTTAAGGAGAGGGGGGAAAAGCCCACCTCGGCTCGTGGAAAAGGAGCTCCTGCGGGACAGGGAATGTTTAAAGTTTATCTTTAACCCTTCGGCCGTGGCTGTGGCTGCCGTGAGGGCTGAGGACCCCCGACAGCACCGAGAGGGGTTTGCCAAACCGAGCGGAAAAACCCTGTCATTGTTTAAATGTACAATTTGCAGCGCGCGGGGCCAAATCACCCTCTCTCTCCATATATATATTTATATAAATACAGATATTTAACCCCAGGGCTGCGGAGCGCTGCTCGGCGGGAGCAGCCCCGAGGGTCGGGCTCCGACAGCCCCGCCGGGAGCGGGA
>VWZU01015912.1:56319-125831 GCA_013397095.1 Sterrhoptilus dennistouni | reverse complement strand
CCCCCCCCCCCCCTTCATTTACAGGCCTGTAACACTGGAAACGATAAGAAAGCAAGTTATGAAACAGTGCCAGAACTACAGGGGCAATTAATAATTTATATCACTGGAAATGTGTTTCCTAAGGTTGGGATCTAAAAATAATTCAAGGAAGGCAACGCGTCTCTTTCAAACGCGGCTGAATTTCTGCTGCCCGAGCCCTGATCGCTCACCAGAAACACCCACACCAAACGATAAGGGACAGAGGGGGGAAGAAAATAATAATCCTCCTAAAACACAGCTTTATTAACGTGATTTAACTTTTTCAAAGAGCCAGGAGTTTGGCCCCGCTGTCACAATGCTTTGGTGATGAAGTAAAGGAAGTTTTTTTGCCCTTTCTAAATGCAAAGTTGCTCTTTGCAGAGAGTGTTCCTTGCCTGGGAATGATCCCTGGGTTAGGGACAAGGAGAAGCTCCATCAGAGCTTCTGATGCGGTGACTGCTTTTGTGGGAGATTGAAAATAACCTGAAAATGTGTTTTAGAAAAAATAATAATTACATTGTAGCTTTTGAATATTCAAACACCTCACAGCATACTTAATTAATTCATTAATTATTCCCCAGAAATTTCAGGGGTAAATTGAAATAGCCTAGAGAGACTGAGACAAAGATTTCATGGAATAAATGATGGCTTTGCTGCCGTTCCCCTATGACTCTGGTAGCCCAGGGACAGAAGAGTTATAGCCGTAATTCCATCTGAAACAAAGCTCATCATCTCTCCAACCCCTCACTTCATAGAAGCCATGAAAAGGTTCTTTCTTCAGTCAACAATTATACGTATTTTCTTACTCCCCCATCCCACAGGACTGGGATCTGTGTCTTCTTTTTTTTTTTTTTTTTTTTTTCCACTTTTTAACAGCATTCTCCTCACCCTCCGGCTGTCAGAGCCTTCTGTGCAGCCTCTACCGGGGAATTCAAAGTGCCCACAAGAGGGTGAGGGACTCTCANGAATCCCAAATTGTGCCGACCTCAAAGGCAGAGTGATGGGACCCCCCTGGTGGGGCCGGGGGAGCGGCAGCAGAGCGGCGCCTTCCCTCCCCATTAATCACCGCACGAGTTCTCCAAAGCTTGCGGGGTTAAATCAAACAGGTACGGGCTATGTGACCACGGCCCACATCCCTCCCACAGTGTGGTCCTTACAGCTTGTGGGCTATTATTTAAAAATAGTCTTTATTTACCTCCCAGCTCGGGAATGAAAGATGCCCCCGCATTGAGATGCATCACTATCCTAGAATCAAACAAGAATCACGTAAGGCGAAGTAAATGATCGACTCCCTCGCGAACTTCACTGCAGTTCCCTCTATTTTCAAACGAGTAACCAAAGTAAATCCTCAGAAAAGTTTTTAATATTAAACGTGGGGTTTGCATAATAGGCAGGGCAGTATTTGATGGCGCTATGTCAGCTGAAAAAGAACCTAATGAGTTACAAGAGAAGCCGCTGCAAGTGAAAAGGCTCCAATTTGGTTGTCAATGTTCTAGTAATGGCCCAGGACACTGGAATTTCTGCTCACGCAGCGAGCGCAGTGCAAAGGCCAGTTACAGAAAAAACACTTGTACTTCAAGTTTCATTTCTCCTACTTCGAGATTATAGAAGAAAAAAGAGCCTTCCACTATGTTTGAAAGCACTTCAGCTATATTCATCCCTTCTTTCTCCTAAAAGCTTCTGAACAGACTTAGCACTAAACCCTCCGAAAGCTGGGGTTTATTCTAATTCCAGTTCACATTCCTGCAACCGAGAAAGGGAAAGTCCAATATTCCTCCTCCTCAGCACGTTCTGCCTTTTGCTCCAGTCTCGGGCCTTGGGGCTGCTCTAAACCTCTCCCTGCAGCAACATCTTCCGAGGGGCTGCGGTGCCACCACCCTGCAGGTGAACACAGCCCCGTCCCGCAGCGATATCTGCTGGGATATCTCCTTCTGCAGCACATTCTTCCTGCTCCTGTTCCCTGCATCCTTCCCCTTATCTGCACCTCACCTCTTCCTTCCGTGCCTCCAGCCTACCAAGTAAAATAGGGCTTGACAACCACACAATAAATTTTTTAAAGTGAATGCTTTAGGGATATTTCTTCCCCTGAATATTTATTCCGGCTTTTACAAAGGAATTTATCCAATTATTAATTCAACGGGAAAAGCTAGAGAAAAAAAGTATGTGATCAGACAAGCCCAACTTCAAGCCACATATTTAGGTAACAGAACTATTTTCAGTTATTTTGACACGGGTTTCAAAACAGAAGGATAAAATGAATGAGTTCTAAAGATGGGAACTGGCCAGGACTTTGTGCTTTTGTGAAAATAGGTGTGTGACAGTGACAGTGCTGCCCTACCGACACACACTGACCCAGCACACAGCCACACATCCCAAACTGCACACTGTGCTGAGCTCGGAATTCCAGGCCCATGGGGAAGGAGGCTGAAGTGATTATGAGCTACTTGTACATTCCTCAGCACTGGACTGCCAAGGCTGGAGCAGCATCCCGGGCGACTCAGGATATTCTGGAAAACGAAAGGCGGCAGCTCTGCCCCTCTGAGAACTCTGCTCCAATCTCCCCTCTGCAGTTGGGACTTTAAACTGTCCCTCTCACTCCCACTCTTTTTAGATTTGCAGAATCACTAAATTTCTACAGCCCATAATTTTTTAACAGTACAGACTTTGCTCCCAGATTTTCCTGTTTGTGCAGCTTCTTCTTTTTGCCTGTTCTAAATGCGCAGGTGACGCATCAAGGATTTTGGCTTCAGATGGGATCCACTCACCAGCTAAATCACTGCCTGCAGCCACAGGGGTTTACAGCTTTTCACTCTTTCAAGTATTAACTATGCTCAATTTTCTGCTTAATTTTATCAGATTTTCAAGTGTGTTTAGAAAAGACACCCGACTGCTGTGTTTGAGGGGTGTCTGTGCCACTTCTGTGTCTGTCAGCAAGTTCATTTTGCTTCCTTTCCCCCTGAGAGTGCTCACTGTAATATTGTTTTCTTTTCCCTCTAATGTTGAGAAACGGCACATGAATGTGCCTTTTATGAATATTCATTTCCCTTGTACAGTCTGGGGCAGCAAAACCGTAAATGTGTTCATTTTATGGGTCTGTCCTTTGTTTTATTCCAACGTATTTTATTGGGAAAGGGGTGGCAGTTTTGATATGTATTATTAACAAATGAGGAGGAACTGCCTAAAATTTTTCGCACTGCAATGATACCAAACATTTTCAAAAATGGTCTGTGCTGCTCAGCCTCGATGTACCACAAACTCAGAGTTTACTATGACCTGATCTTGCTCTTTAGACAGTTTTGCCAACCAATTAACCATTATCTCAGCCAAGAGCACTCCAAGTATTAACTTTTTCAAACTCTTTTTGGTGTTCTCCTTTGGGATGTGCTTATTATACAGACTTTCTTACCAGGGCTGGCATTAACCTTTCTGCTTAACACTACACTTTCCCAAAAAATCCAAACAAGTCACAGGATGTACATAAACACAACAACTTCATACACATTTATCACCTCCAACATAAGCAGCAGATAATTTTTCTGGGGGAAAAAAAACGGCAACCAAATCCAAAATCAAACCTGTTTTTCTCTTGTATCACCTTTAACCTCAGGACATTGATCAGATACACTTTAAATGGAATTTTCTCGTAGCCCAAACAGCAGTGCAAGTCTGGAGAGGGCCGTGAGTTGTAAATAATCAAAAGGCAAAGGCTGATAAATGGCTGATTATTTGCAAGCACTGCAAATAATTTTCATTTCTGCCTTTAGAAGTAATTCCCTCACACTTATTTAGTGCTTTACTGCTCATTTATTTGAAAAGAACTTTGTGTTTTCTCAGCTAAAGCATTCTTTAGAGAAAGAACAGCCTATGCGGGGCAGTTGGAATTTGCAAAGCTGAACTGGGTTTGTGTGTAGACTAAAATACTACATGTAGGTGTGTGGAAAACTCCTTAGGAAGGAGCCTGCTCCCCCTGCAAACCCCTTTGTGAGACACAGCCCCCACGGCTGGGTGTGCAATTTATGATGGCAAAGAGCAAGGGAAAGATAAAATTTCCACTTCAGCCATCTTTCACTGTTATTGCTTTTGATTGTTTTGACAGGGCACATTAGAAAAAACCATCTTATTTTTACCTTCTCTGTTTTTTGTTGTATTTCCCTTCAATAGCAGATCCTCTGAGCTAAAACCCACATCACACACATTACACAGCACCAAATCTGATCACAGCACAGACCTGGGAAGAGTCTCCAATAAAACCACACACACGTCCCCTCTTACACCCCGAGAGTTGTTTTGTTTCCTGATGAGAAAATTCCCATTAAGGAGAAACAAAACCCATTTCTGGCTCGGCCCTGGAAGGCAGCACAGCCCCTCCAAACCCAGGGCAAACAGTTTGCATTAACCTTCCTTCACTCTCAAACATGCACACGCTGAAAAATCTCTGTTTTTTCCTATTCCATGGACTGAACCCAACTGGGTTTAATTCTGCCACATCCAGAGAGCACAGTTTGTGTTTAAAGGCAGAATTGTTTCTTCTTTGCCTACACAGGAGCAATACTGAGACAAAATACTGAGCAAATCCACCGTGGCACTGGGCTGTAACTGCAGTGATCCACTGCAGAAAGAACACTCTATTTAATTACTTTATCCAGACACTGACACCTGGCATTCACTTGGTCTCCACCTTTTAACTTTTTCTTGAAAATTACACTGAAGCTTTGTTTCTTAAAAAAATAAAGTAGTTCCTTTTTAAAATAAAAATATTTAGCATTTTTAATGCTCACTATTTTTCCTTTAAAGATTGAGGAAAAAGAATTTTGAATATATTGTTTCTGCAAGGCAACACCACCCTCCAAACACACAACGAGGCTCCAATTTCACTTTAAGTGCTTGCAAGATTAAGACCCTAAAAGCCAAGGGTGTTAACATAATACACTTATTTTATAAAACTGGAGACAAAGGAATCTTGAACAGATGGAAGAAGGCTTCCTCAAAACACAGACCCAACCTCCCTTTACTTCAAAATAAATGTATTCACATTATTTTTAAAGGTAAGTTGTGACAACCTTGTTGATTAGTGCAATTCATGTGGCAGCATTTGCTTTTCCCTTGCTCTGTACTGCATACTGAAAATAAGGCAATTAAATGAGAAAATTAATTCCATTAATTAAAAATGTTCAGTCTCAAGCAAGACAGAACGATATGAGCTGTATAAATGTACATAAACCAAAATGTTTTCCTTGACATGTACTTTCCTTTAGGAAGGATAAATTTTGCAGCACAAAGTAATGATAATGCTATTTTACCACCATCATAAAGCTGGAGAGAGATATATAAAAGGTCTGTTTTATCTTTTAAAGAAAACCCCCCTGATGTACATAGGAAAATTTACAAGTAAAATACCATCCTTCCCACAAATTCCTTACTGGTGAGCCTGAGTGAAAACTCTGGTCAGGTCAGGAAAGAAAATCATTAAACTTTGCTGAATCCATAAAGCACTGTAGCTGGAGTTTCAATACAGATCATTTTATAGTAAAATTAAAATAGAAGTCCTTTTTAATTATATAAAGTGTGCACATTATTACTGAGGAGAGAAATACACGCTTTCCTCAAGAACCATAAAATTGGCTGCTGGGAATTAGACTTCAGCTGCAATTATTATATGGTCCTATAAAGGATATTGAAAGTCTGATAAAATTGCACCCTTGTCATGTAACAGCGATGCTTAATGCTAAATAACCACTCTGCAGCATTCCAGGCATTGCTTCCCCCAAACATCATCACTCCCTTCTCACACCAAAAAGAAAACACAGCAGCATTGGGGAGCTAAAAGTGTACCTAAATATTTGAAATACCAAACGAACAGGTCAAAAGATAAGTAAAGCCACACGGAGGCGAAGCAACACGTGTGATAAATGAACTCTGATGGCTGTTTGTAAAGGAGAGCTCTCCATGGAAACCCACCCAACCCTCCATGGACACTGCCCAGCCCTCCATGGATACCCAACAGAGCAGACTACACAGGATGAGAGGGGGAAAAAAAAGAGCAACACAACGAAGCAGAGTGACAAAGACCAGTGCCATACATTCCTAATGGCTGCTTTCCTTCTCCTTGCAGCGTGTGTTGTAAACTGTATTTGTTATGCCTGCACGCAGCTACAGGAGACTGGCTGGACTTCTCCTGGACAACCTGGAATTTGCTTTTACCTCAGACCTCCAGGTAAGATCATGGGCCTAAAACCTGGAGGTTATTTCTCAGCCCACAGACTCCACTGTGCTCCCAACTCAGCCAGGCTGAAGCTTTTTATATGTATCAAGAATATCAAAGAAATATTTCTGTGACAGGTGACATAAGGCACGTGCAGGGGATGGAGGGGCAAGAGAGAGGCTGTGGGGTGTGGGAGCAAGGCTGTAAATTTTGCTCCTGCAAGTGAAGGAAAAGAGAAAATTCTTTCTCCTACAAAGAAGTCCTGACAAAGTCCCTCACCATTTCAACAGCACGGGTGGGATATAAATCCTACCTTCTCCTCAAGGCTTGGTCTGATCTGCTGCTCACATCCCAGCACCTGTGATCTTGCCAGGCTTCAGAAAGAAGCCTCTGCACAAGAGCACACGAAGGATCCCACACAGCTCTTGTTTGACACCACTTCTCAGTGGTGAAAAAAGCCAGACTGTTCCAACTCAAACCTACTCAGTTCCCAAATTATGGCAGGAAAGTTCAGCGAGTGTTAGTGTGGAGATGGAGGGGCTGCAGTGCGTCTCCCCAGCGCTTACTGCTGCACTCCCAGGCTGCAGATTTGTTGGGAATGTTTTCATGGAGGGGTTTCTTTCAAGCCAGAAGCTGTGGGTGTCCATCCCAGGCCCATTCTGCTCATGCCAGGCAAACTCGGGACCCTCTCTGAGTTATCCACTCCTCCCGTGGCATGAGCAGGTGGCCAAAGGGAGCAGTTCTGTGTTTAGTGCAACATTACTGAGACTCTGAGCAGGAAATAAGTGAAGGCAAACTCACAGACCACAGCTGACTAACCTAAAAACAACATTTCCAAGGCAGTTGTGGCTCAGGAAGAGCGTGGTGAGTCCCTGCATCCCTACAGAAGGACTGGCCACTGGGCACTGCTCAACTATGCATGGGAAAGCATGAAAAAATACATTTTTTTAGCTCAGACTGAGCATCTGAAAACACTGACCTTTCAACCAGTTAATCATTAAACTAAAACATTAAAAAATTAATTTTTATTTGAAGCATGCATGAAATGCATTCCTTAAACGGTAAAACCAGTAAAGGTCAGGGTACTAGGAAGCCTTTAAAGTATTTAAAAGTATTAATTACACCTAAAGTATTTAAAAGTATTAATTAAACCCCTTTTGAGGTATTTTGAATATAATATATATGTAATGTTAATGTTCTATAAAACTATAAAAGTGACACACAGAGTCCATGTGTCAACAACTCAGTCAGGCCAAAATGTGGCAGTGGAGACTTGGGCTCCTCACTCCCTCTCTGCTGTGGGTACAGCTGCAAAAAGAAAAATCTGCTCAGGCAGTTATTTATTTACCACTGGGGAAAACAAAAAAAAAATCAACTCCCAAAATGTAAAAAGAAATGAACTGAAACCAAATACCAAACAAAGAAAGTTCAGATGCCAAACAAAAGGGAAGTTGAAAACACATACAATAAAGAGCTTTGAATAAAATTTATGATCACACTTACACTGCACAGAACTGAAATTTGGTAGTGATTTACTTTTCAGTAAGGCTTTTTCTTTTGGTTTTTTTTTTGGAAGGCATGAAAAGTTTTCTCTGTCCTTTAAAAGTACAAATATTGTTGTTTCTTGGTGAAGCTTCGAGATGCTTTTTTTTTTGTTAAAATTATCTGAACCCTCTAACAAACAAAATACTGAGGATCACACAGTATCATAATAATATAAATTGATAAATACAAACATTAACATGTAGATGCAATGAGAGGTCCTGAAATGTGCCACAGTTACAGTTCTCTCCATTAGAAACAATACAGGAGTCTGTCAGTTCCAGAACAAACCATTGCTTGTATTTACCTTATTAAAGGTAGGAAAAATGCCCAGTAGAATTCACACAAACATGAACCATTAATTTCTCAGAATAAGGGAATCATTTGCTTACCTGGAACATCAATTAATCTCTTATAAACATTCAAGAAGGCTGCCTCTGCTTCTTTGCTTCGTTTACCCAATGCATCGATCTAAAAGGGGAGATGAGAAAAGAAGCTTGAAGTCTTGTTCCAATACAACTCTCACACTCAGAGCTATAAATATAAATTAATAAATCCATGTAAAACTAGTAACCACCTGAAAAGGGAACCCAGGTCTCCTGTGTACAGGCCCTGTAGAAGAAATCTTAAGAGACTGGTCCTGCTACATTTGTACTGAATATAAATTGAAGTCCATTTTTCAGCCCAATAACAAGCATCAATAATTTCATGAACTCTCCTGCCTATTGTGATTCTTTACTTCAAATCTTTATAAAAAGCCTGGTATTTTCCAGGCAGATTCTCTCCTCAACAACTGTTTTCCTTTACCACTTATTGAGATCTAACGCAGCAAACGGAACTGTGGCCACTTCTGATGTTCCACTCTGCCTTTATTGTGGTAAATGGATTTTTCTGTTATTTCCAATAAGCCTGTGAGGAGATGAAAAGATGAACTTGTTGAGCATCCTGTGATACTTAACACTAAATAACTGTGAATCTTCTACATGCAAAGAAGTTTTCTGATACAGCTCAGGCACAGTCTGCACTCCTGAGCTCCTCTGACCAACTTCTCCTTGTGTTCTGTAACACACACAATACTCATCTTCTAACAATTTATTTTTATCATTTTATTATTTTCCCCCCACGTCTGTATTTTCATCTAAAACTCCATTTTACAAGGAAAGGCAGCTTAACGGCTCTGAGAATAAAATACTTATTCCACAGCAACTTTTTCCTGGTAAATGTGTATTTTCCCATTGTACTGGAAACCAAAGGATTTACTATTGCTTCATATTGACAATAAAACAACCAAAATGACTCAGGATCAGATCCAGTGAATTAATGCTCCAAAGCAGAGGGACAGAAAGGGAAACAGGAAAGCCTGACACAGCTCTGTGGCAGCTTACCCAAATCAGGAAACCAAAGGCATGGAGATTATCGTTCCCATATTTTAATAAAAGGCAAGGAAGGATCTGAAGAACTGCGGATACAAAGGCCTGATATCAATTCTTCTGTGTATTTGAAAGGCAGGGAATATTATGGAACCATTTAAAGGTGCAGACGTCACCACGGCCTAAAAAAAGGAAGGCCCTGTCTGAAAAACGTCCTTGAATTCTTTCTCTACATTATTGATTCGGTAGATAAGGCCAGAAACAATGGCCAGAGTTTACTGTATCTGTATTTCAGGAAAGTATCTGATATTTTATCCTGCAGGAGGGGAATTTGCAGCACTGGGAAGTGTGCGACCAAGGCAGGGCTTTGCCAGTGCTGGGGCTCGGTGAGGAAGAGGAGGGGAGATAAAGCAGGAGGGTCAGCCCTGGTGCCAGTTGTGTTTACTTTGGCCTGAAATGCCTCTGTGAAGAGAAGAGGAAGATTTGGGAAAGGAGAAGGGGGCAATCCTATGACGTGGATGATTAAATAACGTAGAGAGTCGGCGTCGGGGCTGGTGCGGATCAGCCTCATGGCTGGTTCTCGTCAGGATCATCAGGGGCAAAGCCAGAAAACCAAAGGACAAGGACAGCAGTAGAAATCACACAGAAGAAGCACAATGCACAAGGTGTAAGCCAAGAAAAGGCCTGGAGGAGGGGAGGAGGGGTCAAGGAGGGAAATAAGGACACGGGCAGCAGCGTCCGCACAGCGTTTGGTAGCAGCTGCAGCGAGGAAGTCTTGGGAGATACGGAGAGAGGCTGGGAAGAGACGAGTTCTGGCAACACAATGCAAGGCTGTATTTAAAGAAATAAACCAAGTTTCTATTTCGCTTACAACCCCCCAGGATCTGGATTAATTTATGGAGATAGGTGGAGGTGTGGTGTAACTGACACCTGACCTGTCAAAGGGTATTGCAGAAGTGGTAAGTAAGCATCAGATGCCGAAATGATGGAGGATGTGGAGAGAAGATATAAACTCTCAAGAAGAGCTGACCATGCTGTTCTTTCAGAGTTTACCAAGAAACACCAGGAAAGGCAGTGGAGACGTGCCACAGGGCAAGAGATTGATGGTTGTGAATAACCCACTTAATAATCTGAATTTAAGCAATCACAGATGGACTGATGCTCGTCAGGGAAGGGGAACAGAAGCAATTCGGAGAGAACATTTTCACACGAGGAGAGCTTGAAATGAGCCTGTGGAATGAAGTGCCAAAGGCAGGGAGGCCCTGGGATGTGTAAATCCATGCTGGGGAGTGTCAGGCACTGCTCGGGGATGGGGTGAGAAGGAAGGGGCACCACCAGGGCCACTGGTGCAGTTGAGCTGTTTCATGGGTGCACAGAGACTCTCCGAAGGCCAAACCACACCATATGTTACACTTCTGGACTTCAACGTTCCCACATACAATTTTCTCTCGCTGCTGCTGCTCAGCAGAGAGCAGCCAAATTTAAATTACTATTATTAAATACAATTAGCATTACAGTACTGATTCTGCACTGTATTTTGAAAAAATTCATTTGCCCCTTTTATGAAAAGCAAAGCACTTAAAATGCTTCCATTTCTGGGAAATAACAGGATGGATTTGTTTCCCTATTACGGTTTTTCCACATTTTAATAAAGAGCATTTGTACTTTTATTCTCTTTAAGTATTACAGAAGGTATGGTTTATTTGCTCCTTACCAGTTATAGAGTGATGGAAATATAAACCAGATTTGAAACAACATCTTGCAAGGAGATCAGAGACTTTCCAAAGGAAGCAGTTTGTAAATCACAGGTATTTTACACCTTTTTTCACCCTCAAATTCAGAACCAGGATTCCAAACAATCTTCCTCGGCAGAAATATGGTTTTATGTTTTAGTTGTTAAAATAAATAAATCAGCCTGTCTGGTTTAAAGTTCTACTAAAAATGAGCACTGCAACTATTTTATATTTTAAAATAAAATTTAGAAAAAGCACCATGACAACTTTTAACTGGAATAAAAAAATAATTAAGCATGCCAGCACCCAGGTGCATAAGGAAATAAGGGAGGAAAAAGACATCAAAAATAGCAAACTATAAATTAAGTCCAGAGAGAGAGGAAACAGAGCACTGAAATGACATGGAAACATTTGGAAGTTCACTGCAAATTTTTCAAATCAAAGTAAATTTGGTTCAGGAGCCAACAAGGCTGAGCTGCAATCAGCTCACATTAAACCATTGAACTACATTATAAAACTCTTGCTGAACATTTTTATTTGACTCTAAAAACTTCAGGGACCCTGCAAGAAGTCAACTTATAATTACACTCGCGTTGTCTTGACACGAGCTTAGCTCCAAATCTTAATTTATCTAAACCAGGCCCCATTATGTCTTCTCTGAGCAGAAAGAAACAACGGTGACCTCTGTATTCCCCACCACCCCCAGAAACATATGTTCACTTTTAAGTTTTGGCATCCTATTTGTCTTGATAATACCACTGGCGCTGCAGTGAGATAACAGAACTGAGACACCAGGAATCCTCCCTGCTCAGCACAGCCTTCATCTCCCTCTTCATCCCCAAAACATCACCACAGCTACGTGGAGGAGCCAGACATAGGCTGAGACCAGTCCTCCCTTTACCCACCTTGTTTTTCCAGGCCAGGTGCTCTCCTGAGTTGATGCTCAGGGTACCAAGGTCACCCTGGAGTCTGAGTGTCTCCCCATCCCCTCCAGAACTGTCTCTTTCCAGCCTGCCCTGAAGATCTCCATGATCTGATCCCTCTCTCCCTGGTTGTCTGACACTGCTGGCTTGCTCCCCCAAAAACATGGACAGCCTAGCTCAGGAGCACTTGGTCCCAGCCTAATACTCACTGCACCTGGCTGAAATCAAAATATCATCAATGAAATCCATAGATTTATCTCCACATTTACATAAGCACCACAAATCTGGCACCTAGGCCAGGGAAGGTGCTGAACACAGGTTTAATGTTGCCTCTTTCAGCTGTGTCAGCCAAGTTCAGATGGATAAAAGCAAAGCCCGTGGCTTTAGTTTGGAATCTGTCAGTTTTTATGCAGCAGGAGATTTCAGCATTAATTCAGGTCTGATGTTTAGTGCCCCAATATGTGGGCAGCAGGGGTCTGCAGGGCTGGGATGCTCTGGGCTGTATGAGCGTGGATTGCCTCATGGACTGCAGTCACACTGAAGGATGCACACGTCTGCTCCTGAATTTAAAGATGGAACAGGATGCTGAAGCTCTCTGCAAGGAAGCTGGACTGCCAGCACATCCTGCACTGACACCTGAATTCCTGAACGGAGGGACATCAGCACATTAACATGCCTCTGAGCACAAGACTGGCACGTGTGCTGCTCGTCTTGGATCCACTTGGATCATTGAGCAGAGCTGGAAGATTGGGGTGCTGCACTCAGGCTCCTTTGTGAGGGGTTCCCAGTGCTGTGTCTGTCTGGCATTCCCAAAGCACTGGTGATTTACTGTCAGTACCACAAACACAAGTGTTCACACAACTCTGCTAAATATGAGCTTTGCAGCCCCAGCTCTTCCACTTATCCTCGTAGTTCTCCAGTTTAGTTCTCACTCCTGTTAACCACCTTAACACGCCTTTCTGCACAAAGTCTGGAACTAATCTATCAAGTAAAACTAAATTATTTAAAAGAGAAGTTATTTTTTCTGTTCTGACTCTTAATAAATGGATGCCTTAAGGAGACACCCATCCCTTTTCCCTTACACATCTTCTTTCGTATTGTTTTGCATCACGAACTTCTTCCATTTGTCTTCAATACTACAAGTCACCAAAACACCATTAAGAACTGGAAGAACCGTATGAAACAAAGGCAAAAGCACGAGAACAACTCATTAAAGCACCACTCTTTTAAGCCATGCTGTACTCTTGAATAACTACCTCGGAATCAAATGGTGGCTATAGCAGGATTATTAATGCATCAGTCTTGCTTTGAAGCCTTTACAATACACTTGGCTTGATTTCCCTTTCTTAATACCAAGAGATAGCTACATTAATAAATAAATTAATAAAAATAGCATTGTTATTTACAAATTAGTAAAAATTTATTCACCAGCCCTGTTAATTTATTTTGCCACTGACAAAAGAAAAAGTAAAAAAAAAATTCTTATTTTTAGCTTTCTTGCAATTAAAACAATTTTGAAGCAAAATTATAAAGAAACTATTTCTGTGCAGTTGCTTAAGGCATATGGCGTGGATTTTAGCTGGGCTATAAATTCTTGAACAGAATTAAGGACTTCACAGTGGATCCAATACCAGTCTGTTTAACAAAGCTGCTTGGGTTGGGACACAGGTGCCAGGAAAGAGCCTGGGAAGGGCATGCCTGCCTCACCAACTTGTTGGTTTAACCTCAAATTAAGCAGAGACCTTTAGGAAGGACTCAAACGCCTCAACTTTTCAATTCTGTTCCCTCCACTGTGAAACAGCTGCAACCTTGAACCCTTAAAACCTCCTCTTCCTTTCATGCCCAGATAAATCCTGATTTTCCCAGACAAACAACGCTGCCATCCCCTGAGGAATGTTCTCACAGGACAGCTTCTTGCTGCTTTTCCAATCTTTGATCTTCCTTCCCAGTAAAACAGCCCAGCCCAACATGTGCCTGCAGATATTGACAGCAGAGCCACAGCTCTGATTAAATCCTGTTTGCCACCCTGCCTTTGGATCAGCGGCTGTGCTGTCCCTGCTGGACCTCTCCTGGAGCCTTGGATAACCCACCTGCCTCCCTCCTCACCTCTCTCTGCATTTCAGAGCAGGTTTCCCAGCTCCTGCTCTCACCCAGCTCCCAACCCATCCATCCCAGCCCTGCTCCCTCCTCCTGCCTCTCCCGGAGTGTGATTCAGCTCAGTGGCTCGGTGAAAAAACTAAGGAAGGAGAGGAAGAATTTATTTTCCATTGTGCTGGCAAACTGAACTGACTCATCCTGTGCATTTGCTGGGCTCAGCACCAGGGAGGAGGTGGGGACCCAGAGCTGGGGCAAGGACACCCCACGGGCCAGGTACAGCACAAACCCAGTGCCAAGGAATGGAGGGCACAAGGAGGCTCAGAGGGCCAAATGTTACCACAATTCTCTTTTATTGATCAATCTTTACAGTATGAAAGTGGATTAACTTTGTTCCTGTCTGTTTTAGTTCGTGTTATACACTCTGATGTAATGACATGTTACAGTTTTCCTGCAGGCTTTGGGGCTGTTCGTGCTCAACTAAAACAAATCAAAGGACAGCCTGGTCCTGGAAACAAGGACTTTGCTCATGGAAGGATAAAGGATACTCAACACCAAGCTAATGCCAACATCCCAGCCCCTCTGACACTTTATTCAAAGCCTCACAGGTTTTCTGGTGTCACAAACCAGTAACTCCAGCAAGACTGGCCCCAGGGATGCCTGGATCCAGAGACTGCTGTGGAAATAGAGTTGATTTGCAAAGTTTTACTCCAATTAGTAAGTGTGGGTGCTAGTCAAATTGTGTTGTACCTGAATTTTAAGGGGTATAAAAACCTTGTGTGAAACCAGACATGGGGTACCCCAATTTGGCTGCAAGATGAATAATTATTTACCCCTGTAATCCTACACTTTGCATCCTAGCCTCTCTCCTCAAGTCAGCACAGGCCAATCATGAATTTTCTTAATGCCAAAAAGATAAAACAAAGAGCTGACCTCTAAACAGGGGACACATCCTTCCCCCAAAACTGCAGGAACATCCTTGTAGTGAATAGATCAATTAATCATTTGTTCTGTCACCAAAGAGGGAGATGTCAGAGCTTGCCAGTTCTGATCCTCCAGAGATCTCTGAGATCTGTGAGAGCACAAGGATGGAGAACAACTCTGGCCACGCCAGCCCAGCCATGTTTGGTATGGGAATTGGGGCAGGGAGGAAGGGGAGGAAGCCAGGACAGAGCAGCCTGTGCCATCCCACATCACCCCCAGCTTCCCAGCAGCAGGAGCTACGTGCAAGGTGAGTGGGTGCTCTCACCTGCACTTCTCCTCCAGTCTCTGAGCTGTGACCTGGAATCCACAGTCACTCCTCTCCCTCATGGATGATCCAAAATTCTGTTTAGATCTTTTAAAAACAATTAGGTCACAGGAATCCGTGCAAGAAGGAGCTCATTAACCACCTTTGTGCAAAATCCACCTGCACATAAATACCAAGATGCACCCTTTTCCTGGTGTTTTGTACTGAGCTCACCCTCTTGCTTCTCTTTTCTGGCAAAGCAAGATCAGATGCCAGATTGCATAGAGCCTCACAGTAAATCTGTAATAAATAGAGGTGATTCTGTAACAAATACAGAGATAATTGTGTATTCGGAGGAACAGGGACTCGGCAGAAAACCTCGCCCAGCCCAGCCCTCCCATCCCCATTCCTTCCAGCACACTTCAAGCTCTCTGTTTTTTTCTCCTGAGCATGAGAAGACACTCCTGACCCTGTGAGCTGCACCAGTGCTGCCTGTCGGAATCCTGAATAAACTGAATTTCCCACCACTGTTCCCGTTGCCCCCGAGCTCATGGCAGCAGCACAGTGTACAGACAGCCCACCAGCTGCCAACAGGAATTTCAGCACTTTGTCAATTATGTAAAAATAAAGAGGATTTGGGCTGATCCTCCCCAGAGTTACCCTGGTAGTCTCTGCTGTCTTGGTACAACTTGCCTGCAAGTTGGAGAGGAACCTGCAAGAGCTTCGGGTTGCCTGTCGCTGCTTCTGGTGGGATGTGTAAGGTTTGGGACTTTGCCTGTTTATCCCCACAGCTGAAAGTTGTCCCAGGAGGGAAAAAGGGATAAAATGGGAGAGGCTCTGACTGTATTTGAGAGTCTCTGCAGTTCTGTCCCTCCCCTGCAGCTCAGGGTCTCCTCTCAGGGATGCTTTTGGCCACCCCACATGCTCAGCAGGGAGAGCTCATCTGCCCGTGGGATGCTGGAGTATATTTAAATCACCTTCCTCAGGAAAGATGTTGTTTAAACTGCAATCAAGCCAGCCAAAAATAAATAAATAATCATTTACACACTCCTGTAAACAAAGAAATGAAAGCACTGTCGAGCTGCAGTTACCCCAAGAGTGGGTTATGACCTCTCCCTGCTTTGGGGAACAGAACTGAGATGCAGAGTGGACTTTAAAAGAGAATTAACTGCCAAAAAAAATTAACTTTTGGTAAATAGAGGGTTTTGGTGGGACTTCCATTGAAAAGCACAGAGGGTCTGGGCCCAAACACAAGCTCTGGATTTTGATGTATGCTGTTGACTTCCCCAACACAGAGCAATTTGTAATAGCTTTGCCACGCTGTTGTTTTCAAAGCTCCTGCTACATCACAAGCATTTATTTCTGACCACAAAATTACATTTATTCAACAGAAAGCAGCTCAGGGTCTTTAAGAGGTTAACTTCTGGAGTGCTTGGCTGCTCTCCAGCCTCCCTATGAGCATCAGTGCTAACGCAAGGCACACAACAGCACCCAGGCTGGCCGTGATTAATAGAGTGCTGAACACGCTGCTTTCCACATACACACACTTTTCATTCCCTTGCTTCCATAGATCATGGACTTATCCTCAAAATATCTGACTGAAATTGAATTTGGCTTCTCTCTCAACCGTTCATTTCCTATGTTATGCAAGGTTATATCCTTTTCTGCATGAGCAGAACCAAACCAGCTGCAGCTTTTGAGAAGAAAATGTGTTTTCAATTATGAAGTTGGCCTGAATATTGAACCACAGTTTCTACTGCTGCTCTAATTGAGCCATCATGGAGTGAACGCACAGGAAAGAAATTGTATTAATTAGGTTTGGAAATTTAACATAAGGAAATTAAAGGGGGTAAAATAGAAAAATATGAGTATCAGCTCAGGAATAGTCCTTCAAAATGCAGAAGGAACGTAGGTCTGAAGCGGTTTAGGCACACATTATTAGAGTGCTCCTTCAAAGACATGATTAGTAGTTCCAGCACATCAAACTGATTTTCAGCTTCTGTTGTCTGCATATGGAAAATTATTAAATTACCCGACTGACCAAATTAATAGTTTAAAGAGCAATTCAGCTGAGTGGGGAGCCAGAGTGGTCTCATCAGAATGGCAATACCCTTAAAAGTACTTGCTCTGGGAGAAGAATATGAGAAATGGCTTTCACAGACATCAAGTCCAGCATGTTGTTTTGGAGTCTGTGCCTTAGAGGGTTCTCCAAATGAGAGATTACTGCATTACTGTTGGACAGTGCTCTTATGCCACATGAAAAGAATGCTAATGACCTCAGGAAATCCTTTCCCAGCCTTAAAATATCTGTCTGATGACTTCACAAATACGGATTCCAACATTAGACTTCGATTCCACAACTTCAGTTCTGTAAATTAACATAGCCCAAGAACATACCTTCTTTTTGCTTCCTTTTTTTTTTAAATTTATTTTTCAGATTTCATGTACAAATATCCATCCACTGATGGATGGTAAAGCACAATGACCTATCCAAAACACAGCTTATTCAGATGGCTGCTTGCAGGAGTGCCTTGCTAATTATATATAATAATAATTTCATGATTGCATGGTTAAGCTCTTTAACCTTTCCTGGTTCTGTCCTGTATTTAGCCCAGCACAGGGAGAGCAAACCATTAATAAGTTGCATCCTCAAGTTAATGGCAATGAAAAGGAAAAGCAAGACAGAGATTTAAGATTAAAATGACAGGAATTTTACACTTGTGAAATTAATGACTTTTAACTGTCTTGCTCACAATAGCCTATTTACACCACCCAGACCTTAAATCTTCCAGGGAAGGCAGAAAAGTTACCCACAGATTTCAAAAGAACAATACCATCAGCTCTGAAGCAGACACAACATTCTGTTAAATTAGAAAACTGCCTTCAAATTTCCATTAAGATCCTAAATAAGGAAAAAGTACTATAATAAAACTATTCTCCAGTGATGAATTAATAGGGGCTTATGCTGAACTAGGAATGCATTTGAAAATTTGTAGTATGTTAAATTCCATTTCATAGTGCTTTTACTTCAACTCTTACCATAAAAAATCCAGTTACTTAACACACTGAGATCTATACAAGAAAAAAAGTTATTTCCAAATACTAATGGAAACTGAATATTTGATAACTGGAACCTTTTTTATCTCAATGAATGAGATAAATAACTAAGGACTACAGAATGTTCTGCTTTGTCCGGTATTTATAAATTCATATGATGTAAAGGGAAAATACTGGGGGGAAGTATCAACATTCCACACTTGAACTGAAGAGAAATATTGGCTAAAGCGACCTGTGGGTTTGTTTTAAAAAGCCAACTGGCCCCAGGTTTACCAGCAGCTCCCATAAATCATGACTGGGAGGGGACAGAAATACCTGAGCTTAACTTCCCCTCTCTCCAAGTCACATCAGGCTCACCCAGGCACAGCTCAAGGACAGTTTAAGTTAACCTGAGCTGACACATTTGTGCTGCTCCTGCCCCTGGCTTTGCTCTCCTGGCCTGTCCCTTGCACTGAGCTGCAGCTCTGAACCCACCTGGTGGGAAACCAAACCCCAATTTCGTGCTGAATGTGGGATCACACCAGAAAAAGTGCTAAGGAGAGGGTGGGGAGCAGGAACACAGCAATATCCATGTAAATCTGCTTAAATACCTGTGCTCATGAGGGAGCTGCCTCCATCCTCTGATCTGCTGGCCCTCCCTAGAGCCCAGAGCCCTGTGGACAGCTCAGCCCACATGGGAATGGTAAAAGCCCACTTCCCTTCTGATGTGGAACCTAATTTATTATTCCATGCCAAAATCTAATTTATTATTCCATGCCAAAAGCACCTAATTCTGTCTAAGAGTAGAGTTTGAGCAAAGGATGGGGCAGCAGCAGCAGCAGTGGGGGTTGAAGAGAGCTGGAGGCAAAAATATGGTGGAGACTCACAGGGAAATGGAGAAGGTGCATCAGGCAAGAACCTTTTTCCTCACTTGTGAGTGAGCAGCTGCTGGTGCCCCAAAGTTCCTTATTCTCACCCACAATGCCTATGGAGGCTGATCCTACAGCATTCCCTACTCCTGCTCCAGGACACTCCCGCAGAAAGGGCCCTAAAAACATTTACTCCCATCACTTTCCCACTTACTTCTATTTTATTTACTCACTGCTGTTGGTCTTTTTTAAAACGCCAAAATCATGGAATCACTGAAATGTTTGGGTTGGAAGGGTGTAAAGCCCATCCTGTTCCAGCTCATTTGCCATGTGCACCTTCAACTAGAACAGGTTACTCAGAGCCCCATCCAGCCTGCCCTGGAACACTTCCAGGAATAAATATGGGGCTGAAAATTAATGCCTGTGTAGTAAAATCAGGGAATCTCTTTTCCCCATTCCTCCTCCCAGCTCACATCCCATCCCACAGGTACAGTGGGACCAAAAGGTCCTCTGCCAGCTCCTCCCAGGACATTAAATATCACCTGGCAGGTAATAAATTATTGCAGACAATCAGTCCCAGGGGGCTGCTGAGGTGAGTGTCTGCTGTTCCCTGAGCCTCTCAGGGGACAGGAATTGAAGCATCTCCTGTGGATTTGAAATGGAGAGAAGCCTATTTGCTTAACAAAACTTGTTTTTGAGATACCCAGAGCAGTCATCTCCTGGTGTTTCAGAAAGTCAGCCTTAACAACAACCAGAAACCAGATCTATATCCTGAACAATCAAATATAACTCAACAGAACAGGCTCATATCCTCGGTATTTTGATTTGTCTCCAAAACAAGATACAGTAATTACATCTATAATCAAATACCATAATTCACAGTTTAATGTGGTGCGTTTATGTAGTCAATCATGATTAGTTCAGGTTTTTTAGGTTTCTGAAACCCTGTCTCGATTAGGGAGACTGGAATCACCAGCTCAGAGAGTCAGCAGCACAATCTTTTCATGTATTTGTGCTTCATTTACGTAACAGGGGATTACAACAACAAATTTTACTCTGGTGAGGTTGAATTTATACCAAAATAAACTTCACTTTTATATCAGTGAAGCAAAACTACAGGAGAGGAGCGTGTGTGAGCCATACCAAGGTAACAGGGAGCTGTCTCCACCAGGGAAGATCTAACAGGAGAATCTCCTTCACTGTAGCCAAATTCAAAATTTATGTTTTTTACTTGATCCTCAGACATTCCCTTCATTAAAGAACAGTGCTGAAAGCACACATGCACTTTTCACTCAGTGCATTGCAAGCTTGAAACTGAAGTGAAAAGGTTCTGAGAGCACTGCAATGCACTCGGAGCAATTTGAAAGTGTAAATTTCCATTGGCAAACGGACTCACGCAAGTCACTCTTTGTTCTCACAAATGTCTGTTGGATATATCAAGGACAAAGTTATCCTGGTTATTTATTTATTTCTAGCAATACTCGGGAAATCAGGTTGTGAAACAGAAAGTACCATGCTGCTTTTAAATGAGGGATTATTGCCTAGTTGGCAATAAGATTTAGCAGGATGTAGAAGTGATCAGGAATGCAAGGCTCACTCAGGGGAGTTGTGCACTTAAATCCCTGTCCTGCAAACATGCTCCTGTGCTGATGGAACTGCCACAATCTAAAGTCAGTGAACAACTCAGGGACTGGGGAGGAACACAGTTCTGGAGGGGCAGAGCTCTGTAATGTGTGAGCTCAAGCCTCCATCCGGCACCCCACACAGGCACGGAGCTTTACAAGGATAAATGTCATTTTCACCTTCCCTCCCCGACGTTTTCTGAGCAGAACCACGGCTCCCATCTGGCCACAGCAAAAATGGAAAACTCTCTAATTGGCCCAGCTGCCTTTGCCTATAGAAACTCTTCAGAATAACAACAGTTGGCTTTTAAACTCATGAGCACTCTGCTGGTGTGTTCTCAGTGAGTGCTGTGAAGAGAAACCCAAGTGGGAGCCTTCCAACAAACACCTGCCAACCCAGGGATTTCCATCAGTCCTCTGGAATACAAGGTTTTACAGCTGAAAAGCTTTGCAGGGAGAACAATTCGCAGTATCCTCATGTTTTATGAGTGCATGTAGTGGTTTCACATTTGCCAATTTCTGGTTCTCAAAATTAGGGTAGTGGTCTGAGTGTCTCCCAGAATTATTTACTCGTTTTCCTGCTGTGAGATAGGATTAGGAGAAAAGCAAAGCTTAAACTTAAAAGATAGGTTTATTAACAAACACTAAAGGAAAAGAATGAAAATCAAAATCCTATCTAGGAGACACTCAGGCCACTACACTGATTTTGAGAAACAGAAATTGGTGAAGGTGAAACCACTACAGTGCACTACACTGCATTCATTAGGAGCTCAACCTGCAGGGCCAGTGAGGCCCAGTGAGCTGGATGTGCCACCTAGGTCCCTGCCACGGTGACAGGATGCTCAGGGAGGCTGAGAGAGGCTCAGGGATGCTCAGGGAGGCTCAGAGCAAAGAGCTGTGACCAGTTTAGATTGTCCAGCACAAACCCAGCGTATCACACAACCACAGAATGACCTTGGTTGGAAGGGACCTTTAGGATTATCTTGTTCCACACCACTGCCATGGGGAGGGACACTTTCCTCTAGCTCAGGTTGCTCTGAGCCCCATCCAGCCTGGTTTTAAACACTTCCAGGGTTGAGGCAGCCACAGCTTGTCTGGACAACCTGTACCACATCCCCACCACCCTCCCAGGAAAGGATTTCTTCCCAATATCCAACCTAAACCTACTCTCTGTCAGTTTGAAGCCATTCCCCCTTGTGCTCTTGGGAAAGCTCCCTCTCCATCCTCAGGCCCCTGACACTCCCTGCACACACAAAATGCAAACGGCTGAGCCTTGAGGGCTCTGTGCCCACCTGCCAGCACACCAGGCTCATGTGAAGCAGCACTGAAAACATCATCACAACCAGAAGAAGCTCTTACCTCTCCCTGGAAACTCTTCAGCAATGGAGCTACCTGTTTGCGCAGGTCCTGGAAGACAGAAGCAGGAAATCCCATCAGAAAAACTGCCAAGGACAAGCCATCATCATCTTTTTCCTGATGTTATTTTCAGTTCTCAAGTGTTACTTAAGTTCTGATCGCATTTTGTGGGAGCTTTGATTAAAATAGAATTATACCTGGAGTTCACTTTGAGCAGGTCTGAATTTCCAGTTTAGCACACACCTGCATGTGCTGCAAATGGTGTTAATTACCCAAACTGTGGTGGTGGCTGGGTAAGCCCTGAATGCCTTCAGTCTCCTAATTCAGCTGAAACATTAATGAGATTAGCAGTGAATGCCTCTATCTACCTCCACAGCAGCTACACCTCTGAACTTATGCCAAGGAAATTCCCACAAATGGAAGCCAGGCTTAAAGGAAGATGACTCTGGACCATCATTTCAACTAGAAGTGTTGCCATTTTGTAAAATCTCTGTTTTATTTATTATTTTCCCAAGAGTGCTTTGGCTTTAGTCATCAGAGGACTGGAGCTCATTGAAGGTGACAAGTATTATTTGTTGGTTTCTGTAGAACTCAAAATTTTTTCTTCCAAATTACAACACACACAAGGCTACAAAATTCATTCAAATACTGCCCACAGAATCACTCTAAAGCATATTTTTACTTAGCAACTGAGATAATTTAGGACAGAAAAGGTATATTTATATGCATAAAATTTATATACATAAAATAGGTATATAAAATTTTCTATGGTTTCACTTCTAAGCTAGTTTGGGTCTAATTCTCTTACAAATTCCATCATTCTTATTATGTGTGTGCCTGTAGAATAAACTCCAGTAACTTTGCAGAGGACACTGTTAGTCATGCACAGCCAAGATGCTTCTTTCCTGCTTTCGCCACTGACAAGGCACAAGCAGCCACTTCATAGTGCACTTACACCTGGAAATAAATCTGGAAGAGGAGGAAACCAATAACCTGATGCTGCATCTCTTGGGAGGGCAGCACTGATGCTGCTGCAGGGAAAGGGTGGATTCCCCATCCTTGGAGATTTCCGAGGCTCAGCTGAGCAGAGCTAGTGCTAAGTGAGTGCTAAAGACCCATTTTTAAGGCCAGGTGAGATTTGGTCAGACTCTGGACAGCCTCTCCAATGCTCAGTCCTTCGATGCTCTGAGAATACTGCCCACAACTGGAACAGGCACCAGCTGCTTCAGTAACCATGAAATCTTCCTGTCTGCACACAGGCCACAGTCCTTGAGCTACCTGAACCTCGTGCAGGGGGTCACAAAGACATATTTGAAGCATTTTCTCTATATAGAAAAGGGTCTGTTGAGGCCTCAAGCTTTTCAGAAAAGAAGGTGACCTTAAAAAGTTGGGAAATTCTCCTTTCCAACACATTTACTTTTACATCTACAGTCATGCAACATATTGGATGTTAAACCACTCACCAAAACACTCTCAGCCCTGGGTTTAATCTGATTTTCCTGAAGGAAAAGTAGGCTTTTGAGAGAAGTGATTTTTGTCATTTAAATGACAAGTCATGCAGAGAGTTGGAGTATCAGGAGTTCTCCCACTCCCTGAGAAATGGCTTAGGGGGCCCAAGGCAAATGAAGCTATCAAAGACAAATGATCACTCAAATTTCACTTCTGACATGGTTATTGCACTAAAATACAGCTTAATGCCCATCAAGTCAAGGATAATATTGCAGCTTTCTGAGTTCCCTCTTCGGACTGAACCAAACTGTGCTTCTGTTCTTAGGCCAAGCCAAGTCACCCAAATGTTTCCTGCTGCCTGTTTTGGGACACAGAAAGGTTGGACACTGTCCTTGTGGATCACAAACAAGTACAAGTACAAATTACATTTCCACCAAAGCAAACTGGCAGGTTGAAGAGCTTTTCCCCACTCTCTGCATCCTCAGGGAGACCTGAGGGCTGTGCCCCTTTTAGAACGTATTCTCTTTGTAACCTGATGATGCTGATGTTGAAGAAACAACAATCACCATTGATGGCAAAATAAATGCCCAGATTCAAGGCCAAAATCTGGCAGAGGTGGTTTTAGTGCCGAGTGAAATTACAAACAGAATTAGATTTACACTTTGGATGGTGGCACCCTTTATAAAACCAGGAAAAATTATATCATCCAAGCAAGGCGACTTTTCTTGAAATAAAATATCTCAGCTGGTCAAAAATCCCTGGGTTTAGGGCTTTTGTCCCTGATACTGCCTCTGAATTTACTGACTTGTTTGGCACCAGCCAGAAAAGTGATGTCAGAAGTGAAGGCAGAAATACAGGAGATGTAATCCCAGATCCAGAGGCAGGAGAATGTCATCCTTGCTCCTGTGTCCATGGAAAGCTCTAGCCCAGATCCTGCTATTTAACTGCCTCCTCTGGCACATCCTGACTTCTGGAAGACAGGATTTGCAGCACTTTTTATTTCATGATATAAACTATGTCAGGACTTCACCTTCATATTCATCTTGAATAATGAGGGATGTTGTTTGTAACAGCAGAGAAGAGGGAGAGAAGCAGGGGTGGAGGGGAATAGAAGGAGCATCCCAAAGACAGGAAAACAGAAACAAAAAGGGAGAAAAAGCTTTCAAGTGCATTCATTTAGCAAATTCAGGATGCTAAACACTAATCCCAGCAATCAGAATGTTACCAAGCAAAATTCATGCCATCATGAGAAAACCTGTGCTTGATTCAGACAGCAGCTTGTGGTGGGGGTAAAACTGCTTTGGGAATATTTCCTGATAGAGGAGAAGGCAGCTCAGGGTGCTTCAGCTCCACTGGCAAGCAATGGGTTAATCCCCCTGCAATCCATGCAGGGCAATCCCAGGACACATCAGGGCACACACTCAAACGGGGTAAAGTGCTTTGACATCTTGAAATATTCACAATAACTTGAAATCTGTTGCAGCTGAACAATTGAGACAGAGCATCCCACTGCCATTCCCTTCCCAGAGCAAACAGGCCAGGAAAGGGAACTGCAGGAATGTGATCCAGTGCTTTAAACTCAGCCAAACACCCTGTGCAGGTGAGTGGATAAATGGCACACACCACAGCAAAAGGCATAAACACCTTTTTCACACCAGTTTTTCTTTTCTCCCCTCTTTTCCTGGCTTGCCCTTGGAAAGAGTTTATAGGAAAGAGTTTATAGGGTACTTTTATAATTCCTTCCTCAGCAAAACAACATCAAAACTTGAGACAGCTCACAACCAAAGGGAAATAAAAATAAACAGACAGAAGTCAGGAATACATATGCCTCGAGTCACAGCTCTGCTGGGGAGATTTATTTTTGGCAGTTTGGAAGAATTTCTCATCAGATTTTGTCTCAAAATATTACACTGAACTTCAAACAGAATTTTACCTTCTTTACACTAAATTGAACAGGAAGAAGGACGTTCAGTTCAGACCCAGGGGAATCTGCAGTGTTGGTTAGCAAGGACACCGAGTGATTTATTATCTGTTTAAAGTGTGGTGGCCTTTACTGCCTGGGCTGTGATCAAAACAGGAAAAGCATCCAGGCTCCAGCCCTCACAAAGCTACCAAAACACTGCAGCCAAGCAGAACTGCTGAAAAGGGTCCATGGAACTGAACATTAAAACAAATTATAATTTATCAACATAAACACACTGAAATATTTGAGTAGAGGAATACAATCCCATTATTAGCCTATTTTTCTGTGCCATCTAAATACATGCATTCTTTCTCTCTGGATGATTTATCAGGGGTAGAGCAGTTTGCTGAAAAGGGCTCTATCACAGACAAACTCAGTATCTGATGATGAGCCCAAGAATTAGGATGCTGTGTCATTATCTGAATCAAATCAGATGGCTGAAAGCTAATACAGCATTTCCTCTTAACAAGAGTAAAAACAATGAGTTTATATTTTGATCAAGTAGCTAAACAATGAAATCTGAATCCACATAATTTTTTACTCCCTTTCCACTCTCATTAAAAATAACTCCACGGAAAATAAACCAAGAATAAATCTCTGTTAAAACCCTGGGCAACCAAATGCTTCTTTCTGACAACTAAACCACATTATTTATCTGGATCTAAATACCCCATGTAGAGTACAAAGGACACAGCAATGGCCAGGCTACCAAGGCTGTATTTGTAATTTACTTGAGGTCTGAAGCTACACAAGCACCTCCTGATCTCACAGGCTGCTCCATCTCATTTACCTCCTAAACACTTATCTCAAAATGTCACAAGAGCCCTCCGACCCCAGTTTGATGAAGTGGCCCAGCCAAGCTGAGCTTGTCCTGCACACCTTTATCATCTACACAAGCACTGCTCTCCTGTGGAACAAACCAACCCCAAAACCTGGCTGAGGATTCCAGCCTGGGCCTCATTTCCCACCATTTGTTCTGTATTTTGTCTGCCGGAGCCACGCAGGGGCTGGGGAATGTCGCAGTGTCTGGCACAGGAATCCTAATGAGAAGCAGCCCACTGCTATCAGCATGGGTGACATCAGCAGTTCAGCTGTCACAACCCATTCTGGAGCAGCCTCATCACCCCAGAGAGGCTGAGGCTTCCCCCTCTGTCGTTCCCTTCCCTGTTTGCCCACATGGAATAAGGCACTGAACAAGTGCCCTGTGCTCCAAATTGGCAGGGGCTGCACAGCCTGACCCCAGATTCCTTCTTGTAAGAACTTAAAAAAGAGAGAAAAAGAAAAAAAACCCATAGAATAAGCTCCAGACAACCCCCAGGGCATATTGGCTGTGCAGGAGGGGGGTTGTAATTCCATCAACACCAAACACTTCCCATCCCTGGACATGTCCAAGGCCAGGTTGGATGGAGGTTGAAGCAACCTGGGCTAATGGCAGGTGTCCCTGCTCATGGCAGGGGGTGGCATGAGATGAGATTTAAGGTCCCTCCCAACCCAAACCATTCCAGGATTCCATGATAAGAAATAGCACGGCTGAAGGGGAGCTCTCCTGACAAGAACTCTGTGCCAGGTTTCTGCCCCTCTCCCCAGAGGCAGACAGTGCTGGGAGGGTGGATATGTCTGTTCCTTGGGATTGGGAGGATGTTTATCCACGTGCCCTCACAGCCAGGGCTGCACACACTCCATCCACCCCGCTATTATCTCCAGAATGTTGCTGAGCTTCCCATAAATCCAGCTGAAAGGGGGAGAGGTGAGAGGCAGCCGAGCATGAAGGATTTGGGAAGAACGCTGGCATCAACTTCTGAGGTGTGTTTGATTATTGTGTACTTCAAGGACACAACTTGTCACCATGAAACACACAAATCAGCAAGTTAACTATAATTAGGAGTAAGCAGTTCTGCTGGTTAATTAGAGAGAGGCAGCAAGCACAGATGCTTTGCCCTGCTATGGGAAAATGGGTGAAGGGGTTGGGATCACTCAGACACTCACTTGCCAGTGCCTAAGTTTTAAATGTTATTTCTTTGTATTATGAAAAAAATCCAGAATATTCCAACTTTTTTTCCATCAGAAATCCTGGGAACACATGATTTGGGGTGTACTAAAGGAAACATTTAAGTCTTTATATTTAATTAGTTCCAGCAAGTTCCACTTTGCTTTAATCTAAAAGAGATGAAACTGAAATCCCAGATAGTTGTTCAAACAGGTATTATACAGTAGCTTAGATGACTTACTTAATTCCTAAAATATAAGGCAAAGTAAATCATATGAGTAAACAATTTATTGCTCAATTTACACTTTGATTTAATGAGATATAAAACCTCTTATTGCTTAAGGCTGCTGAAGTATTTACTTGAAATCCGATCATTAAAGAATGAATCACGATCTTATCAATCTTCTGTGATATTTTTAGTTATTTCAATACACTAACATGCCAGTGTTTTCTCTGCACAAAAAAACACCCGTTTTTAAGTTACATTTATAGATATGTTTCAGCGTAGCACAATGATAAATAAAAAATCTTGATTTACAGTAGCAAAACGTACACCACAGTACTTTCGGAAATATTTCAAGCTCACAGATCTTGTGCAAATTCCATTAGCTTTAATTATTTATTAGCAGTAGATTTAGATTACTGTTCTTGACCTATTTTTCAGTGTATGGACCCACCCAGCAAGAAGTGAAAAAATATTCCATTTGTGAAGGGCTGATTTAGTGAGCACAGACTTCAGCTTTGAGTGGAGCATTGAGCAAAACCCTGGGCATTGTAATTCAGGGGGAGGGAGGTTACAAAGCAGGGCCTGCAGAATAAACACTGATAGAGTGTTTTCTCTTTGAAAAGAGAGGGAATTTTTGCTGTTTGACCACTTCAGACAATTTGGCCAGACTGCAGCCACATGACAATCCCAAAGGAAGGGATGGAGGACTCCACGGAGAAGTTTCAAGAGTTTCTTTGTGGAAATTCCCTACCAAACTCCAAAGACTGTGTGGATCCTACTCAGCCACGGGGAAAGGGGTCAAAAAGGAGAATTTTGGGGCTGGTCCTTGCAGTGGCAAGGTGCAAACTGTGCTCTTCCCAAGCTGGGGAAAATGGAGCATCTGGGAAGGAGCCGTGCTGAGACTTTGCTTTCAATGGAATTTGCCCAAGTCTTAATGGAATCCTCTTATGGTTTCTCCCAAGCTCAAATAAACAAAAAGCTCACAGGTTTACTCTGGGCCTGTGCAGCCATGTCCAAACAGCCTGAGGACCTTCCCAACTGTTTAAAAAAGCCACTCTGCCAGAGAGGAACTGTTGCACCCATATATATGTATGGAAGTGCGTGTATATATACACACATACACTATGCAGAATAGAAAAAGGAATTTTTTTAACTAACTTTACAAATTAATGTGATGAACTCAGCTTTTTAGCACCATGTGACAAGCATGGTGTCATTTATAAACCAGTGAGTTAAGAGTGGCTGGGAGACATTGAACAGGAACTATGAGGAACTTAAAAAGTAGAGTTGCTAGGAAACAAAAAAAAAAAATGTTTAAACAAAAATGATTCAGGTGGAGCTTTTGGAAGGAGGAAATTCTAATGAAATGAAAGCCTGGTCACTAAAATTCCAGTAGGGGAAAAAAGGAAAGAATGACTTGTGTAACAGTTCACCAACACACAGCAAAAATCAAGCACCGCTTCTAACAAACATTAATTTCAAAAGCTTCCCAGTGGATAATGGCTCCATGGAGATTTTCCCTCCTGCTCTCTTAAACCCAGTGCTGAAGGCTTGAGGTGACACCAAACACGCCATGACAGACCCTTGTCATACGAAAAACCACTTCTGCATCATCTCAGGTCAGCAGAACTCCTTATTTATGTTATGAAAACCCATCTGATACACAAAATAAATATTTCAGAGCCTCTGAGGTGCACTGTTCTTGCCACCAGGACAGCCACACAGCAGTGAAATCCAGGAATTGCCATTCCCAGCTTAGGCCAGGATCCCTACACAGAGCAAAGATAATTACAGCTTTGTTAAGTACCTGCAGATTTTATCAGATGAGCCCATCTGTCCAAAAAAATGGGAAGCAAACTGACGGCTTAGTTGTGCATCCCAATATAGTTTTACATCCCCAAAACCCAGCATCCCCTACATTTGTCAAATTTTAACCAGAACTGCTCTGTCCTTCCATAAATTCCATGTTATTCCACAAGTTCTCTGCCCCTGTGATTTCAGTTTTCCAGTGAAAAAGATCCTGAACACTCCTCCCAAACCACATCCTGCTAGGAAACATCCTCCATCCACTGTATTTCTCACTCGGAAAGTCTATAGAGAGTGTTCCTAACACTCCCCTGATTATCCAGATTTACAGCCTCCAGATCAGAGGTTTCTCTTCAGTGTAAAATGGGGAACTTCTGAAAAAAGGTAATTATTATGAGCCCTAAAAAATTAATGTGTCTAATGAGAGGCTAATGACAGGGGCCATGACTCTGCAGAAGAGGCACCTAAGTGCTGTGGTCCAATTAACAACACCAGTTCAAACATAACCTAATGCTTCACACGGTGGATTTAGAAAGAAGAATATTTAATGTGAAACCATAATTGCAGCTGTAATTTTCTGTATTCCCTCCCCACAAGCAGGGCTGGAATCTGAGTGCACCCTACTCCAGCCTCCTGGGATGATGGATCAGGAGTTGGAGCTGCCTGGCAGCACTGGGCTCCTGGGATTGGGATTCCTCCTCTGTCTCAAGGAAAAGATGGGTAGAACCATTCAGAAATCATGAATCCCAATGTACTGCTTCATTTAGGAAAATGGAGATTACTAAAAAAAATTCATGTTTTAAAACCTGTAATTGATTTCCAGAATGCTTTGAAATCAAGTTAAGTTTCCAAGAAGAATAATTCTGTGTTAAATATAATATTGAGGAGCCAGGCTTCATCCTCCTGGATCCTCACAGGCCATCTGTGTACTGGGGAGGAGGCACTGCTGGGACATCAGGTATTGCAAAATTGTTTTCCTTACTTATCTCCTGCACACAGATTACAGAGGTAGCTGTGAGCAGCCCGTGCATTAATCACACTCTGACATACCTGCATGTAAGAACACAGGTGTATTTACTGATTTCTATCATTACAGTCAGCCTTTTGCTTTGATTTCAATGCAAGAAAATCCAATACTACGCAGTCCTCCACTAATCTTTTTATAAGATTTTCTTCTTAATCTTGATCCTGACCGTCCAGTTTTATTCAAAAGCCAGTTGCTCCTACAAGAAACAAGTTGTTTCATACGAAGACTTGAGCAAAAAGCCTGCTGTCCTGCAAATACTTGTCCTATATTTGCTAAAACTCTCATGACCATCATCTCTGCTGTCTTTATGTTCTTTGTGACTTCTTCCATGCAGGGAGTCACTGGCTGTGGGCTCAGGCCTCACCCTTTGGATGCAGCTGACGTGATAACTTCAGATTCCAGGAAAGATGAGAAATTCAAAGGAAAAAATATAAAATTGACAACCTCAAAAACATCAGGATACAGACCCAAAGGTTTTACTACACCTAATTTAGCATACCTGGTGAAAAACACTTGGAAATTAATCTAACTGTCATCCTGCTGACCTAAATAAAAAAAAACACAGCGCAGAGCTTTTCATGTTGCTTCAGTGAGTAAAGCTATTTGGAGAAAACAAACTTTTGCTGCCTTTACACTTCCTGGCAAAATTCCTATGGAAACAGGCTCAGGCCCATAATGCACATGGCTTTGGGAGCACACAGTAGATAGAAATGAATCATCCAGATGAAAGAAAGCAAGAGCTCACTACAGACTTATTCAATACATTTACTGTTTGTTAGCTGAACTTAGATAAAAAAACCCCACATAAAGTGCTTTTCGAGCAGAGTATCCCTTCACAAATGTAATAGATACTCTCAGCTGGGATTAATTCCCAAATTCATGTGTTGAACTGTGAACTGTTCCAGTGTTTGGAGGGGGTGGGGAGAGAAAGGAGATAAAAAGAGCAGGAAAAGGAGCCCAGGGAATGGAAGATGAAGAAGGGAGACACGGGGAGTGGAGTGAGCACTGCTGAAGCACAATCAGCTCCATGGCAGATTAAAATGAGGCACACTTGTATAATAATAAATCAGCAGAATTAATACAGGCTTATCTTCTACCAACTTAGAAGGGGGAGGTGACAAATTGCACTTGAGGACAAACAGTGTGACTGTTGCCAGCATAAGCTGAGTGTCTATAGGAAATGGCTAAATTTAGACAGCCAGCTTTTGATGAGAGCAACGGAAATTAATTCAAGGTTTTTGTCTGTGGTTTGTATTTTGGGGTTTTTTTGTTGGTTTTGTGTTTGTTTTGTTGGGTTGTTTTTTTTTTTAAGGGATCTAGAATGTTACTCATCTCTTGAAACTCTTACCAAAAGAAGAGACTTAATAGTGTACCATCCTCCCTGCCTACTCCCTCCCTACTCTTCCCCCAATAAAAGGAAGAATTGCTCCTTTGGGCTACAGCAATTTAGGAACTTAATGCAGTTTAACAAATTCCCTATCTCTTGGCTGGAGCTGTTTGGCTCCAACAGATGAATCAGAGAAGTCCATAAACGTCTGGAGGATTCCTACAGACTTTTTCTTGCATGACTATATATGGCAACTACAGATCAAGTTATCTGCCATCGTTTCAACCTAAGCTTCAAACTTTTTACCTTATCCCTTGCTTTGTGGCAAACTTCCCTCCCTTAGCTCTGCTAAGTTAGACATAAAGTGACAACTGTTTTTCTCAAGAGCATTTTCCCACTCATTGCAAGGCAGTAAAAAAACTTGAATTGAGATATACTTAAGGAAAAATTAACTTTTGTCAGTGCCTCCTGCCTCTCAGCAATACATTTCTGAGAGGAGTGGCCCAGACTGTGATGATGTGGAGCTCATGTTCTCTCATTCCCACAGTTCTGCTGTCATTGAAGGTGCACCTCACCAAACAGCAGATGTTTTCCATCTCTTATTACCTGAAATACCAAGTAACACCAAGTGCCATGACAAGTCAAGCACAAACTGGCAATAGAAGCAAAATCCACACTTAAAAAAAGGTCAAAACTGCCCAACTGATGTACAGAGGGACTTATAAAGGAATTCCAGAAATGCCTGCAACACCCTTTATCCAGAGAAATGCTCAATAAACTTCATCCTAGCACCATCTTTTATGCATCTGATCATTTTTACAGGATGCTGAAGTGTGCACATCAAAGCCAGCAGCATGGGATACAAAACTTTTGTATGATACATGTGAGACTGAAGGCTTTTAGCTGCATCCAAAACCTTCTCTGTGCATCCAAAGCAAAGGGTACACCCAGTTCAAGCACCTTCTTTAAGCTAAATATCCCTAACAGGCCTCAACATGGACATCCAGGGCCACTGAGGGCTCCAGGCAGGAGCTCCTCAAAGCCAGGAGTGAAACAGTGAGCAAACTTGAAAGACTGGAAGCTAACACTGAGTTTTGAATGCAAAAAACCGCTACAGGGCTCAATTTTAAATGACATTTAAAGCAAATACCCAAAGCCAGCCTCTTCCTGAGCAAGAAGATTTGTATTTCTACAAATAATGGCCCTGGTGAGAGCTCAGCAGATGAGGAAGGTCACTCTGAGCAGTGGGGCAGAGTCACAGAGAGCTGAGAGCTGCCAACACAAAATAGAACCATGGTCATGCCCCGTCCGGTGAAACACTCTTAGGAAATGCAGATAAAATAGTGAAAGAAAAAGCTCCTGTTCAGAGATTGTATCTTACCCAGCTGCTTATTAACACCAGTGCAGTTAAAACAAGTTATTTTAAATTCCTGAAGGCACGCCGTGTCTGGAAATGCAGTGTTTGAATAAACACTCCTGAGACCCAGAGCATATCGGGTTTTCCCACCTCACTACAACCTCAGAGATGCTGATATTTCTGAACCACAGAGCTCCTCTGAGCCAGGTCAGGACAGGCACTGAGGACCACCATGAGGGGGGATGAAAAAGGTAAAATTGGGCAAGTTACATCATAGAATCTCTGAACTGGTATTGATTAATCAAGCAACTTATCTGATTTTATAACTTTTATTTATTGGATCCTGATAATCTGCTTATAAAAAATGTAATTGTTAATGTTTTTAATTGATTTTGGAATGGCTTGTGCAGCATTTGATGGTCCATCAGGCTTGAGGACTGAGATATTCTGTAACCTATGCCACAGACTCACACATGCCAGTGATCCATCAGAACAGACAAGATTATTTTTGACGCTGCTCCTGAAGTTTGTGTAAGAACAGAACAAGGAAACATTTTCGGTGCCATCATCAGATAGCAGGAGCATAAACAACTGTTAGCACCTCTGGGGAGGGAGCAGGTATCATTCAGCTGCATTCCATGAGAGGTTTTTCCTTAGGGCAGATGTAGGGAAAGCACTGCACAACAAAAACTCCTGCTGGGTCAAGTTCCAGCTGTGAGTGTGACCCCACAGACCAGCTCCCTGAACTGCCATCTGATTTTTTTCCAGCCTTGTCAGACCTAGAATCTGAATTTTCAGGGTGGTTCTTGCTGCTGACCTGCAGGATGAGCTCCCAGGGCTGTGCTGTCCCCAGATTCCAGGCTGGAGCAGGGATTCCTCATTGCTGCCCAACCCTCCTGCTCCCTGTTCCCCCAGCCCCATGAGCTCAGCACCCTCCTTCTTACCAGGAGTTCACTTTTGGGATAAATGGGCCATTAGTGGGATCCAAACCAGCCAAGGTCATTCCTCCCATAAACAGCTTGTCCACTATTTCCTCAAGGACTTTGCTCTCTCTCATTTTTCTGCCCAATTCTTTAAAACTGATCCTTGGGAGCATTTCCCACTGAAAACCAGCAGCACACTGAAGTGTGTAATATGTCCCTGAAACATAAATATTTGCCAGATTGTCATACAGAAATACTTCATTATCTTTTCAGTAACTGGGTGAAATGCAAAAACTTAGTTTGCAACAGCATGAAACACTCCCGAAAGTGTGAAAATTATGGCTTATTTTCATGTAAGCTGGAGGATTAAAGTATAAATCACACTGTTTACATTTAGTGATCAGAAGAATTTCAGTTGATGTGGATAGGAAGCTGAAATTATTAACATTTTTTTTCTCAACCCGGGTCTGTTAACTAAGAGCTTTTTCACCCCTTATCAGCTGCACAAACAACAATGGATTTTAAATCAACTAAATGCCCTGTGAACTTCTCCTAAACGGGGGGCACATAATTCAAGGCGGCCGAGAGAAAGTTTTGCAGGAGCCAGGAGGGGCTCCTCGGAGGGGAACATGTGGAGAGAGTTAAAGCTTCAATCGGATATTTTCTCCCCCGCCTCGCTCAAGTGTCAGCTGTGATAAGCCAAAATTAACAGCCCTACAATGAACCACTTCAAATGAAGGGGAAAAAAATTCTTCTTGCTATTCTAGGTATTTTAAGTTGCATATGAGCATGGTGGCTAAATATAGGCAGTGACAACAAGAGACAGCATTGTCCCTTTGGGCACATTGAATATTATCTCAGAATTCCCATCTTCCTGGGCTGAGCTTCCAGTCTTGGGTTGGGGCTTTTTTTTTTTTTCTGTTGTTTTTCTTACTTAGCAAAATGTGTATTAACCCCTACTTCGTTTTAGATGGAGCAGCTTAACAAAAAGTGTATTTAAGGGCAGTGGGGGGAAGGGAATTTTGATCCTGCAAAAGCACCAGAAAGACTTTCCAATAATTTCCCCAGCTGTGTGTTACTGCACATAGAACAGATGCCACTCTGAGAGAGGACTGCCACTCTGTTTTTAAAACTAGGAGGGCATCAATGTGAAGCTTTTACAGCTTATAAACCACAAAGCCAAGCTTCCAGGTTTCAATCCAAAGTGTAAGGGACAAAAATCAATAACTACTAGTTTCAAAACACTTCCTGGGAGTGCAGCTACATCATCTGGAAAAGAGCAGACTCACATGAGCCTTTAATATTGAACAGGAGCAGACTTTGAGAGGACACGGCCGCTCCTGACTCCTGCAGTATTTAAATACCACTGAGTGACACGAACCTTTCTGCTTAATGTACCCCATGCACTCAGAACATTGACAACACTTCATTTTTAAGCCCGCTTCTATATAAAGTTTAATTTTTAAAGCCATCTATAAATTATCAATGACATCTGTTCTGAAAAATGTCAATTCCTATTCCTTAGGCTGGCAGAATCCATCTATTTTGTGCAACGTCCTCTTCATATATGAGCAATTTTAAAGCTCTATTGACATACGGTTTTCAACGGAGATATTGCTCTTGTAGGATTTCATTATTAAGACAAGTCTTGCTTTAATATAAGGATGATAATAAATACACACAACTGTTCTGGACTATCTCCCCTGGCTCTGACTCCCCAAGGTTTGAGAAGTGACAGACCCAAACACCCCATAAATACCCCAGGGCAAGACACCCTTTCCACAAACCCACAAAATCACACAAACCCACGGTGACAGGAGCAAGCAGCTGCAGGAACCAGTTTGTATTTAATCTCCTGATCAATAAAGTGTGGGGGCATCACTATCACTAATTCCTGCAGCCCAGACTCTCATTTATTGTGACAATGGACAACCATAAGGCCATCCCATCCCCTCAGCCAAACCCTGATTTGGGTTCTTCCAGCCCATCTAATCGTACAACACAGGCACGATTTAGCACAGTCAGTCTTTCATTTCTTCAAATGTTAGGCACTAACACTAGGGCTCGTTAAAATGCAATTAGGGTTGTTTTTGTGCCCTTGTGACATTACAAAAGGAGGGATAAAAATAATTTTCAAATGTCCACAGTCATCCTCCAAACCTTGTACAATACACACTGCTTCCACTTTTTAAAGAATACAAATGTTAAAAACATTTCATCTTTGTTTTCAAGTCTAATACACTATTTTTGCTTCCAATACACTGGTTTTGCCAATTTTCATTCCCTCTCCAGTAAGTTACTGAGTCTCTGTCTCGGAGGCATCCCCTAAAATCAAAAAGAGGTTTCAAGAAAGTTTAAGCTTGAAGCAACAATTGCACCACTCGCTTTGGTTCTGTATGAACACATAAACTGTCACCAAATCCTCTCACAAAATTTGTCATTCAGCAGTAAAACAGACACTGCCTGCTTGTGACTCTGTAATTGTGGGACAGCGTCTGCTGGATGCTCAAATCCTGCTTCCTGCTCATGGCAAACATAAATCAAGGAAAAAAAACCTGCTCTATTAAATCTATTTGCTCTGGGAGAACGGGGGATTTATCATCCTGTAAAACAAGTGGTCAATAAGATTCAGAAGTGCTTAGAACAGATCTTGATGAATCGGGATGCCACAGGTGACGCTGAAATTGTATTTGAAAGGAATCCACGAGCAGAAAGGTGAATGCTCTATTTATTTCAGTCTATAGACAGGCTGGGGATTAAAAGCATCACAAACACAGCAGGATTTTCCCTCTACATCCCCACGGGGAGGATCATTAACAGACTGTCCCAAGGGGCAAAAGCAGTGAGAGAGGACACAGGGCTGGCTTTAAGTAAATCTTAAAATGAGTATTCTTTAGAGAGCCACCACAGAAGAAACGGCTTCCAGGAGTTTTTCAACAGCACACAAACCTCGAGGCAAGTGCAAAACCCAAGTCTCAGCAGCAGCAGGAGCAGGTCAGGCCCAGGGGCCCCGCGGGGAAGGGGACACAATTCCCATGGGTGACTCAGGGATGGCTGGCACAATCCCTGCCCCGCACCAGGAGTATTCCAACACAAAAGGGACCTGGGCTGCTCACCCAGGACTGAATCTGGTCCCAAAGGACAGAAAGGAAGCTTAAACAGCACAACCACGTAATTAATAAAGAGATGAATATAGGTGTATTGTAATGGCAACTTTGGGAGTTATTAAATTAACCACAGACTAATTCCTTTTTTTTTTTTTTAGCAGGGCAATCCAATTCCGCTGCTTTATGTGTTTGAATGTTAAACATTGTGTAGAATCAACATGCTTCCCTACCACAATGACCTGCTTTAGTGCAGCAACAAACCCTCCCCAAAGGATAAAAGCTCCCATCTCCCAAGGCACCCGGCCAGGCAAAGGCCCAACTTGGATGGCGAAGCCGCATCTGGTTTCACTTTCCAGTAACAAAACAAAACTCGCCGGCCCCATTCATTATCTACGAGGTCCGACGCGAAGGCTTTCAAATACACTTTCAGAACTAATTAAATGCTTGTTTAAAGCCGAAGTGAATGTAAATACTAAACTGAAAGCGAACTGATTAACTCGCAGCGGTTTGTGGCTGATTATCTGAGTGAAGAATGAGCTCCTGGCCTTGGGCTGGAGGATCAATTTCCTGTTCACATCGAGCTGCTGAGGGAACCTTCCCCACATTTGATCCGGCTGAAATTCGAGTGTCTGCTGTGCCTTGGACACGGCGCTGGACGCAGAGAATGTTTTCTGACTGGGTAGGATAGTGATTTGAATTTAGGGAATAAAGGGTGTCACTTTTGCCATTAGACTTGAGGCAAAACTCAAGGATGCTCAAGGCAGCCAGACCTCTCTCCCTGTCACCCCAAAAACTCCTCACACCAGTTCCACAACACCTCCTTTGGGGTTCAGTTTTAACTCGGCAACACAATCTGGTGAGATCTACCCATCTTCTGTACTCGATGTAGCTGAGGAGGGAAATGAGATCTACAACAACACCTCCTTTGGGGTTCAGTTTTAACTCAACGACACACGCTGGTGAGATCTACGCATCCTCTGTATCCGATGTGGCTGAGGAGGGAAATGAGATTCATAGGCTTCATTCAGCTCCAAAGTATTATCTAGTAGCTAAAAAAAGACATCATTTGCTCCTACTCCTGTTCCTTTTGCCAGTTCCTTATAAAGCCAGCCTGTCTTGCATCTTTGATGTCAGGAACTCCATATTTTAAGTCCTGTAACAACAATATACGTTTATTTCTGTGCTTCTTTAACACAAAGGTGAAAAGCCCTAAATTTTTTTCAACTCATAGTAGAGTAGCACAAAGAAAAATGCAGAGGACACTGAGGCTGTGCTGGCCTCTGCCAGGCGAGGATGCAGCCCTGGATCAGACAGGATATAAGAGCCCAGACAGATGCAGTCTGAGGGAGAGGTACAACCAAAGAAAATTCAAAGGGAAAACAGGAGAGGCCGCCTCTCCCGAGAGCCAGGAGACATTTTTACACAGCATTCTTCACCGGGAACATCACGGGATAAAAAAATAAATGAGTCCAGTGTTTGCACTTCCACAGAGATCCAGTTTCAGGCTGCGACAGAAGAGGCAGCACAACCCGAATTAAAAGCGCTGCTGAACAGTGCCCGTTGCTCTTTTATTGTGATTGTTAAAAGTCGCGTTAGTATAAATTTGTGAAGTGTTTTAACACTTTTTCGTTTGAGCTTAATTAATTTTCATAGGAGTTTCAGCTTAATTAATTTTCATAGAAGTTTGAGCTTACTTAATTTTCACAGAAGTTTGACAATTTTCTCATTTGTTGTTGAAATCACAACACCAGTTTTCCATATGCAAGGCAAATATCAGCTCAAAAAGTCATTTTTGGACTTGTTTTTGTATTTCACAACCAAAAATACTTCCAGTGTAAACTGTTAACTGAAGCTCTGACAAGTTTTATTATAAATATTCCCAGCTTTAAAGAGAAATTTGAATATATTCACTTAGTGTATGTTCAAGACAGTTTAGGTCTGACAGCTTCAGATTATGCCTCATTTATATGGAGCAGTGATCAAACTCGTTAATATGTGAGAGAACCGAAGAGGCAGAGGATTGTGAGTCAAACAGCATGAGCAAAGTTGTCGAGGAACATGAATAGCTTATGAGGATTTACTTAAGGTGATAGTTTTCATGGTCCCCCGTGCCAAGGTCTGTGGAGGAGATGAATAAGCAGGGAAGGAGGTGGGAGCAGCAGTCCTTGGGCAGAGCTGCGCTGCCTTAAGCCAAGGAGGAAGCTCTTACTCTGCCCATAATTCACCCCATGTGTTCCCAGCGATAGCACCCTCTCCCCTCAGCCAAGGTGAGCAGTTTGACAAGGCAGGTAAAGCCTTGCTCACGACTTTCCTCCCGTTGGTTTTCCCTCTGCCAAGTGTTGTCTGCACTGCGATAATTTAAGAAGCGTTCGTGCGGGGGAAAATCAAATCTCACTGTGAAGCAGCGTCTCCTTAAGATTCATTTAATCTTCTGATAACACAAGCTGTGCACACACAATCACTGAAGATGATAATCTCCTGTATGTAACACTAAGTCTACTATTATTCCATTTATTAAAAAGTGTTATAATAATGTTTTGTGCATACATGTAACTAAAAAAAAGACAAGTGGATTAGGAGATGGAAATTCAGGGTGCTTCTTCCTTACAGCGTATGGCTGCCTGATACTTCCACTTCCCTGTGTACAGACATGGCTTGGCATGTTTTGCATGAGAGCTCTGCCAACAGCAGCTCCTCCAGCAAGAGCCAGAGGCCCCCACACCTCTGATTTTTGGGGGAAGCATAACCTCAGATCACAGACATGCTCACTCGTTATCAGTTGTTATTTTTCCTAAGTAAATAAATCATCAGCAGATGCAACTATTAGGGAAAAAGGGAGTGTGGATTGATTTGGCAAAGACCCTCGCATTTCTGACATAAAAATCACTGGTTATTGCTGTCCAAAACATGCTCATCAAAGTGACCAAGTTTAATTTTTAAGAGGTATGGAGGGGTTTTTGAACCAAAAGACAGAGGATTAAGAAATCTCTCAGCCTCTTTCAGAGGCACCCCAGGCCCCTGAGTACCCCAAAGGCACTGCAGCACCCAGGGGACACTTCCCTTGGGGACAAGGCACTGAGCACTCGGGACTGAGCCGCACATGCGCCCCCCGCTCTGCCTGGGATTTCCTGTTCAGACCAGGGCACCAGACAGAAATCCTGGGCTGGGAGCCAACCTCCTCCAGTTCTGCCTGGACAACATTGCCAGGCCAACAGGAGGAAGACAGAGAGAGAGAGAGAGAGAAAGAGAGAGTGAAAGAGAGAGAGAAAGAGAGAGAGAAAGAGCGAAAGATAGAAAGAGTGAAAGAAAGAGCGAAAGAAAGAGCGAAAGAAAGAAAGAAAGAAAGAAAGAAAGAAAGAAAGAAAGGAAAATAATACTTTTTTTTTTTTTCTTCTAAGAGGGAGAACACCAGGCTTATTTTAGCACTGAAAATATCTGTTTATTTCTTTCATGTCATCTCTGTGAACTTTGAGGAACCAGAGCTGTAGCTAAAGACAACACACACCCAAGTGCAAGTTACTTCTGTTCTGTCTGTGTGTGCAGATCTCCTGATCCTTCCTTGGCTTTCTCTCCCACTATTCCCTCAGCTGGGATTGAACCCTGGCTGAATTAGCACAATATTCCTCGGGGCAAGAGCCAGTAAATAAAGTTTATTAACATCCCTCAGCGCTGACTTCAAACCACTGTGGGCTCTCACTCGCCTGTGGCTGATCTCACTTCTCCAGCTGCTTATGCAGAAATCTCCCCCTGACCACTCTTTTGTACCAGAAAATTAATGGCAATCACACCTTGAATTTTTCAATTGAGTGATACTTCGAAACTACTGACAAAAGGCCACTTCTAAATTACTCTGATGGCAACTTTCTCATTACACAAGCTGTGTAAAGCTGGTCCCAGCAAGCTCTTTTAAATTATAACCCACACCACACTTAGTGGAGACAGGTTTTCTGCTGAATTTTCCTGCTTAAGCTCCATTGTACGAACTGCTAGAGACTGGTTCCAGGTAACTTATTAAACACCACAGCTGATGTATGTGAAATGGCTTTGCCAACCATCTTAAACTTTTGTGACCTTTCCTGTCCTTGTCAGTGGCCACACTGAGTCCCAGCCCTGGTCTCTGGGTGTTCTCAGTGCTTTATCTCCCTTAGCAGTGGTGCAGGGCCACACAAATTGCTGTAATGTGCCATTTCCTGACATTAAGCCAAAAGGGGAAGAAAAGTAAAGGGCAGGATTTCTGATGCATTTCTTCACTGTTTTGAATGCAAGCCATTAAACCAGAAAAATTAGGGTAATATTAAATTAACCAAGTCAGATTTTTTAACGTGGTATTTCATTCCAGCAACCTCACTGCTTTATAAAAAATATAGTTCACTGTAGTGGTCTACAGTCAAGGTATGCAATAATCACACTCAGGTTCAAACCTTGTAGACTATAGAGAAGTCTCAGGACACTGAGATTGAGTAAGTAGAAATCTGTCATGCTTCCAAGGAAAAAAAAAAAAGGATTTTGAAAGCATTACATCATTTTTTAGAGTGAGAGTTCTTTTGAAAATTAGTACTAAAAATTTAATCCTATGATCTATGCAATTGGGTTTTGAACAATGAATGTCTCCTGTGAAATAGCTGCTGTTTTCAGCTTGAAGCCCATGTATTTTAACTGTGTGTCAGTAACATGATTTATCATAGAAGGGTCTGTGAAAAGCCAAATACTCATTCTGCCAATAGCAGCAGCATTTTGAAGTCCAGCAATGGCCTCACACCCACAAGCTGTGGAGGCTGTGATCCCTCCCTTCACTCATACCCCTTAACCTCCTGTTTTCTGCCTCTTTCTGCTTTTAAATTGAGCTTAAAGTGACTCTTGATCCAAATATTACATGCAAACCTTAGCAGAGAACATTTAGAAGTGGTAATTACGAACCATTTCCCTCGATAATTAGCTTATAAAAAGGTGTATTTTTAATGTGGATTGCCAAACTCTCCACTAATCATCTCACACCACTTCCCCACAGTAACAATTATTGAAAAACAGTTTAAAAACGCATAAACAAGAGCGTTTAGCACTCATTTCCTTCAGACTAAACGCCAATAAAACCTCAATACACTGCGGACCGGCTGCAGAAATCCAAAAATCAGAAATCCAAAGCAAAGAAACAGCTGGGGCTGGACTGGAGCTGCCTGTTTAACTTCAAATCTTTTTTGCTTTTCCCTACTTTTCCCGGCTTCACAAGGACTTCCACCTCCAGCAGCACCAGGGAAGGAAGCCCAGCCTGCCAGAGCACACTGGGACAGCAGGAACAGCCAAGAACTTCTGTGTTTATCCTGCTCAGTTCGTTCACACTGAAGTTCTGCAGCCCTTTCTCATCTCCAGCCCACCTGGAAAAATAGGTTGAGAGTTTCCTGCAGCTCTGGCTTTGTCCTGGGAAGAGCAGCAGTGCTGCCTGTGCTGGGGCTGAGGCGGGGAAGGTGGAGGGAGCTGAAAGGCAGCTCTATATCCAGTACACACACAGCAATTTGTTACTGTGAAAAACCATCTGTTTCTCGGTATTACAATCCTCAGAGGGGAAATTATAGCTAGCGTTCAACATAAAACATCAATTTAAACCATCAACTATTCATAATTTCAATTCTTTATTGGAAACCAAGGACATAAATGTCAGGGAATAAAGCAATATTTCTTTTATTAACTGTTCCATTCATCTGGCTATTAAATAAAACCAGGACCTTAATAAATAGCATTAGCCTTTGTACTGACAGCCACCCCAACTAGCACCATAATTCTAAATAAAATGCATTATATTTCTAGTTTTAAAGCAAAAATCAGGATTAAAAAGCATTTCAACACATATGCATAGAGTATTTTTGCAGTGTAGCTGCTCCTGTGTAAACGCTTTAACAAACAATACTGACCAAATAACCCCCCCTATATTTATCTGCAAGTTTCCAGTCAACCACCTCCCTCCTGATGACATTCTACAACATTAACATTACTAAAGAACAGAAAGGATTCCAGCACTGATGCTGCCTCCCTGACTGTTGCCAAATGGAATTATTCATTTAATCCCCTGCTCCCAGATACAGACGCCTGCTACGAAAAATAATAACAATAGTAGTAACAAGAAAAGGAGTGGGTGGATGGAGAGTGGGAGAAAGGAAGAATGGCGGAGACAGGGAATGTGTTCTTCATACAGCCTGTCATCACCCATTACTAATGGCACAAAAGTCTGTATTTATGTTGACAGTTATAGAGTATTTCTGCAGTTTGGTATTTAAGAGTTACACACAAAAATCCTGGAGTCCAACAGCCCTGGACAGGGAAGGCAGAATCTGTTTGTAATTCTGTTGTGTGAGAAATGGAGACGGAGCTGCATTTGCTGCCAGCTTGATGGAGAGCTGCAAAATTTAACTTTGTGTTATTAGATAAGACTATTGGGGAGTTTCCCTGCACCTTCGAGGAAAAGGAGAATTCTCTGAGAGCTGAGGAGTCCTGAGAAGTCCACAGACTCACTATTAATGTTCAGATAATTGTCCATTATTCCTCCTTAAGAATAGCTCCCCTGCTCTTAGCACGACCAGCATGGGGTACTCAAGAACACCATTACAGGGGAAAGGAAGCACAACTGTAATCAAAACAATGATTACTATCACCTTCATTTAAATGCAGAGTGAGAAATGAATACAAAAATATTCACTTGAAAGTGAAAGGTAAGAAATTAACTTTTTCCCCATGGACATCAGAAACCTAACCTCAAACCCAGGAATTACTTGTAAATTTTTAACATCCCTTTAGAGCACACATTAGTTTCTCCTTTCTGTATTTAAATGAAGGCGATGGTAATCATTGTTTTGATTACAACTGTGTTTCCTTCCACCCAAAATGGGGTTCTTAAGGACCCCATGCTGGCAATTCTAAGAGCAGGAGAGCTGTTCTTAAGAAGTAGTAATGGACAATTATTGCAAGTGTTAGCAGTGAATCCAGGGACTCTATTGGTTCCCTCATTTACTTAATGCCACATCTCCCTACAATTCCTCCCAGCTCCACACACAATAAAACCCATCATGCCAACATTAAGAAAAAACCCAGCATGATTAAAATACAGTTGTCATCGTGGTTAAGATAAAAACATCTTTCTGCTTCTTGTAGGGTTTATTTATGAAGATGGAACCAGGAGTGTGAAGTCAGAACTGGAGCACAACAATGAATATACAGAGTTTTCATGTCTCCTGATGAATGCCCGAACTCATCTCCCATCCCAACTCCAGCACATCTTCTATTGTCTTCAGTCATTTCCACCAGCCTTAAATCATTTAACCTCATCCTTATTCTGTGTCCTGGCAAATGGCCACCACCTCCTCCTCCTCCTGCTCAGTTTGCAGCCCCCTGTTCCACCCCTAGCCCTGCACTCTGTCCCAGTTCATTGTGCCTGGGCACACTAAAAACTTCCTTGCACCTGGAAAGCTGCCTTCCCAATTCCTGCCTCTTGTTTTTGATGGCTCTCCAGCTCACCACAGCAGGACTGAGTTCTGGTGAGGAGGGATTATCAGCAATATCCTGGTTTGGGGATAATGCCCAGACACTTAAAGCCTTTTTTTTTCCTTCCTACCAACCCCAATCCCAACACAAGTGGGCAGCACCAATTGCAGAAGATACTCCTATTTTACATCCCCAACCAGTCAGAAATTGGGCTACTGAGGGCAAGTAATGCTCAGGCTCGTGAGTCAGAGTTAAGCACCAGCCACAGGGTTAAAACAGAGTATTATAATCTGAGGAATTGCTGTGGTAATTCCCAGGGAGAACTGACACCTACCAGAGCTGGGCTTTTCCTTCAGGTACCTCCTCCAAGCTTTGTGATACCTGATTATCAAATTTCTTATGCCAGCACTGGGCACAGCAAATGATACTTCAGGAACTGTCAGCATGTCTGCTTATCCCAGTTTAATAAGATACTTCATTTCCTTACAGTACCTACTGCTAGCATTCCCCAGAAAGTTATCAATTCTGCCCTCCCACCCCTTGTCTTCATCAATTATGATCAACGAGCTCCTGAATAAATGCAAACACATCCAGAGTCCAGCCAGGGCTGCAACACACACAGTCAGGACGGATTTACATCAGTGGATTCTGTAAATCCAATCACAGTGTCAGTGGCACCACCGCAGACTTGACTCTGCACATTTTTAAGGAGTAAAAATCAGGGCAGTCAAGTTCTGTCACACCTTGTTACTGCTGCTTTCAGGTTTTTGCTGGCATGTCTTGAGCACAGAGCTGGGCAGAGCCCTGGGATCCTGCTCACAGTGGGGATGCCCTGTGCAAAATGCACTATGAGATGGATGCAGGGGGAAAGGGGCCAAAAAAGGGGAAGGATTGTTTCAAACAGCAAGGATTTTAAAAAAATTTACTCCAAAATTTAGATACCTGTAGGAAACAAAAGCCTCTAGTCATAGCCAAAAGCAGAGAACAAATATGGGAGCTTTTATAGTGGGAATTTATTCTGAACTCCAAATGAGGAAGACTGGGGAGAGGGTTTTGTGAGACACACACAGCTCAAAACAACAGAGTAACAAATTCACAAAACTGGTAGATTGAGAGAGGACACAAACTAAAAGGAGAGAGAAGTTAAGCAAGATCTTGGCAGAAACTTAAATAGCAGCAATTAAAACCACAGGTCCAAACCCCAAGGAGGAGGAGTGTGAAAAGGGCCCAATGGCTAAAGCAAAGCTCTTCCCTGACCTCAAATGAAAGGGATGAAACACTTGGGTGAGACTGCCAAAGGCAAGTATAAACATACAGCATAAACATTTGGAAATGAAATCAGGAGTGTTCCAACACAGAATGGGAGAAAACCGGCAAGAAATCCAAAAAGCAGCAAGAAACACATTTTATAAATAAAGGAACAGTGGAATGACAAGCAAAGGGACTCCTGGCAGATCATACAGTGGGAAAGGGACATCAAGAGCACAAGGGACGTCTTTTTATATCAGCTTTTACTACAAAGCCTGTCAGTAGATGGATAACATGAGGAAAGAAGAGAGAAGGGTTTCAAACTTTATCTGGAACAGATTACAAAGATGTCAATTAAAGGGTTTGGGTATTTTCAGACTGGCTTGGCTTCATAAACTTTGTCACTGTGTGTGCTTAAAAACTGGCAAATCATTCAAGACATTTGCTGTTACCTTTAAAAGGACCTAAAAAAGGCCAAATACACAGCGCATTTTTAAAGTGGCAGAAAAAGGAGCAGAGGACATGGAGGCCTGGACACTTCCTCAGAAATAAAGGTTATAAGCACCTAGAGGAAGCTCTAAATTGTCACAAAAACAACTTGTTAAAGCAACTGATTTCCTTCCTTGAGATGCTGAGGAAGTGAAGGATTGAGGAAAAATCAGGAAATGCCCCAATTCGAATTGAGGGAGGCTTCAGTCAAGTCTTGCTCATCACACCCTGCAGGAAGGGAAAGAAACCTGCTCTGGACCACGAAGCTGCACACAGTGAGAAGTTACCAGCAGGTGTTTATCAAACCCTTTGATGTGCAGGGAGAGGTTCTTGGAGTGTCTGGCCTGGATCTGCCCCACTCCACTGTCCCCAATAACCTTGGGACAGATAAAGTTGTTTTATCTGCAGAGAACAGGAGCCTGGCATGTACAGCAGCAGTGACAGATGAGAGGATTACAATTCCAAGGGAACTTCACAAACTGAAAAAAAATCAACATCAAAACCCCCTAAACCCCAAGACTGAATATAAATGTTTAATGTAAAAGACTGCACTTGAGCAGGAACAACTGACTACTCAGCAGTTTTCAAAAAAAAAAAAGTAGGGATAATGCTGGATCACACAAGTTGAACATGACTCAACAGTGTCCTTCTGTTTCAAAGGAGGCAGATATCGTTCTGAGAAGAGCAAACCCACACAGAAGGCCAATAAGATGTGAAATAAGTCTTCTGCTCTAGTGAGTGTCGGACAAAATCTTCCAGCTGAGGCCTTGCTGGCTTTGGGTATTGCATTTCAAAACTGATATAGCTCAATTTGAGAACCTCCAGAGCAGTGGAAATCAGAGAGAGGCCCAGGAAGCTTCATCTGCAGGCAAGGCAAGGCAGGAGGGCAGCTCAGCCTGCTCAGGAATCAGGAAAATGAAATCAGCTTCCCTGGCATGAGCACAAACCAGGCAAGGAAGGAACAGGGGCAGTTCTGTGATGCAGGAGAAACTGGATAACAAAGCACAGGATGCTTCAAAATAATCCCTGGTTAAAATCATCAAAAGGATGCTGGTTTGGGAAAGAGAAAATGATAGAGAAGGTGGGATTTCAAATATAAAGAGGCAGGTGGCAATGTATTCTCCATGTTATGGACAGAGCACAGAGAAAGGGACTAAGGCTCCACAACGGGGCTGTTCTGTCATGGGAAATAAAAACACCAGAAACAATTGTCTGTGAACCTCCCTCAACATGGGAATTAATGGGAGGTTAAGCAAACATCTCCCAGGTACAGCTGATGGATCATCTAACCTGAGTTCTGTCCAACTTTTCTCCAAAAATATCAATCTGAGCCTCCATTTAACACACGTGGAAATGCAAGGTGCTGGTTTCTCTCTGCTCCACCCAGACCAAAGTTCTGCACACCCCAAACATCCCTGGGCAGGTCATTCAATACAAACACCAAACCAAGGAGCCCAAAACTTGCAGAGACTTTTTTTTCTGGACTTTGCTAAAAAGCCTTGCAGGAAAATCTAGCAGAAGGATGAACCTAACTTCCTCTCTCCACAGAAACTGAAATGCTTGAACGCCTGGAATTATGGGGCAAGGTCCTCTTTTCTCTACTTGATTCCTACTCACTCCCTATATCGGTGTTTCCAATTTCCAGCACTAAAATGAAAGTTAATTCCTCAAGCACGAGATGAAGCTCATTTATTTTCTCCCAAATGCTCCTTTTTAAAAGCATTTCACATTGCTTGGAGGAAGGCTTTATATCCTCAAATTCATCACTGTGATGGGAGGGTTGCAATTTCTCATGCTTTGCTCAAACAGGAACGACTCCTTTTTTTTAATTGGAAGAAAAAATGAATTTATTTGTTTTGAAAGTATTAATGTTTTGAATCTGGCAGGGAAAACTCCCTGAACCTATTTGCTCTCAGCTAAGCAACAAATAATTTGGACTTGGACCTGCAGTCACGTACAGGGAAGATGCAGTGGAAGAATATGCACTTTTGGCAGGAATCAAGGCCATTAAGGAGTGGGAAGCTTCATGCTTCTTTGATACTTTCTACATTTAATAAACCTGAAATAAAGTTGAAACAATTGCTTCAGTCATACAGGAAGAAAATCAAGACTAATGGTGCATTGAATTCTAGGCACATTTTTTAGAATATTCCATTCAGGGCAAAAGGAATATGTTCTGAAACAAAAAAGAAAAAAAGAAAAAATCCACTAGGTCTATTTTAAAGGTGGTTTTTGTTGTTGTTTTGTATATTTATTTTTTTTAATGTGGAAGAAGAAAATCACCTTTAATCTTATACATTACATAAAACATGGTTTTCCACTCTGATGTGGATAATGCATTTCCTTGTAGGGTGTGGGGACATACTAAACAGCAAAATCTCATTTTCCTTTGCTTCCAACCTAGACCTTTCCAGTCAGTGTTCATCTCTCCCAGGACCAGCATTATGAATAACAATATTTGCACAAAGGGCTTCTTTGGTCACTTTTTGTTTTCATTACCTTGATGTGACCTGAAGTTGCATGGCCAGAATTCACCTTGTGTCCTGCTTTGGTAAATCTGGGTGCTGGGCTATAAACCCCTCCTGTAGATAATTCTCATTGTGTGGATGGAAAATTGAATAATTTTAGAGAAAAACCAAAGTGAAGCTTTTGGAGAAACAACGTGCTTAGCACTAAAATGCATTTCAACACGATTTTATTGCACAATTGGAAAGGCTGTGAAAAACTAAACAAGAAGCTGACTCATGCACCTGTATAATGACAAGAAGAAGCTCCTGTTTGATTTCTGCATTTTGAGCCAAAGCACACAAAGCCATAAAAACAAAGCAGCTCCTTGCAACAGGCTCATAATGAAGCTGGGACCGTTCCTCCTCTCTCACTCTGTAAAGCTGCTTTCACAACGAAGCGTTTCGGATTCTGGCACACAACTTGCTCCAAACTATAAAATTCTGAGCATGATTTAACATGAAAATGTGAAGACATCATGGCTTTTGGAGGCTTCCTATATGAAGCTGTAATTTCCTTCCAGCTCCTCGTTGGGAAAAGAGAGGCTGTGATTCTTTACTCCTGCTCTGGTTCAGCTGCTTGTACAGAAAGAAGAATGGCCACGTTACTGGGCTGTGTATTAATTCTCTCCACTTCCCCTTCCTCTCTCCCCTGCTGCTGGTTATTGTCATCACAGACTGAGATAATACATGCTGGCATTTTTAAGAACACAAAAATATTTATAAAATCTGCCCTAATTACAGTCTCCCGGAACTACCTGCCTCCCTTCCTTTCTCTCAAGACCTCTTTGCTAACTGGGGTTTTTTTTGCATTTTCCAGGACCTTGTTCAGCACCTCTGGTGGTACTGCTAATGCTGCTGTGAAGAAAACTAATTTACCTGCTTTTTTCCTTCTAAGAAAAAAAGCTCTGAAGTAGTTTTTAAATGCCAGAATAACAACAGCTGCTTTGTGATCTTAAAATGAGCATGAGAGATACATGTAGCTCGCTGCAATAAAGCAGGGAGGAATAGGTACCCCTACAAACTAACCAGCAGGTTAAAAGACAGGAATTTGAAGTTTTTGCTAACATACCAGCTTTGATCCTCTGAAGAACAACAAAAAAACTGGTTTACAGAATATTAATAGATGCATCTTCCACGTGTGTAGGGAAGTGCTTTACTTGGCAGCACAAGGCAGTAACAGGAACAGCTGTAACTTTGGACCATGTCAAATGCAACATGCAAAGGACTTTTTCAGGCAATGAATTAATGGCCAAGCAGAGACACCGAAGACTCATTCACTTATAAAATTCAAAGAGTCTAGAAAGCAAACGTTTGGGAAAAGATAACCCCACAATGAACCGTGTGTCTTTAGTCAACCTGAGCACTGAAGGCACTGAAAATTTAACCCCAAGAGATCAGCACTTCTGCTGTTGGTTTGCCACATAAACCAAACACTAACTCGTTAACTACTGGTGACATAATGAGTCTACCCCCAAAATCAGAAAAAAAAAACCCTTCCTTGAAATCATGCCCATTTTTGTAAAGCTCCTTTAAAGCAATTAAACCCACCCTAATCTGAGCCCCATACAGGATGGGGCTGTTAAAATGATGTTTCATTTAGTCCTTCAAAGAATTACGTACAGTTTCTAAAAAGAGTTAATTTCCTAATGAAAGGAGTTGTGAGTGCTTTCTAAACTTTCATTCTCTCCCTAATCAATACCAAGAATAAGTGAAATCAGAGGTGAGGTCACTGCTCCAGGGAAGCCCCTTCCCAGAAAGAAAATCATCCCAGGGTACATAATCCAGGGAAAAAAAACCTCATGTGAGGAGCCCAGGAATCTCCACAACCTCCTTCTATCTCAGCCAGTCTTTTTGTGACAAGAGGATCCATTTAACAGAACATACATACTATTGCTGAGCCACTCCAATTTCAAAAGGAAAAATAATACATTAATCTCCCGTGCGTGTGGTAGGACCTGGGAGGCCACTTAGGAATCTTTCCTGAAGAAAAGTGCTCTATAAATATAAAATATGTAATTGACACCTCAATGACCCTATCACGGGGAGCTATTGAGGGAAAGTCTCTTCTCCAGCTGGATGGAAGCAGCTCCCATCATCCTCTTTGGTACAGAAAGAATAAGTTCTCATCATCATTGAAAATAATGTACTTTTTTAGGGGCATCAATTCAGAAATCTGCTTGACGACCTTTACATTTTGATTATAATGGCCTTTTTGTAATTATATATACATTTTTATTGGAGTATTTAAAATGCTGTTGAAGATGAGATGAACAGCAGTTAAAGGAGAATGAAATCAATATAGTTATCTATGCAGGAAATCAGACAAGCCTTTTTTAAGGCTTCTTTTTTTAACTTTCAGGGTTTGGGATTTTGGTTTTTTAATTTAGCATGAGGTAAAATTTCTGTTCTAAGCCACCTAATGTCACAAAATTTCCTGAATGGCACAGTTCTGTATGTCATAGCAGAGAAATACCTTATAAAACAGAACTGAAGAAGGCACCAGAAAAATAATTAATTCCATTAAAAGACCTTAAAAATGAGGCCCCTTGCAAACTGAAAAAGGAAGTGATGTTCAAGTACAGGTGTCTTCAGTAATAACAAAGTAATGTACAAGTAATTAGGATTTTGCAGTTTATTGCTGCATGTCAGTGTGTTAAGTACTTCCACTATAAAAGCTCTCAGGATCACTAAAAGGATCTTTTTCCACAAATGAAACACATTTTTAAGTGAGCCTCAATATCACTGCTAGAAAAAAAAAAACTGGTTGGCACAAGGACTGGGATTATACAGAAAGAGGAAAACTCCTACAAATTTCAATGGACAAAGAAACATGATTTTAATAAAAAGGGGATTTGCTTGAGAAATTGTCCTTCTATCAGCAGTAAAAGGGCTGCAATTTTAAGATGTTGGTCAATCATTTTAAGATTTTAGGAAACTGTTTGAAAGTACTCTCTAATAAAAATATAACCAATAATAGCAGGATGTTGTAGCAACTAAAATGGTAATAAAATTGTGCTTTTGTTAGTTCTGAGTTAAGGAACAATGGCAGGATTAGCAGGAAACTATTACGAAATTAATCTGATTAATGCCTTATAAATAATGAAGCTGTACTTAAAAGGGTCCACAAGCTCCACCATGTCAGAACATGGGTCTAACACATGATGCAAGACTAAAAAGGAGGATATTTTCCCTACTAATTAAACAGCAAAAACTGAATCCTCCCAAAAAATCAAGTAAGAACAAACAGGGAAGGGGAAAAAAACAGTATGACTTGTAAAAACACAATAAAATTAACTGCAACCAACTCCACCCTCCTCATAATCAGTCTCAGAGGAAAGAGCAAGACTTTATTCTTGTCGTGTTGCACACTATCACAATTTCTCCACACACAAATTCCTCTTTCCCCTGATTCTTTTATTAGAAGGATGTAAAACCCTTCTGAGGACCAGTGTGGGCAGGAGAAGGACAGTCCCTCCACAAGGGACAAACCACTTTTGGCCACAGCCTTGATCTGTTCAAAGCCACAGACAAGTGGACAAAAATCCATTTTTGTTATTTTAGGTCCATTTTATAGACCACAGCAAAACCCAGTTAAATGCTGTTCATGTCTTCTTTGCTAAAATAAGTCTAAAATCAGTGTTTACAGTGATCATTCCAACTCCAGTGAAATGAGCTGGGATAAAACTGATAGCCCAGTTTGCAGTCTGAATGCTGGTCCCAGTACTGAATGAATCTTGGTGGTGCTATCCTGGCAGTTTGGCCCTGGCTCTAAAAAAACTACTTTGGGGCTGAAAAAAAAAATATCAAACAAACCCAGACCACCCAAAAATCTTTTTTTTTTTTTTTTAAAGTAAAGCAAGATTTGTTGTGGAGAGCAAAATCACAGAATCACAGATCGTTTGGGTTGGAAGGGACCTTAAAACCATCTTGTTCCACCCCTACCATGGGCAGGGAATCCTTCCACCAGCCCAGGTTGCTCCAAGGCCTGTCCCACCTGGCTCACAATGGGGGAAGCTCCATTACCACCAAAAGCATATTTTGCATTGTAACTGGTATTCAGGACCCTGAAAAATAAGGCTGATTTTGAACAACGCTCATAACAAATGACAGCTACCCAAACTCACTTTCTGAATAAACCAAAATCAGGGAAGAGAAAACAATTTAAAAGTTCCCACCATCAAATCTCTTCACGAGCAGAAGCTGCAATACTGAAATCCCAGCTGTGGCTGCTCTCCTTTCACACCCATGAGTGACAACCACCACTCCAGGAGCTGCCACGTGGAGCCACGACCCTCTTGGAGCCCTGACATGCCCTTGTCTTCCAGCAGGAGATGAAATCAAGCTGTCCTTGCCCACAGCACACCTAAAATGCAACATGCTGTCACCAGAGTCGGTGTTAATCCCCAAATCCTGCTGGCTCAGGGTTATCCACGGCCTGCAAACCCCCCAGGCTCCATCTCCTGCTGACTCACGGGCAGGTCTCACCCTTGAATTGCTTTTCTGGAGTTATTCAGCCTCAGTCCTGGTCCCCAGCTGGGCCACCAGGCTGCCCAAACCAGGGGACAGACACAAATCAGGTTACTAAACCTACAAACCCCACTCTGGTTTAGCAGCTTGAGGAGGAACTGCTTCACATCTTGCAACCCCACTCAGACCTAACTGAGCCTTCAGTTACAGGATATTCTGAGCTGAAGGGACCCACAAGGGTCACTGAGTCCAGCTCTTCAGTGCATGGCCCATACAGGGCCCATACACATTATCAGCACCGTGCTCTGAGCAGCTGAGCCAATCTCAGGGTCATTGTTTCAAACATCAAGTTAAAAAGAGGAGGGAATCCAAGTCCTGCTCTGAATTATCACCAAGCCACTGCCAGGACCTCAAACAGATCTCTGAACTCACATTGCAATTATTTTCCAATGGGATACAACTGTGTTGGAGTTTGAGAAGGTCTGGAAGGAAGGTGCTGAATAGGATCATTATTTAAGAGACACTAAAATCGAAAAGAAGTTCTTCCTGTCCCCACAGAATGGGTGAGATTAAAAGGGACCTCACTGGGTCATCTGGTGCAGCAGGGTCACCCCAGAGCACAGGGCACAGGATCGTGTCCAGACAGTCTTTGAATATCTTCTGTGAGGGAGGCTCCACAACCTCTCCAATCAAATGTTACTTACAGCACTCTTTAATATCCAAGACACCACCTTCATCTCTAAACCACCCCAGTATTTTATGTATACTTCCTATTGTTTCTACAGTACAGCTCCTGCACAAATTTCCTTCCAAATAAAAGCCATCCATCCTCAGACATCATTCAAATGAGTTCACATAGAAAACAGCACAGAGAAGCAGCACTTTGGAATTTATCCCACATTTCCAACCCTGCCCCTTCCAGCAGGCTGGTGTGAAATGCTGGGGCTGTTTGACCAGGTGTGTGACACTCTGGTATTCTCAGCCGTGGATCTGCAGTGATTCCCCCCTGCAGGAGCTCCAGCACCAGTTTTCCCAGCTTTCAACCCAAATAAGCAAATTCTTTCCTGAAAGGCAGCTCTTGGGCAAGGCTGCAGTGGGGAAAAAATCATCTTCTGTTAGCTCATCTCAGATCCACAAAGATCAATAAGCTATTTTATATATAATATATTTGTATGCTGAAAGTTTGGTAATATTCTTCCTATTCCTTGTCTTACCAGTGGGAAAGGTAAATCTGGTCAATGAAGAAAACTCTTTAATTTATGAAGAATCTGGTAAATTATATTAATAGCAAAAGAGGAAGATGCTTAGAGTTACAGCTACTGCATTAGAAGGATAGAGGGATGTGGCAATATTACTTGAGAATACTTCCTGAGAATGAACATTATTTTTAATGATGTACCCCCAAAGTACTTTGCTAACAAAGCAAATGTCAATAAATGCACCAGTGGCCGTGGCCAGTTTGGCTCTGGGTTAATTTAGTGATGCTGATCACCCCCAGCACTGCAACCCCATTTAAACACAGATCTTTGACAGCACAGGTCTAAATTTGCTTGGGAGGAACTGGGATTTTACAAGAAGAAATTACTCTGCGTCATGGAAGGCAAAAATTGCAGAATGCCACTTACCAGAAAAAAACCATCCTGGTGCCACATTGCCGCCTCTTTGGGCATGGGCCAGATGCAAAAAGGAGGAGGTGTAAAGGGGGTGGGTGTATATATGTGTGTGTGTATAGATATATAAAGACTATTTCTTTATAGGGTATTGCTGTTGTGCCAATCAAGAAAAGTGCAAATATTTAATTTTGGCAAGTTTTGCAGAGTAAGAATTTTGCATTGCATGCCCATGGAATTCATCAACTCTGGCTAAGGACAGACTGAAAATCCATGGTAGTTACAGCAGTTATGGCAGTTTCATTAATGACAGTTGTAAGTCATAATCAATTTACAAAATTTATTTGCTGCAGTTGGAATGAAACCAAAGTATTAATCCTGAGGATGTTACCTGGGAACTCAAAGTAAAGCCACAACTATAAAAATCCATCAGCAAATATGTTTCAATGAACTCCCAACATAACCAATCTTCTTGTCAAAACCACTGTCTACCACTGAATTAAAATACCCAATGATCTGGCCCTGGAGCAAATGTGTGGAGAAATACGGGGGAACCCATTAATTCAGTTCTCCATATCAGATTATTAATAGGTGACAAACCAGGAACTCATTATGTGAAACAAGTTTAGGAAGAGATAATCACATTAGCTGAATATTCACGGATAAAAGCTGGATCAGATTGGCTGGGCAGGATCTCAGACACCCAGAGCATGGAAATATCTCCTGTTAGAGCCTCATCCCAGTCAAGGTGTCTCAGAGCACATCCAACAACTACTGATCCATCCTCTGGAAGGGGAAATGCCAGAGGTTACTGAGGCTGTGCCTCTGCCACCTGCACTACAACACTGAAAGCTGAGAAATAATTTGAAATGCATTGTCCTGTCATGTAGATTAACTCAGTAATTTCTTGTCTCAGTTGCCTGTAACTCCTTGAATTTGGTTGTGGAATGTTTGAGAAAACTGATTCAAGAAAAGCCAAAAGAAATAAATGAACTGTTTAAATATGGAGCCAGTTATTTGTTTGGAACCAGATACTGACAGGACAGCAAATGCAACAGTCTGAAAGGTCCCATAAGCCAAGTGATGGACAAGAAGAAAAAGCTGGGATTTTTTAAAGTATTTTAATTTGCAGCACTGACTTAACTCCCCCAACAAGAACCTTCATTTAAGCGCAGACACAGTTTTCATCAATCTAAAGATGATTTTTCCGGGGTTTTCCCCCTTTTTGATCTGTGTTAAACTATATTAAAACCAAGTACAACTCCAGACCTCCTCTATTCCCATGGCATCCCTGCAAAAATGAGAATTTTCCGGGATGATCCGTAACTCTCCTTACAAGAGGAATTTAATGGAGCCAAAATAACAGAACACGGGACAGAAATGACAGGATAAGAAGCAGGAAAACGGTGCAAAAATGGCGATTTTGCTATGGGAAGTTGGGACTTGCCACCTCGAATTAGTGGGAGCCATGAAGTGGCATTAGTGACAAGGGGAATCCAGTAATTGGGGTTGATTTCCTGGCGTTGAGCCGAGGGCTCTGGTGAGTTAATTATAGCTCTGGAGGGAGCGGGGACACTTCCCGCTGGGGCGGGGACACCACGGAGCAGCCACCTCCAGGAATTATGTGACAGAGGCAGCAGAACTTCCCTGCTCAGCCCATTACAGGAAATCCACGCGGAAATGAGGAATTGAAAGGGACAGGAGGAAGGAGAATACTCAACCTGTCAGGAAATAAAACAGCGTCATCGTTTCACCCACTAAAACAAGTCGCTTGTAGCCCAAATTCAACAAGATTCTTATCACTAAGCCTTGATTTTTTAACCAGTAGTATTTAATTAATTTGGCAGAGCTACACAATGCCTTCCTGAGTGATATCCAGCTCCCCTCTTGGGTTCCTTCTGTAATCATTTCCTTTGATTAACTTGACTGTATTTACTCAAATTAACCCGTGTATTTCATACATGTTGCAACAAATTAGAAGAGAAGAATTAAAAAGCCGCCTGCCAACTTAAAAACTGAGTGAGTGGAACTTCTTGAATTAAAGCAGACAGAGTTATTAGCTGATTATTATATGGAGAATGTTCAGAAGAAAGAACATGCCCTTTCCATTTTCATTTTGTATTACTAGTGATTACATGATATATCTTAAATTATAATTTGAGGTAAAACTATGATTAAAAATAATTTAAATATTGCACAACAAGTTAATTGCTCTGGAATTTCTTCATCTTTGTTCCTGTTCTTTGATTCAAAGATCCTGTGCTTGGGGTATCTGATCCAGGAGTCTCACCTGAGGTGGGGGGCCAGGACCCTCAAGCACTTCCCTTTTTGGTCTTTACCACAACAGGGGACATGGGGACACCATCAGATGCCACTTTTACACATCCCACATTTGCTGCAAAGCATTCCTGTGTGCTCTGGGGCAGAGCTGCATGGCACTTCCCCTTTTCCGCAAAACCTTTCAGAATTAAAAAGGAAAAACAGAATAAAGGAAATGACCAACCCTCTCCCAGCCATCAAAACTGGGTGAAGTACAAGGAAGGAGAGGTGGAAACCAGTGTCTGCTTGGCCACTGCCACAAAGCAAATGGGTTTTATCACAAATCCTTGTGTTTTCAAGATTAGACTGACTTTCTGAAAGAGTCCAAAAAAGTCTTCACAACTTAAGTTATAATTTAGGAGAAGATGTTCACCTTAAATCCATAATCTCTCTTTGCACTACAAGTGGAAAAGCTTTTACAGTGGAAACCACCTCAGTGGATCAGAGTTAAACCCTCCGTGCAGGGCATGGACAGCTCTTGTTTAATTCCACAGCATCATTTCAGCAAAGGGAACCCTGACCAAATCCTCAGGAAATTCAGATCCTCAACCCAGAACTCTTCTCAGGTAATTTCCTCCTGGGAATTCATTGTCTGGGAGGAACCATTCCCCGTTAAAACTTTATCAGAACATCTTCCCATGAAAAGCCATTTAGGTCAACTGGAACTTCAAGACAGCTCTTTTATGAGAACCTTTCCCAAATTCCTCTGCTTGGGGAACACTGCACTTCCAGCTTGGAGGCCAATAACAGGCTTACACATGATAAGATGGAGCCAACCCAGAATAAGGCAGTTGGTGAAAATTCAAGAGTCCTGTTAGGACCTGCTCCCTTCAGTGCATGAGAAAAGCAAGAACTTCAGGCAACTTTCTGCAGTTGGGGTCAAATTAGGGGAAAGGAGAAGCTGTGAGCTTGGCAGAGTTTTTCAGTGTAACCACAGAGAATTGGTCTCCTCAGATGAAGCAAAGAAGGAATAAAGACAGTGACTATGCCCTTGTGCAAGGGGAGGAACCATCACGGCTCAGGAGCTCTACTGTTCCATTTCTGTTCCATTTTATAGGGAATTTTATCCTGCAGGATCTTGAGAAACACATTACACAAGCACGTGCGAGTAATCCCACACAGGATTACTGATCACTTTGCCAGTCTTTAACTAAATACCTGACTTTTAAGCATAAACAGATATAAATTTATCTGCAAGCAAGAGGTAAGAGTACATGGGCAGTGCAGGGTGAGACCATCTCTGCAGCAGCACTGCAGCTTGATCTGCTTAAAGCAGCACGGAGATTCTACCCAGAGATTTGTTTTTCCAGTTTTTCCTCTACTGTGCATTTCTACTTTGCTACTTTACATGGATTTAAGAGAAGCAGTACAAGCTGGAGTATATAAACTAACTTCTTGTATAAATAAGCCACCAGAATTACTCAGAACTACCGACCTGACAGAAACAATACTAAAACTTTAACCATCTCCATGGAAAGAAAATACCACCATTAATCTTGAAAACAAAACAAAACAGCCTAAACTGTTAAATCTCTGGTAAGAGACAAACCCATAAGAGACTCATGATGATACTGATCTGATTAGTTGGAATCACTAAGGAGTTGAGGAAAGAGATGGTCAAATAAAGAGAGGCCAGGCCAGGAGGAAACACTCCACTTCCCTGAGAAACAGATTTTCTGTGTCCAATTGGTTCTCAAAACTCTCCTCAGCCTCACTCACCATTCTTAAGAGAGGAGGTATTACCCTGTCCTGCAAGGCATGGAAAATTCCACGTCTGTGCAGATGAACTCTCTGATGGAGCTGGCTGGTTTTCACAGCAGTCAGTGCAGTGCCTGGATCAATGCTGCACAGAGCTCCAGCCTTTGTCAGGCTAAGGGTTAATTACCACTGATGGTCAACAAATAAAAGTTTCATCCTACAGGCATTTGCAATCCATATTAATGACAGTGCCTCTTGCAGACAGGTTCTCAGGAAGTCCTGTTTGACCCTTCCTGCTCCTCAGCAATGGGCAGAGAATGAAACAAAAAAGAATCTCAACAGAAGTTGGACTGAGAGTTCTCACAGTGTCAGAAGTGAACATGTGGAACTGTGTAACCCATAATAATTCTAACAGGACAGAAAACACAGACAAGAAACATTCAGCATAATACAAAACTTGTGCTAGCATCCCTGGCAGAACTTCCCTGGCACAGAAATGTCCTGGATGTGAACTCTTCCCCACAGAAAGTTCTCCCTTGATCCCGCTGCCATCTCATCCCCCTGCTCAATCAGCCAGAAATTCCAGCTCCTGCTAAACATTTCTCCTTCGCAGGGAAGTTTTTTTGGGAATTCCAGCCTCTGGCTTGGTTTCCTGCATTGCCAGGTCCGACCTAAGGACCAGAATAAACACAGACTATTCAGAGTGTTCAGTAGTCCCAACAGCAGAGTTTGTTTTAAAAGTCCAAACAAGGTTTTCATGATACAGATTCAGTGATTTCTTCCTCCAGAAGAAGATGTAGAGGACAAGGGGCAGAAAGCATTTTACTGGCATAACTGAAGATAGATTTGAATGAAGGTAAGTGGGCAGGAATCTACCATCAGCCATTAATACAAAAACTTAAGAGTAAATTCAAAGTAAACAACAAACCAGCAAATTCTTTACAGCAAAATACCAAATTTATACAACTAGGAAGTTTCCTCAAAGTAATTAAGATGCTTTCCACAATGAAAAGGATTTAATATTTTTGGTTGATTCCAGATTTTATAGATTATCAACCCTAAGAATTTTAATTTTGAAGAAAGTATCTGATATTGTGTGGAGAACAACCTGTTTTTTACTGTTCTCACCAACTTACCATGAACCAGCTCCTAATTAGCTCATGCATAAGAAACACAATAGAAAGGTGCAGCTGAAATTTTAAAAGCCTGAAGATTTACTGATGGCAAGATCACAGATTTCCAACTGTTCTGTCTGCAAAGTGTTTATCTACAAAACATTTTAGTGTTTATCTATAAAGCATTTTACAAATATTAAAGCAATACCTAACTGCCCTCTTCTCCTTCAGACAGACTCACTATGTCACATTGTATATAAAAATTTGGCATTTAACCCCCACTTCAGCAGAACACAGCACTCCATGAGAATTATTGAAGAAAGTCAAGATACTCATACTGAAAAAATCTAGTTTTGTTATCTCAGTGTGTCATAAAATACAGTATTACACTGAAGAAATACACAAAAAAGAAATAATAGAAAAATGTACATTTAAAAAAAATTATTAAATGTTTAGACTGTTTGACCTTTCCTAGTCTTCCCTCACAGGAAGCAGTCTGTGTTGTAGTACACCTAATTTAATTTTCTGCTTCTTCCTTTCTGCTCTTAAATACTAAAGAAAAACTACTAAAATACTAAAAAAATACTAAAAAAAAAGCACCATAGGGCCGACCTACCATTGCTGAACGAGCATGACACACCTGCCCCAGTAAAAACACCTCCTGTTCTTTAGGATTCTGGGAAACTATTTAGGATATTTTTAGAGTATTGATAAGTGAGTAATCTTTGGGTGAAAGAATTCCAATTAAGGAGCAATTGTTTTCCTTTCTGGGAATTTGCTGGTACCAGTCTGGGAACTCCACCCAGGGGCTTTGGGAATTGTTTTTTCTTACTTAGTCATCCATCTTTGGAAAGTCTCCAACCAAAGATTCCAACCTGAAAGACCCCGGTTTTAAAAAGATACATTTCATTATATTTATCTGCTAAGCACCTTTTTTTTTCTTTTCTTTTTTTTTAATCCACCCACTACTATTAAGAAAAGCCACCAGAACTCTCAGAAATAGCTTTTTTCCCAAAGATTTAAATACCTTTCTCTTATTTTGGCTCCGGAATGTTCAGCTCATAAAGTGACTACACTGGAGACCAAAACACTAAGGTACTTTTGACTTAATCTTTTATTAAACAAACACCATTCTGCTTCTGGCACCAGTGATTGCAGATCCCTGAGTAAAATCCTTCCTACAAACACAGGATTTGTTCCTAAACAAGAAGGGGGGGAAAGGGGAGCAGCAGCAGAGTAGCTCCAAATACACCTCCTTGCCATTTGGAACTCGGGTTTCACTGACATTTTCAAGCCCCTCTTTTGGTTTTTAGAAGCTGTAAACACAGGAGAAAATGTGCAAGTTTTACTAATTGACACTTCAATATTGTGTCCAAGGGTCTTAAATAATTGAATTAAAACCCCAGGATGGTTCAAGCACAACATATCTACCAGTTATCCCTTCATTATCTTCTGTAGTCAATAAATGCAGCTGTTGAATGTTCTGAACTTTAATTGCAGCATTAGATTCTGATTCCTGGCACAAATTTTAAATGATTGGACAATATTAAAGCATGGAACACACTAGGTTTTATGTAATATATAAATTATAACATATCTAACAACAGGCAAATCTTTCCATAAGACTGGGTTATTGGAATACTAATTGCCAATTTTCCTACTCTGAGAGCAAGAAAGAAATCGGTACACTGGTAGAATTAAATTATTCGTTTCAATAAAAAAATACTTTATTTCTTAACAGCAGAGATTTGGCAATAAGATTTTATATAACATCATTTACACTTGATTGTATTTCACTTCCAATTTTTTTTTAATCCTGCAAGGTACAAAGCAAATACTTCTGAAAGGGACATGCAGCCAATGCCAAAATTTCAATTATAGCCTTTCCTATGTGGCAGCAGCAAGTCAGGACTTGTGGGCCTCATAGTCTGCCTTCAGATCATTGCTAGGGGAAGAAAGAAACCTGGAGATGCTGCTGGCACTTCAAAATCTGCTTATCCTTAAATGCTGCAGATGATGCTGTGGATGATGCCAAACATCAACAGGGGAAAATCCCCAGTTTTCCACCCTCTTTTACAGAGCTGGAAATAACACAAACCATCAAAGAACCATTTCTGGGGAAAGTCAACTTACAAGTGTTCAAATTTTATCTTGTTTCTTCGTGTTGCTCTCCCCATCCTCATCTTCCAGGGTCACAGGTATAAAGTAGGGGTGTGTTTTAAAAGGTTACACTCTAAAAGGATTGGGTAATTTAAAGAAGTGCAGGAAACAGACAACAATGCCCCCAAATCCCCCAAAATATCAATTCTGTCCTGTCTGTGTTCTAAAGCAGGAAGGTATTTTTAAAAAAAGAAACAGAATGTGCCTAAGAACTTTGTGTGTGATCACTGCAGTAATAAGAAGGATTTTTGGAAAAGTTATCCACGTATTTCATCCAAGGTTTGTGACCAGACAATCCCTCTTTTAAGGTCACAAAAATGAGTGTGTTATCAGATTTATCAAAATGCTTATACCCACCAAAAGCTGCTACAGTTCTGAACAGCAGCCCAACAACATGCACTCTGCCAATTAATCTAGCTCCCCAAAATATTTCCAGTATTTCAAACACTTACAGAAAAATATGTTGTCTCTTTCATCTTCTATTAAAAATGAAAATTAAAATGTATGCAGATTTTTTTTTTCCTGTTCCATAATTACACTGATTTGGAAAACAGAACAGCAATATTTAATTTTAGACCAGCAACAGGCTTTAAGAGTCAATACCCCACAAGACATGCCATTTACCCTTACATATTTTACCCAGTTATTGCTCACTTAAAAAATCCCATATCAGTTGCTGTTTTCCAAGACTTATTTATATGTTTTCACACATCTAAGAATGTGCCAACACTATTGTTGAGGCAGAATTCAGTAGATAAGCCTGTCCATTGGAGGGATCCTGTAGCCCACTTGCTCCAAGACACTATCACCCAGTTTCATCTTTGAGCAGAGCTACTTTTAACGTGTGTACATCCACATATATATATATATATGCAAATCTACACCCAGAGAACATCCGAGTGCCTTTTTGCCAGCTCGCAGTTGGAGAACTCCAACAGAAATTTACGGAAACAACATGAATTCACAGAATACTTTCTTTAATAAGTAATCCTGAAGGCTGGCTTTGAGGGGTTTTTATAGAGCAAGTTATCACTTCTGGGAGATGTGCAAGCAGCATCCCCCACAGCAGATGGGGTGAGGGTAGGAGCCTGTGGAGATGCAGCTGAGCATTCAACGGCGCAGCATCCAACTCCTCACACTCCTCACACCTAGAGCTGACCCAGGATGGGGGGCTCTGCCACTAGAGAGCCACTGTTTTAAGTGTAAAGACATTCATTTTTGGCAAGCACTGTTAGTGATCAGAGGAGCTTGTCTTTCTGTGGCACCCTCCGTGGGGAAGGAGCCCTCCCGCACTAATCTCGCTAATCTCTGGAGCAGGGGGAATTTATTAAAAATGCTATTTAGACAGACAGGCTTCTCTGCAAGTCTGCTACACAGGCTCATCAAACTCATTAAACCTAGCTTTCAATCCCAGGCTTGGGAGTGTAATCCCTTTAAAAAACCTGCTAGACCAGGCTGAGAGAATAAAAATATGGTAGTTCCTGAATTGAGAGGTGCACGAGCGCCGCTCACCTCGTGGTCAGTGTGGGAGATGGACACCCCATCTTCTTGGGCACCACCAGCACTGGGCAGGGAATAATGGCCTTGGAAACTACAAACAGGTGTTGTGTGTTCTACCACAGTAGCAGGAAGGCTGTTGACCTGCAGCAGCATCAACCCTTCAGCCTCTCCCTTGTCATCTGCTTTATATGAAGGTAAAAGTGCTGTTACAGCTGGCACAGTACAGAATTGGTGACTGTCCTTCATGGAGGAACAGGAGGTGGCTAGAGTGCCACCTCCTACTGGCAGAGGCAAGGTGAGCTCTCCTACCATTCCCACACTGCCTTGGAAAAATCCTCGATGGGAGCATTTTAGAGCTCTAAAAAAAGAGCTCTAAACTCTAAGCTCACCACCAAACCTTTGGATACCCCAATAACTGACTTTCATCTCCATGCACATGTGTAAAGCACTTGTCCAGCTGATTTCCAGGTTTCCCCCTGCCTACAAAGCTGCTGTTGCCCATGGGGAGCCTGGAAAAGCCCAAATCCAGTGCTGAGGATGTGGGGAGGCAACGAGCAACACCACAGGCATCGGATTGAGAGAGAGAAAAGCAAAAGCTGCAACTTGAAAAGGCTGCAAGAAGCAGGAGTTGTAGAGAGAGGTTCTCTGCACAGCACAGCCCAGCAGCTGCCTTGGGGAATTCTGCTCAAGGAATCATGGCATTGGGATGTTTTTGATCACCCCAGCCCTGGACAGAGTGCAGGACTGGTGGGTACCTTGTGTCCTCTGAACTGACCATCAGTTGAAGGATTGCAGGAAAAAAGCTATGGCACTGAACTGCAGCCTCCTGAGTCCAGGGTTTTTAGGTAAATACAACAGTATGTAACTTCAAAATGTCACCAGGAGACTGGATACAAAGCTTCCTAGCACAGTGACTAGACAAAATGTAAAATAAAATGAAATTAGAAGGTTCCCCATGGGGTCAGAGCAGTAAAACTGATTCTGATTAAGTTGCATTACCAGACAGAAGCAGGATCTCAATAATTTACAGCCAGAGACAGGATAAGTGTCCATTAGTATTAGTGTCTATGGATGTACACTTTCTATTTTTCCACATTTTCAAGGCCTCTGAGACCATGTCTGGGCTTCCAGCTTTCCCTCTTCCTGGCTCCAAACCATTGAAGTAAAACCTCTTCCCTCCAGGCAGAAGAGAAGCCTTCCTCATTAGCATCCTCTCCACCCCCAAAGGGTGGGTAGGGAAGAAGGCAGGATTATTTGAAGTCAATCTGGACACAGTAAATGGTCTCTAATGGTATCTAGAACATAAAATTCAGGATAATTTGAAAAACTTATGAGGTTGGACATGATCCAAATTCAGATGAGCACAGCACAGCAGGATGTTCTGCACATGTGTCAGTGATCCTTAAGTTTAGCAGTCCCCAGGTATGTTTGTTTTTAATATTCCTTTCAGCACCAACAATCTTGGGAAGGGCACACTTGAAGCCAAACCAAGAAGTACTAAAGGAAATAAAAAAAAATAAGCCAGATCAATCCTTACAGAAACCTGGGCTCATTATATTAATTGTGTCTAAACCTCCATCAATGTGTTCTTGGCCATTTTCCCTTGGAGATCCAAACCAAGGCAGAGTGGCTGCACTCACCTTGTGCCTCCTCCACTAATGAGTAGCCTCATGCCACTTCAATGCCTCTTCCCTCCCAGGGATCATTACCTCAAGAGTTAGAACTAATTTGACAAAAATCTGTTCTGCACCATCATCCCCAGGTTCTGGAGGTTTAGAGAAACCATGGAAGGCACTTACTGACAGGTCAGAACAGCTCTCCATGGGTCTCCAACAAAAACAGATGAGTAACAACATCTGGGTAGAGGTTTGGACTCTTTTTTTTTTTTTTTTTTTTTTAATAATACACTNTTTTAAATAACCGCTTTATATTCAAGGTATCTGCACTTTCCCATGTACGTTTTTGAAAGGAGTGGTAACAGGGATTTTTCAGACTGTGAGTACAGTAAAATAATAATAATAATTTTAAAAGTCATCAGAAAACAAACCAGCAAGACCAGAGTGATGGTTGTTCTTTACTGTGCCCCCAGTTTTGGGATGGGCAGGACATCCCAGCAGTGGTTCTCATCCCCTTGGGATCATCTGCATGCCTTTTACCCCTCCCTGGTGCTTTCCAGTGAGCCAGGAGGGAGGTAAGGAGCTGCCAGACACTCCTGCAGCTGATGAGCAGCAGCCACCCAAGAGGTGGCTGCATGATTTTGTGTACAGAGAGCTTGTAAAGCACTTTGGGAAGCTGCAGGATGAAAAGGACTATATAAATGTAAGATATTATTATTATTAAACCAGTGATCTGACAAGAAGAGACAGCTCTTCAAATCTCTACAACAGCTTGAGCTGAAGAGATCAGGGAGTCCAATTTGAAAAAATAATAATTTGAAACGAATTGGAGGATTAGAAGTGGCAGTTCTTTTGTGGATTCTCCATGGCAGGTAAATTTAGTAGGCTACTTTAATTTTGCATCGTTTTAACTCCTGGCAATGTCCTGTGCATTGAATCTGACAGAGAGACAGAGTGTTTGAAGCTGTCGTGGCTACATTTTAGTCTCCCAATTTTACAATCAGTGTTTGAATCTGCTACTACAACTCTGGGTACAGAGATCAGAGGCTTATCAAAGAGGCATCCATTTCAAAGACAAGCAGCAGCTTTGACTTCATTCCTTCAATGCTTAAAATTCCTGAAAAAGCAGATGAGCACACCACAAAACAGGTCTGAAGGAAATCTCTCTATCGGCTGTAAACCTATTTCAGTATTAAATTTTTAAGGATCTATTTTGGTCCCAAGTAAAATGAGTGTGTTTAGCAGAGATAATCCTCTCAACAGGTGAGTTTAATATATGCCTTTTCCTGTGACTGACTGAAAGAACATTTTAAACTTATTGCTTTTTTCGAGCATTAATTGAAGAACTACTTCAACCAGCTAGCTGATTTTGTTTGAATCTTTTTTTAGACTAATAATGTCTTCCCTTTGCTAACAAAGCAGCACTTTATTTCTTTATTGCTGCCCTTATTTTACCTGCATGGATGAACCAAGGGCACCGTGGGCAGCGAAATGTGCCAAGGTTTAAAGGTGTATCACACACTGGAGTGCTGCTTTCCACACCCAAATCTTGGGTTTAAGCTGAGTTTCAGCATTCATGAGTGATAAAATGACTGATCAGCATAGAAGTGAACCTGGGTGATTCTCTTCCTTCTCATCTCACACACACACACTGCCCATCACTGAGACCACTGGAACCAAGTGCTTGGTTGATTTTTGCTAGAAAGCAAGAGGGGATTTCTCCAAAATGATCTGCAAATCTGATCCCAGTTCCTCCAGCACTGCCCAGCCCAGGGAGGCCCTGAAAAGCTTGTGCAGAGAGCAATAGATGGTTTCCCACAGACAATGGACAATTTCCCAAAAAGCAATGGATATACATTCACTGAGAGCAATGGATAGAGTTCCTCAAAGAGCAAGGGCTTCCAGATAACCAAGTCTCCAGGATAGAGTTCTCTAAGGAGCAAGAGTTTCCAGATAACCGAGTCTCCAGGCATTGGAGAGCAGGACAAGGTGAGTGCAGCCCCAAGCCCACCTCTGGTTCCTTGTTTTCACTGAGTCCTCCTGACTGACCCATCCCAGCTCTCCAGCGCCTCATCAGCACGACTTAAGAGTCCAAGGGGATAATCAGCTACAGATTAATTTGTCTGATTAAGGCTTGGGAGATGTGGCACTGGGAACTTGGGTGCAGCCAGGCCCAGGCACAGCTTGAAAGGAGCCGCCCGGGTGCTGCCAGCCAAGGAAGGCATTAAAGCTGCCTTTGAGAGCCACGGCCACACCACTGCAGGTGTGGGCACATCCCAAAGTGCTGAAGAGTAGGGCTCAAATCGCCTCTGACGAACAGGAGTGAGGAGTTTTAACACATTGGGGCGTTTTTGAGAGCACTCCCAGCGCCGTCTCGCACCCGAGGAAAGCTGGGGATTAAAAGCAGCTTTGAACCTGTGGAGTGTTTGCAGGTGCCTCTGCAGCTCATCCTCAGAGCAGCCCATCCATCAGCATTCAGCACAGCCACACAAGTTTCTGTTGCAATACGTTATTGAAAGGTCCTTGGTGCCCACAAGCACACACACACACTTGGATATGCTGACAAACCTGACATGTTCTTTAAAATACTTTAAATTACTGTTATTCACCCAGTAGGAAACAAAACACATGGAAAACCACAGCAGGTTTTCATGAGATGTGATGATGCTGCATCTACCTCACCCAGATTGCTTTCATTCATGAACTGAGCATTTTTCATTGCTTTCTCCATTTCAGAGAACCACTTTGGGGCAGAAAGAAAACCATTTTGGGGCAGAAGTGTCCCAAGTTTGGGTCCTTTAACAGCTTCAGTCTTAATAAGTAATAATAATAGACTCATGGGATGGGTTGGGCTGGAAGGGACCTTAAAGCTCATCCAGTTCCACAGGGACAGAAACACCTTCCACTATCCCAACCCATCCAAACTGGCCCTTGGACAATTCCAGGGATGGGGAAACCACAAGCCCAGTGTCCCTGCGTGACAAGAATGAATAAATGAAGTGATGTCTGTCCCTGTGCCAGGGTATAGGATTGGCACAGGGCTCATTCCCACCTCCTCATCATTCCTGCTGAACACTGGCCTAGTGATGCTGCTTCTGAAGAAAAACTTCCCTTTTTTAGAAAGTCACTGCACGTTCAATAGATAAATAATCACCCCTGTACTTAAAAAGTGCAGAACTGTGGCCATAAATAAGCATTAGTGCTTCAAAAATTGTGAAACCACAGCTTTATGGTTTTAAACAGAGACAAGGTGGAATCCTGAATGGTGGCAATGTATTTCAGATGAAAGCTTTCAAGGAGATGAGGAATAGTTACAGGAGCTGGAACCTGAGTAACTACAGTTGCATTAAACTATTCCATCTGCAAGTCCATTAAAAATTGTTAATGGTTTTGTATGGCTTTTATATTTATTGGGTGGGTTTATTCCTATGTGAGTCATACATATTTATTACCACAGGCCAGATAATGGTTATTAATAAAACTTCTTTTATTTGCATACTGTCTTGATGCTGCCCTAAATATTTACAACTGGCCTATAAAATATAAAGAATCCTCAAAAATTCTAACTAGCACCAGGGATGCATCGCAACTTTGCTTTTTGGACTTTATTACTTTTTTTGGTGGTTTGTTTTTTCAAAACTGGAGAAAAAAAAACAAACCCCCAGCCTGGTAAATCCATTTCTTTTCTCAAGTCAAAAAAAGCCCTAATTCTTTCAAAGCTTTAAAGCACTATTTGTGTGGAGGAAGTGAGAGGAGATCCAAAGTTAAACCAGGCTGGTTTTTTATAATTAAGAAAATACATATATTTCTACACATAATTATGAACAGTAACAAAAGCTCAGTATTAAAATAGGTCCACTGAATCCCTGGAATTGTGCCTGCCAACTAAAACACCTACTATGAATTTAGTAATGGGTTATGCAAACATAAATTACAAGGCCAGACATTTTAAAAGGAAAAAAAGGTGATTTATTGTCACACTGGAGACACGGCAGGATGGAAGCACAATTTCATTTTTCCATATATTCATCAACACTGCAGATGTGTTAATGCAAAAAGAATTCCAAAATAAAAATGACTCTCAACTGCTCTAATTCTCATCTGTCATTTAATTTACTTTAAAATTGTTACCAGAAAGCTTTTTTTTT
>VWZU01015912.1:18996-56276 GCA_013397095.1 Sterrhoptilus dennistouni | reverse complement strand
TGTTTTGTTTTGTTTTGTTTTTTGTTTTTTTGTTTTTTGTTTTTTTTTTTTTTTGTTTCAAGCAAGCAAAACACACTCAAAATTCCTGGAAGAAAATAGGTCTTAAGAGCATTTTAGAGACATTTTTCCCCCTAAAAATCAAGACTTCATCCAAAACTGACCACAACAGAGTGGCCCTGCAGAAACTTGGGGCATTTGGGAGGGTGTTTAATAGAAAAGCTTCAAACTATCATTTGTACCTTGGGCATTTTGGTTTGTGAGTATTTTTAGCACCCATATTAATAGTTTCTGGTTTTCTTTCAAGCAGATCCAACTATTCACTTATCCACTGTCAGGGCAAGGACAAGAATCTCTCATAACTGACAACTCCTGTTGAAAGAGTTATTTGTGACAACATGGTGAATTTAATGAGAACAGCATGTTCCTTTAATTCCACCTGAGTGACTTTGAGGTGGTCCAGCACATGAGCTGAGGGTTACAGAACCTTTGTTCACCAAGTAAAAAAAAGGAAAAGTACTAATTGGAGATGTTTAACTATTTCTTTGCTTGGTAAATACATATAGGAAGGAAGAACAGGGATATTGATGCCTGTTGTTTTTATAACTCTTGATAATAAGTCCAACTATTGTTCACAGTATGAACTTCAGAGTTGCTTTGCCAGTGATCTCCACATAAATTCCAAGTTTTATACTTAGCTTACCATAAAACAGAATGTAAGAATGGCTGGTTAATTGTTGGTGCCACAGTGAGAAAAATCTCAGCTGTTTCAGCTAAAAGAAATGACAATATTTTCCCTTAAAAGCCAGTCAATGGTACACCAATAAATCACGTTATATCTTAATGCACACCACATAAAGTACAACCATTCTGCAGGAGGAAGGATGACAAATGCTCTGTCAGAGTGAGTTTTTTTTCCTTGAGTTGTGACCTTGAAAAGGTTCTCCTCTTTCAGCCCTCACCCCCAACCTTCCCCTGCCCTGCTGCCTGCTCTGGCCACTGTCCAACTGGGTCAGCCCTGCCAGGTTCAGGCAAAGGCAAAAGCAACCAGGGAAAAACAAACTGTTTGCTTTGCCTTCTTTCAGCCTCACTGACAGCACAGACTCACTGCAGCATCAAAGGCTTAACAAGAGAGATTAACTTGTAAATATTTGCTTACAAGTATGTGCCTTTGTAAACCACAGTAATGCCCCAAATATCCCCTTTTTTCTCCTTCTCTGCAATGGAAAGTGCTGCACCCTTGGCATTACTGAAATCCAATACCTGCCACCAGTGCTGGGAGGAGAAAAGTGAATTCTTCAGCTCTCAAGAATGCTCAAGCAGGAAAATGCTCAAATGAAATAAATCTACATTACTAACAGCAAGTGACTTCAGAGGAATTAATTTGTTCAACTACTCTAATGAACTTGGTTGGATCAGATGTATCCCCCCTCTTAAATATTTTTTTTGGTACTCTTGAATAAAGTAATTGCCTGTATATTTTCAGATTTGCAAAAAGATTTTTTGAGGTAAATGTGTTGTAGAAAATTGATTTAAGGATCTCTTGAAAGCAAATGGAGAGAGAAACAGTAACTCAAAGTGGCCTATGTAATTTTTTTCCAAAAAAATGATTTAAATTAAACTTCACTGCCTATTAACACACAGCACAATCATGACTTCGGCAGGTCAGGGAAACTTTTCCTGGGTTTCAGACCTTTAAAAATGCTGTTTGAAAATCATGAACTATGAAATCCTACACAGCAATAATCCCCCAAATATGGCCTCATTTGCTAAAAGGACTTTCTCAAACCCTGTTGTTCCCAAATAAATTGCAGATTCTGCTGCCACCCTGCTCTGCTGGGAACAGCACAAGGTAAGACAATAAAGACAATTACTAAAAAGAAATAAATTCATGAGGTTTACTGAGTATGGTAGGAATGGTCAATGGGGTGAGTTTTAGGACAATCCTAGAAAAATACAACTGTGAATTGTAATTATTTTAGTGTCCTCTCACTTCCAATAAAAAGGCAGCAAGAGATCATAATATAGAAATAGATGTTAGAAACACTGATGTGTTTCCTGTGAACAAAGAGAACATGCTCAAGTGAAATATGTATTAAATAATCCATCCAGGATAAGGTTAGACCTGATTTAACCCCTCTGACTCCACAAGGCTGGTGTTTAGATCACATTTAAAGATTTGGAGACAGATTTTATTACTTTTCTGAAAAAGTCACATAATAATAATAATGTACTTCTCCATTTAGCTTTGGAAATACCAAGCCCATGTAGTACAAATTACCATAAAAATCATTTACCTGGAAAACAAAGCTCTTAAGAATAAAAACATGGGAAGGTAGGACAGGGCACTTAAGTATTATCCTAAAGGAGAGGTATTCATCAAAAGGGAAAAAAAAAGAGAAAACTGGGAGAGAAAGGGAAAAAAAGAGGAAAAAGGAAAGAAGAGAGGAAAAAGAGGAGGAAAGTGGGAAAAGGAAAAAGGAGGGGGGAAGGAAAAAAAGAAAACAATAAAAGGAGTGGAACAACCCAGCTGTAGATGGCAGCAAATCAATATTCACCCCTCTGTACACAGACACTGAGAACATCAATTATCCTCAGACAGACTGTGTGTTTTCAGTAGATTTTGTTATTATTTCCACTTTGTCACACAGACTAGACCAAAGTTGACTGTGCAAAGTCATTGGGAATCAACATTACCCACAATTCTGAAGATCCTGCTCTTATTTCAAGAACTAATTCAAGCAGCAAAATTATTTTTTTTTTTACCCTTAATTTAATTATCTTTTGGTGTAGAGACTGGATATTTCAATAGAATACTCCAGAAACACTGGAGACAAAGAATTTAAGAATTTTGCACTTTGGAGAACTGAGCCCTTCCATAATAACTGTCTGAATTTCCTTATGACTTGCAATTATAATGATACATTTTTTTAATATTCATTATTTATATTTATAGGGATCTTAAAGATATGCACCACCTTGACGCACAATATGAGGAACAAAACCATTACTTGTGTAACAGAAGATTTTACAGGTATCTTTCTCTCTCTTTGGGGCACTGCAGAACTGTGATGGAGCAGGATGGGGGAGACAGGGATGGTTTGGGTGACACTGATGGAAAACAGCTTTGATGTAGGCAGGTAAATGTCATTTATTTGGGATTAACCAAGGGCTCAGCATTCAGCAAGCTGCTCCCTCCACTCAGTCAGTGTTCAGGTATTATTTTAAGTATTTCAAGTATTATTTTCAGGTGTTGTTTTATTATTTTTTATTATCTAGCACTTTCCCATATTCCATTTTCCAGAGCACCTTTGTTTGAAAATTTCTGTTTCTGTGCTTAGAGGTTCTTCCACATCCCTCCATAACTCTGCCCGCTGAACCTTTAATCTGCTTTCCAGGATTCAGATGGGAATTTGGGCATTTAAAGGTAACCTTGACTTTCTCAATCTCACCAGTTGAGTTCATTTACAACCCAGAAACTATAAAGGGCAAAACCAGTGAGGAATCACCCATCCAATTTACCATTTTATCCATCAGGATACAAACCAGGGCCCACAGCAACAGGGCAAGCTCCTGTCTCTAAATCTGGCCCTTATGCAGGCACCTCACATCTGCCTGACTTTGTAGAGCTCACAATCTCCCAGGACAAAATTAGTTGCTTATTTCATTTCCCAAGAGCAGCTTGGGGCCTGCCAGGCTCCTCTTTTGTCTTGTGCCCAGTTTAATGACCCCTGGCTCAGGTGAGCCTGGTAATAACCCCACAGCTCAATATTACCTGGTCAAATCCTAGAGAAAAGCAATGGGAGTTAAACAGGCTTAAAAGGGGAAGTATTAGAGAAGCTTTTCAATGTTTCAAACAGAAATAAGTAAGCAAAAAAGTGGTTACTGAACTAAGAATCTGGGTAAAAACAGAAGCAAGGTTATCAACATAAGGAACTATCTACACTTCATGCCAAAAATTACTAACCTGTGCACCTGGATTTAGAGACTAGAAAACCCCAACTCTCAAAGATGGTCATTACAAACATTCTGTTATTCACACCAGAACTGGCATATGAGGACAGGATTAAGTAAAACAAGAATCCCACGGAGGTTAAAATACCCCAGAAATACCACAGTTGGTCACAACAGTTCAGGATTTGTCACTGTGAGAAAATAATAATCTGATGCAGGCTGTCAATCCACATGATCGATTTGGAGACGTCTTCCAAGTAACAGTCATGGAAAATTGATGGTTCAAGTAATCTCCTGACCAGTCTCAGCCTTCCACAGTAGCTGCTCAGGGGGGAAACAAATTGAGACTGAAAATACTCCAAAACATCTCTGAGCAGCAGGCCTGACGTGACCTCCTAAAAGGTGTGAGGAGGTAAAGAGTATTTCTGCACTAACAGGTTAAGAACCCTGTCTGAAAGTTTCTGAATTTTCTGTTCACTTGAAGTTCCCAAACGTGAGATACTTCTTCCCAGAGTCATCTCCCAGTATGCCAAGACAGAAATAGTATTTTAACATTTTTAAATACCAAAAGCCCTAGGGTCATTCCTCCAAACATGAAAACATTGTATTGCTTTTGCAGCAATTTGATAATTTGCAAGGAAGGCAGAAATGACCCAAATAGATCTGTCACAATTTTTGAAAGTGAAAAGAAACAGAAGTATCCTCGACTTCATTAGCAATTTTTGGAATCCTTTTCTGCTGCACAGGAGATAACTTTCAAGCTGATATTACAGAAAGTCTAGAGGCAGCAAAGAATAGGAAAGTCAAGGTAATCCACTCCTGATTTATGGTGGGACTGGCAAGGACAGAGGAAAGAGATGCTAGCACAGCCTAAACCAGGGCTGCAGGCAGGGTGAAACACAAAATGGAAAGTACAATTCTGAAACAGATTGTTACATCTGACAATTCCATCTTTGTGGCTTTGTTTCTCCTTTTAATGCCAAGAAAGTTGTTACTTCATAGTGGAAATTGAAATTGAGCTGTACACTGGGTTATTTATCTATCTGAAGAACATTCTGCATCCAGGCTGCTCTTCCACCACAGAACTCTTTTGTTACGAAAAAGAGCATGTTGGATGTTTTAGGAACTTATGTATCAGTTTGGAGATGCCAGTGGCTCCCTGTGCATTCTCTGTGCACCTCAAGGACATTTCCCATCCTGGGGAGGTTTCCAGACAAAGTTGCACTTACTGATCCTGCCTTCTGATTTCCAACTGCCTCCCAAAAGTGATGAAATTCTGGGAAATGCTCACAGACCTCCCTGCTCTTTGGGAGTGCAAGAAACAACTGAAGGTGAACACACACTGCACAAGCTGTAAGTTTTGTGTGAGGAGGAAATCCAGTGCAGTTTTCCAGCAGGGGTAGCTGGACAGCCACATCTCCCACACCAAATCCCTTGGACAGGACAGAACTTCCCCATCTGAGCTCCCTCCATGCCCTAGGGGCAAAAACTACTTCTCTAGTTGGCTACAGCTGCCTATTTCTACAGTTCAGATACTTTCTTCTAATTCTTTGCTCCCATTTTCATTCTTTCTCTGTCAGGGAAAGTAGAAGTTGCTCTTCAGAAACAAAACTGCAGAAGAGCACCACGGCAGAGAAGGCAGACAAAGAAAGAACCTCAAGCATTCATGCAAGGTTATAAAGGAATGTGGTTTCATAGGGGTCCCAGGACAAAATATGAGGATGTAGAACCTAGCAGAGATCTGAATTTCCTCCAACACTGGGGATGTTCAGAATCTGGTTCTGAATGTAGCCCCTGAATAAATAAACTCACATATAAACAAACATATAATGAATAAATGAACTAAAATTAATTAATTAATTAATTAATTAATTTAAACCTCACATATTCTAGAAGAGAATAGAAGGTACAGAATTGTATTTTGTAAAATAATATTGAAAACCTTCCCATTAAATGATTTAACTTCTGTATCTTGCTTACTGGAAAGGACTAATTGCATATAATTTCCCACTATATCTCTTAAAGTAATTACAAGAGTATCTAGTTGCCTCTGAACTTTCTTCTCCCACTGACCAAGGTGCTCTCACAATGCACTTAAAAAGTGTAGTGTCTTGGGGGATTTTATTTGTTGTCCTCCTTCTGCTCCACAGAAATAAAACTGGCTTAAAGAAATTCTCCTGAAATCTCTAACATGCCATCAGATGGGCACTGGCAGCTACAGCCACATGCTGAAGAATTTGTCATTTTACTTATAGGAAAAAAGGAGGGCAGCAGGAAACAAGTGAGATTTTGTAATATGAACTTAAGCTTTTAGCAAACCATTGAAAATGTAGCCCCAGAATTCCATGTATTTTCTGGATTCTGTATAGTTTCCTATACTCTCCATATTCTTCCACTTCTGTCCTTCCTCCTCCTCTTCCCCACAGTTTGCAAAAGCAAAAGCAATCAACAGCACCTGAACTCACTCTCCAAATTCTTTCACTCCTTTTAGCAAGCCCTGTTCCTTCAAAGCTGCAGGCCCCAAATCCTCTCTTCTTCAAAGAGAACAGATTTCCACCCCACAAAGCCCCCAGATAAACAGCACTGCCTCTTCCCCAGGAGTCCCTCCTGCTCCCACCTTCCCTTTCCCCCTGCCTGGGTCAGCATCTCTCCCTCTGCAGCCACGGGGAGCAGAGCAGCAGCTGCTGCTGGAGAAGCAGCACTGAAGGTTAGGAGAGCTGCCTGCTGCTCCCCTCCCAGGAAGAGCCTTGGAAGGAGTTGGTGCTGGCATATCACTTATCTGGAACTGGCTTTGAAACGCCACAACATTCCTGGATGAACAGATTGCTGGCAATCAGCAGGGAAAAAAAAATTTAAAAAAACCCCAAATCCACAAAACAAACAGAGGAGGCAGCCAGCCCTGAGCACTGCTCTGCTTTCAGCAGGGAGATTATCTGTGGGTTTGAGGTAACTGCACATGAGGAGTTTAAACACTCCCAGCTTCTCACACATAATCACCTTTCCCTCTTTTCCCACTGGTTTTACCCCTGCGAGTTTTACCCCACACCTGTGCTCCATGCACATCCTCCCAGGGGAGTTTGGCTCAGCCCTGACCTTGGTGTGTTTCCAGTGAAATCAACAGCGAAACTTAATTTGATTTTTGATGGAAAAATGAGCATCTTTGAAGTCATGTCCTTGATACAGATTTATTTAGGCAGGGAAATGTCACTTTCTGAATCCAAGAGCTCTGAGAGTTTGGATTGGTGAAGAATTTTTTTTTTTTCAATTTTCCAGGTTTTACATTATTATATAATTTAGAGCAAGCCTGTTTGAAGGCCTCTAAAACATAAACCACTTCCTCTAAAAACATCAATCCACATTTCAGTATTTACAGACTGCAAAAGCTCCCTGATGAGGAAAACATCAGAGATGAGCAGGTTTAGATAAAGACCTGGCAATACATACAAGAGAATTATGGAAATAAACCATTAAGAAGAAATCATCACTTCCACATGCCTAAGACCACCTAGTACAGCAAGAGACTGGGACAGCTTTTCTCCTTACCTCTGGAGTGTTCTTCTTGAACTCACGACTTTGCTCAATAAGTTTTTTCCTGGACTGCTCACTTTCATCTTGCCGGTTCGCCAATATTGTTGCTGTGGTATCGAGCTCTCTCTGGGAAGAAAAAAAGAAACACAAAAAAAACCAAACAAAAATACAGTCAGAGCTCTGTTTGTCACAGAAATAATAATAATAAAAAACCAACCAAAAAAAACCTCATACGTGCATCATATCATTGGGAATATGGGGATGGAAGGGCTGGGGAGCAGCACAGAACAAGCACCAGACTTCCAGAGATCTGAGCTTTTGGATTCCATCTTGCAACCAAAATATCACCGCTTTTCTCAAAACTGTTCCTGGCTCCACCCCAGCATCACATAGGACAGGAGCAATGGCACACAATACACTCCTCCTAATAAATTCCCAAGTCCAGTGAAGGTTACAGATCTTGGAAATATTCAAAGCAGGTTTCTTTTCACCTGTCTGCTTTTTAAAGATACTGGTTTTCCTTGTTTTGAGTTACTCTATTATAAAAATTTATTTATTCAAATATTGGTTAACCTTATACTTGAATCTGGACTGGTTATGCTTCAGTCATTCCTAATCTCCTATGACATGCTGTATATAATTCCATACTGCCACTGCAGTGCTCTTTTCCATTTAACTCTTGCCTGATTTGAATACAAAATTGTCATTTCCTATTATTGGAATCTATTCCTCCAAGGTTATTAGCAGGTATCTCCCTTTCCTCTCTAAAACACATCTTTTTATAAGCACCTGATGCCATATATAAAACAAATATCTTGTAAAAATATATGGTTTTATGGTACCTAATGCCAGAGTATCTTCCAACACTTTCTACTGAGCTGAAGCACAGGTCCCACTGTTTTCCACCTTCTTCCAAGTGTGTTATCCCCATCCCAATTCCTCCACTCAGTGCTGTGCCTCCAAATGTCACCATAATAAATTGAACGGGTCACTTATCAGTGCATAAACCAGCAACACTCAATCTTCTGTGTTAGTTTGTGCCTCTTCTGCAGTATTTCCACATAATATGAAAAAATAAAGGCAAATCCCCCCCATTCAGTTACAGACATTGTTCCCCAAGTCACTGGGAGAATCAAGAATTCATAAAAGAAATTTGGCACTGTTTTATCCTCTTATTAATACAAAAAGAGAAAAACCTGGCAATGAGAAAAGTGAGAACAAGGTGCTAGAGCAAGACTACCTTCACCTCATCCCTCTGCCAAGGTGCCTCCAACCTGCCTGCAAAACTCCCAATATTCTCCACCCAAAATTTGCCACACTTCTGGAATTTGCTCATAACTCAACCACCTGTAAGGGACCAAAAGCAAAAACCTGGGACCTCCTGTCAGGTCTAATACCAGATCCCAAACAGGTGGCCAAGTTGCTGACTTGTTACTAGATACAAATAATACTGTCTAAATACTCTGAAAAAGCCTAATTCCTAATTTTAGATACATTTTTGAATGGGTAAATGTAAATCCTGGATGGATGGACATGTGTCTTATGTAACTCCACAGTCTGACCTCTGGATGGAAAATAAAAAACCTTTTGAGTTCCCAAGACAAGAAGACCAATAGTTTTTTCCCCTTTAGGTTTATTAGCATAAAATTACAGTTTTTTTAATAAATACATGGACCACAGTTATCCCAATCCTTGGAAACCAGCTCAATATGACAAATGGATTTGAAGCCAAGCAGTGTGCTGGAACCAGTGACCCAAATATTGTCACTGAAATGCTTAAAAGTCTTTCTATATCTGACTTTGAGTAAAGAAACAGGGCAATATGTCCACCAGATCTTGCTTTGGAATTCTGTAACATATGTGAAATCTATTGCAGAAAAGTGGGAAATACTTAACAGTTGGATAAACCACATTTGAAATTCATCCTAGCTAAGTTTATGCAAGAAAAAAGAGCAACAGAAACCAATGTGGTTAAGCAGAACTATAAAGAGCAATATAACGGCTAAGCAGAAGGCTTTTAAAAAATATAAACAATCTGGTACGGCCAGAAACTTGGAAAACTATATTTAAAAAGGAAGCACACATTTAGAGCCAAGCAAAGAAAACACAAATCATGAAGTAAGAGGGAATTTCAGTAGAGCAAAGAACCAAGTGCTTTGGCTTTCCATATTGAGTGCTAGCAAGGAACATGAGCAATGGAAAAGCAAGACTTTTAAAGGCCTGTGCTTCCAAGTTCAGAGACAAGAAAGAAAAAGAACTGATTGAAAAATAATAATAAATTTCATATTTTATGCTACAATGAAGAGTCAGGTAGCAAATGACAAAGGGCTTTCCCACCCTCACTGCCTGATCGAGACTGGTGCCACAGTGCACTTACAGCAGGCACCTTCCCATTGCTTCCTGAATTCCTTCTGGGACAGGTCTGAAAACATTTCCTTCTGTGACATATGAGGCAGAGATGTTGCCAAGGAGAGCTGCCAGCACACCAAGGCACTGAGCTGTCTGACCCTGGGGGCTGGAGCCCACGAGCTCCAGACCTTGCACCGATGAGCGACTGAGAGCATGAGATGCAATCCTGGCTGAGGAGAAGCAGGTATCTAACCCCTGACAGAAAATAAGGTATTAAATTTTCAAGCCATGTCATAGTTAATAAGACCCAAATGAAAACTGCTTGGAAAATTGCTAATCTTTCTGTCCTGGCTTGATCTGAACCATGCACAATGCAAGTTTCATTTATTTAAATCTAATAATAGATACAGGATTACAACCCACAAGGACTAATGGCAGATTTTTCATACTTTTGTGATTTAATCTCATGAGACGGCCCAATCTTAAACAAAATATTAATGTGGTCAATGTATTATTTCTGCAAGCAAGCTCATTTTAAGGAGCAAAGAGTAGTAACTTCAATATTTCAAACCTCAGTACTGTGTAACACTCAGATGTAAACACTTTGCAATCACTCTCTAAGTAGATTACAAATAAAAGGAGATGCAATTCTGCACAGAGAGAAGTGTGTTGGAGAGTAAAAAACAGGAGCCCATGTCTCAGTATCATCCTTCACACCTTTGAAATCAAAAGGGTTCCAATGAAAAAAGCAAACAAAAACCAGGGCTCAAAGGTGTTGCAGTGGTGACCTGGCTGTGGAAAGGATTCAAAGCCTGGAAGCTTCAATTCCACTGATTCCACACTGGCTAATGAACTTTCTGGCCCAAACCAGGCACCTGCAGAAAGGGAGTCACTGCTTGGAGCACATCTTGAGAGAACAAACAAAACCATTATCCCTCCCCCTGCCCCAAAGTCCCATCGATTTAGGGCAGGCACAGTTCAGAGATAACTAAAGAACTCTCTCCAGGGTTTCTACTTTGACCCATTTCAACAAATTTACTGGGGGTGGGAGGGAGGCAGTGGGAGGAGAGGAGACAAGAAAGTCTTATGCTCCTCTGAGTGTGGGAGTCATTAGAAGCAGTCCCCAGAAAACAAACATTAAAAGCTTTCTTTCAGGCAGTATAAAACTAGGAAGGTCAATCCACTATCCAGTGTAACAACGATCACCTTGGAGTGAATTTATGTTCTCTCAGGTACTTTTAGACCCTTTTAGACTCCCTGTTCATCCTGCCTCTGTCACCCCAGGGTGACACGGCTGCATGGGACCCACCAGAGCAGAGGGAGCCTGCTGAAAACACCCCATCCTTCCCTTCCTGACTTCTCCCTGCTCAGGGCCCAGCTGTGCCCACGAGGAGCTGCACCATTCTAACAGGGAGGTGGGGAAACACAGCTGGAGTGAGGGAGGGGGCTGTGGAATCCCCCTTCTTGGCACCAGCCCTGCAATTAGGTTGACCTCAAGTAATTAGGAAACTGCAGGCTCACTGCAGGAGAGTTTCAAGGTTGTTTTCCTTTACGGCTGACATGTCTTTGCCTACCAGATGCATTCTTTGATAATCACCCAGCAGCAGGTCTGCACCACTGACCACTTCAGCACAACAAGGCCTTTCCTTGCCATAATAAGAAGATTCAAGTCAGCCCTTCCGTGCCTGGGAGCTGCTGGGTGGCTGCTCTCAAAGGTGAGCCCTAAAAATTACTCGCTTAGGAAAACAGTTTCGGAAAGAAATGGAACTTTCTTGGCTATTTATGAAGTTTCTGTTCCCTTATCCACTCCTAACAGTTATTGGACACTGCCCTGCCATGGGCATTTCACAGCCAAAGAAACCACCACACTTCAGCATCCCAATTCCCCCAAAAGCTGCTCCAGCAACAATAACTAGTCCTCAGTCTCTGCTTTGCACCAGTATCCCCATGGCCCCCATGGAAGAAGTTACAAAAACCTGTAATAACCATCTAAAAGTACTGTGACATAACTGTATTCCAAACTTTTGTAATTCTCCCGAATTTAAATGTTCAATCCTTGCTGCATTTACGTGGTGCAAGAAACACATATCACAACTTGAAGACAAACTGATTATTTCCTGGTAGGCTTTCAGACATGGATGTAAAGCCCAAGGTGTGGCTTTTGAAAGTCTTAAGGATGGCTGCAGAGATTAACAGGACACCAAGAAGAATTTTCTTCATAGAAAAGGTGCTCAAAGCATTGGAACTCAAAGCATTGGGCTCAAAGCCCAGGGGGGTGGTGGGAGTCCTCATCCCTGGAAAGGTTCAAGAAACAACTGGATGTGGCACTCGGTGCTCTGGTTTAGTTGTCAAGGTAGAGATCAGTCACAGGTTGGATTTGATGATCTCAGAGGTCTTTTCCAACCTTAATGATTCTGTGATTCACCATAAACCTCACTGTACCTATTACAAGGCCTGACAAAAACCACAACTTCACGTAGATTAGGAATTTTCTACCAGTAAATGCAGCATTAACCACTTCCCCCGAAATCCTATTTCTGTGCACTTCAGGTATTTCCCTTTATCACCAGTTCAATCAGTTTCCCAGCCTACTGATAATCTGCTACTGAATGGAGATTCTGGAAGTTTCGTTTCTGTTTTCATCCTCTCACAGGATTGCATTTATCAGATCTATCAAAGCTCTCAATGTAGATTTTTGCAATTTTAAATTTCCTATTAAAGGAGAATTTCCCGGTGCCAGGATGGCACCAGTGTAGAAACGTCTTGCACAACTCTGCACACTTGCCTTGGGGAAATTTTACATTTTCCTGACTGCTCCATGAGGCAATGGACCCTTCAGTCTCAAACCCCCATCATTTGCACCTCTCCAGAAGCCGATCTATGGATTATATATGTATTTCAGAAATATTTCAGAAATTATGAATTTGCAGGCTTGGTGTGTTCCTCTGGAACAAACAAAGCCATGTTCACCTGATAAAGCTCTATATTATCACTGGGGGAGAAACCACAGAGCTGACATTGGGAATTTTTATTAATGTCTGTTTTGACTGTAAAAGGCAGCCCCAGTTCAAAGCTGAAAGCGCTTAGAAAAGTAAAACACTGTAAGGATCCTGTGAGCAGAGTTTGTGTCAGCCTTGCTGTAAAGCCCCTTTCTAAAACAAGCAGAAGGGAAGACCAGACAGTTCAACAAGAGCACAACATCTCAAGAACCACGATCCCATCTTACAACTCAGCAGTGACTACTGAACAAATAACAAAGACCAGAATACCTGGAATTTACACTCCCAGAGGAAGAAAAAAAAATTAGTAAAAACCCACAAACATTAAAACACATTTCTTAGGAAGCATTTTGCCATTTGGCAAACTGATGCAAATACCTTTCGCATGCAGAATTAGTTAGAAAATTCCAATAAACACATTTTATTTCCGCATACTGAAGTAATTTGACTCCAAATGAAGTTTTAAAACAAGCTTTAACTGGAACAAATTTCGGGCTCTACACAATGCTTCTGGGACAGGGAGTCAACGTGTGTGGTGGCCACTGCATAAAACAAAGAGAGCNAAAAAAGGAAAATGTAAAAAAGAAAGGGTGTTGTGGCTTTGTCTGCTCACAACAGGAACAGCCAGTGCCACAAAATGTAAGCAAAGCCTATCAAATTATCCTGCAAGAGGGCAAAAGGTAGCACTGGCTGTTCAAAAGGAGCTGCAATCAGCAGAAAGAAGCCACACAAATATTGATGCCAGCAACAAATGCACTGCGAGGGGAAAAGCTTGGCAGTGCCAGAGCCAAGGTGATTATTCCTGTCTTTTCTTCTACACCTCGAATTCAAAACTTTTTAGAAAATGCAAAGAACTGGAGAGTGTCCAATGCCAAAGGTCTCGACTGAATAAGCCTTTTCTCTCACTCAAGAAAATAATGAAATATTGCCTATTTCTTTCAAAAGGTAGTTTTTCTTCCTCCAGCATTATTTACTCTCTTTTTCCATCCTCCTCAAAGGCAGGAGCAGAATGACTGCACAAGTCCCAGCCCCGAGGGGCTCCAGCCCTGCTCACAGTGGCCCAGGTGGGTGATGTGCTCTGACCTCTCTCCTGAAATAAGGCTCAGGCTTCACCCACAGCACCTTCAACCTTCACCTCAAAGCTTCTCTCCTCCTCCTGTTCCTCAGTTTCTACCCCAGATGAATCCCTTTGTTCCTGCCATGTTCACCCTCACCTCAGCCCTACAGCAGCACCACTTGCCTTGAGCATTAGGTGAGCTCAAAAACCACTTTAAGGGTGGATTTTAGCAGACCCAGCAGCACTCCCTGCTCTCTGCATCCCCCAGCCGGCTCCTTTCCCAGCCTTCTCCCGAGCTGCTCTCCCACAGAAGCTCCACAGTGTGAAACCACCAGCTTCCATTACCTCACCCCCAAGACCCGCAGTTTGGGCTCCATACCCGCCGGAGAATCTGTCAGCAAACCCACTCCACCAGCTACTTAACACCCTGCTGGGTTTTGCATTGCAGCTCATCACACTTTGGAAGGACATAAATTTCCTAAAAAAGTGAGTGTTTGCTGGGGGAGAGGGCTCCCTTGGTTTTGCAAGCACAGCACTATCCCCAGGCAGGCTGCGGCTCCCGTCCCGCTGGGGAGCTGCTGACAGCTTCACCCACTTCCCACACCAGCATTTTCACACTCTTCCACTTAAAAGCAAAAGTTCAGTACCCACAAGGGAAAAAGCCAAAAAAGTAATGAGTTAATTTAAGTGTTGGTGCAGTGATGCTTCCCAGAAGGGATTTCAGATGGATATAGCGAGGGGACAGTGGGAAGCGGTGAGGGCAATCTGCTCGCCCACCATCCACTGGCTGTGGTGTAAAATCACAATACAGCCCTGAGAGCACCTGATCAACTGCCCTGTGCTGCCTTTCTACAGAGAAAATTAAGTTCATCATGTACTTGCTGGTTAATCACTGTGAAATAAATTAATAAAAAAAGCGCCTCAGCTTAGTAATTGTGACTTTCAGGGCAGCTACAGGGTGGTAGGGATTCAAACTGCATCATCTTCTGCCAAATGAAATAAATTATGGGAAACCAAAGGAAATTCACTGCTGCTTGCAGAGCCCTTGCCTGGGCAAGACCCAGTGTAAAGTCCATCTGCTTGACCTCCTGTCTCACTGGTTGATCAAAGGCTGACCAAAGCATAAAGCCAACTGACCATACTGACCATAGCTCTGCCCACAGCACAGCAGCCAATTACCCCCTGGCTGAAGTGGCCACAGAGAACATAAAAACCACAGTGTGGAGATCATGGGTCCCACCAGGGCCAGGCTGCCCTTCCCATCCCCTCCACTTCTGTCACAGGCAGTAGGGGCAGGAGGAATGTCCCCTGTCCCCTCCTCAGCCGTCCACACACTCAGGGAATGGAGAAGGACACAGAGGGAAAACCAACAGCTCAACCACATTTCTGATCCCAGCAAACTGAGAGCCAGGAGATACACAATATCCATGACCCACAAAACATGTTCACTGTGTTTCTGATCCCAGCAAACCAGCCAGGAGATGCACAGCACCCATGATCCACAAATGAAAATTTTGGTAGACGATTTTTAAATCTTGGAATCTTGGCCCTTAAATTCGAAAAACATAAAAGAAAAGGCAATGAACTGATAAATAAGTACAAACTACTGAATGCACTGCTCTTGCCATTTGTCTGAAGCCCAAATGCAGCAGCCCATGCTCAGCTGGAAGGGGATTATGCTGCCATTTTGTAATAACACACCTTCAGCAAATGTCTTACTTCCAAGAAAGATCGGATTCATGAGCTACATTAAATAATTCTTTTGACCACAGATCAAAGTAAAACGTAGCCTTAAAAGAGTGGTTTAAATATCAGAAAGTTCAAGTCTTTAACTAAGCTCTGTTACATCATTTACAGGATTGAGTTACTCCTGTTTCCAGCCTAAGCTGTGCTGGTAAATGAAGCATGACCAGGCTTTAAGCAAGACACGTCCTGTAACACACACCAGGATTTATAACTTGGTTGCCACCAATAAATCAATAATATATATATACACACACAGGTGTGTTGCAGTGTGAGTTCTGGGAACTTGCTGTTTGAAAAAAAAAAAAAAAACAAAAAAAAAAAAAAAAAAAAAAAAAAAAAAAAAAAAAAAAAAAAAAAAATACAAATTTTTTTTTTTTTTTTTAAAAAAAAAAAAAAACTTCAAGCTTTTTTATTTTTATTCGAAATGAAAATGAACTCGTTGCTCAGCTTTTAGCCAACTTCTCCCAACTCCTAATTATGCTGTCTTCTAGAACAAAAATTCACAATTTTTCTTTGATGAAATGTGTTATTAATTTTAATTTTTTTAACAAGGTTGACCATTATAGACTGAGTCCATCCCAGCCACCACTCAATAATCCTTCAGTCTACAAATGCAATTTCCAATCTCAAAGCTCCTTCAGCTGTTTCCTAACATTGGGATATAAAATATTTACCAGCAAAAGTACAAATACACACTGAAAAAGCAACCTAAAAATACTTTTAAAACCACATTTCAACAAAGTAATTCCTTCAGGGATGGGAAAAAATTACCATGAACTTGAACTAATCACCTCGTGCTTTGCTCCTTTCTCATGTTTTTGGGCATTGCAGAAATGGGATAATGGATGAATAAACCATCCTACCATGACAAACTTGGCTTGGAAAGATGGGGCTCGGCATAACTTGGAATTTTTTGTTGTTGTAAGTTTAAAATCTTAAGCCACAGGCATGTACCCTGGGGAAAACCTATAAAATATATAATGGAAATGCTGTCCAGTGGCTCCCTTCTAGCAGACCAAATTTCACCTCCCCTTTTACTGATCCAGGGACATATTTAAATTCTGATTTTCCCTTTCACTGGAGGTCTTTGCTCCCTGTGGAGCAGCAGCCCCACGGAGCAGTGGGCACGGGACAGGGACACAGAGGAAGCTGGACGGGGAACTCGTGTTCAGAAATCAAGTCGTAACTAAAACAAGATCAGAAGAAAATTACTGGCAAATGAAATTGCTGTTTGATAAACAATTTAAGCAGGAAGAGTATTTGGCAGAGGGTTTTCAGGGAACGGTCCTTGACTCCTGACTAACATGCTTCCTCCCTTGGTCCGAGTTTGTTGACTTTCTGGGCATTGCTGTGAGGTTTAGGCAGTTTCCCATGATGGCAAAAATACAGCTTTTTTTGAGAAGCTGCCTGTGAATGCAATTGGTGGATGTTTTCTAAAAAATTATAGATATAAATAGGAAACAAGAAAGCAACAATTTCTTTATTTAGGCTTTTCCTACTACTAAAAAGTCCCATTTAGGCATCTTAGTATCCTTTCTGATCTAAATCCCAAACACTGACTCAGTTTGGCACAACAACACACGATGAGAAATGTATATCTGGCATTAAATGCCAATAGCAAACGTGACATATTTTAGACAACTAAAGAGAAGACCAGATTTTGAAGCCTTTCAGAGATTTTTTTTTTACATTTAATCTGGATGATTACAGTCCAGCATAAATAGATACCAGCCCCACTTGATGCTGAACTGAAATCAAGAGGCAGAGGCGGTGGAATGCAGAATGCCTTTTCTAGGTGTTTCCCAACAACATATTGCAGTACTTAGTTAAGCTCATTTTCTGTGACATGAAAAGGAAAATAGCAGAATTGACTCATGAAGTAAAATTAGCTGATGTACAGTCACAAGGGGGCTGGATTGGAGTTGACAGCAGCCAGAACTGCATTTAACAAAAACTAACATGCTTCATGCTAATAATGGTGCTGGTTCAGAGCCACAAGGACTATTCTCTGTATTTTTAACATGGACTGACTGTTTTTAAACCAACATTTCCAATAGCATACCCTAAACTGTACATCAGGAAATATTTAAAGACCTTCCAGAAGTGATGTATTATGAAAGGCATTTATAAAATAGTTTTTTAAACACTGCAAATCTTGCATTTCCAATCAGGAGATGCCTCCAAAGAGGCACCAAGTCATGGATAGCCAATATCTACTTGCTCCATGATCACAACTAAGGTAGACAGGACAGCTAAACCACTTTTTTAACCAGAAAAAAAAAATGTTTGCTGATAATTTACAGAATTCCTCCACTATTCACTGTAACAAATCACCCTAGAATGAAAACAACAGATTTAGCTGCAGTGGCACTGTCAACCTCGCTATGATACACTGGCACTAAAAAGTCCTTAATTTTGGCTATCAAATACAATTTCAATTTCTTGCACTTTAGGGCAGTAAAAACAATCCTGTGAAGACTGTGTTTACAATCCCGCAGTAAAGAATGCAGCTGTCTCAATCAGTGCTGATTGTCTGTTAATTAGCTCAGTTTTACAAGCTGATGGAACAGATTACTTCATTCCCTCCCCACACTCAGAAAGAAACTACAAATACAGTTATCTCCAATACAGTAATTTTTGCTTCCCGACAGTTTGGGGAGGTAGATGATGTAGCAGGGACACAAAGTGATCTCGTTACCAAGAAATAATCTATGTTTGTGTCTTTGCCAGGCACTCTGTCATACAGCGATTTTCAGTCCATATATAAATGCACACACATCTCTCTCCTATATGAAAACTGAAATAAAGAGCACCCACTTTCTGATAAAATGGAAATACCTCCCTTCTCTTTTGCTGTGGCTGAAACCAAGTAGCAGATCTTCAAGATGCCTTCCAAGGCAACTGTTTTACGATTCTAGGATTATCAGAGTCCTTTAGGAACAAAAGTCCTCACAAACAATTTCCTGTCTATATTATATATTTAATCAGAAACGCATTTTTGACCCCAAACCAATACTGAACTTTGTGACCTAGAGCAGCAAACTGCAGGTTTTTAGTGAAGAGCCTGAAGTTGCTGTTGCCATTCTCTGTCCCCGTGTGCTTTTTCAGCAAACCACAAATAAATAGCTGGGTTACCTCTGAGCTACTCTCTCAGATTCACTGCCTCTAGTACCTCATCCTTTATCTAGACACTCTTGAAGAGAAGCCAGATTTTAGCTTTCATATATGCAGACAAGAGGTTGGACACCCTCATCCAAATGCCAGCAAACACTTCTGCTGAGAAAACTGATGGAACACTATAAAGCCCCAGGACTGACAATATGAAACCGATCCAAAAATGCCTTTTTTGAGATGACACAACATGCTACACATTGTATCAAACAACAGAGGTTTCACTTTGAAACTGATTTTCTTTCTTGCTCAGTTTAGATCCTTCATGATTAGGAAAAGATGAAAAAAAGATGCGGCTAAAGAACATCTATGTATTTAAAAGAAAACTCATTTCTGGCTGTACGAGTAGCTACTAAGCTTATTGCAAAAGCAGCAAGTGAACAAATATGAAACTCCACAAAACTATGGAATTATCAGACCACCAGAGCTGGGTTTTGGAAGTGTATCTGGGTGATAAGTACAAAGAATAATCTAAATAAAACAGTAAATTTTTTTCTACACAAAGACATCTGTAGACATCTGCTCTAACAGCAACATCCCAGAGAGCCTGAACCTCTTAAGGATTTTCAGATTTCAATACACAAAAAACGTGAGAGTTTAATTTTTGCATTATGGACAGGCATTCAAAGCAGATGACTAAGAAGACCTTGCAGAAAATTCTCAGTGCAGAACCAGCACTGGGGGAAGAGAAGGCCTGAAATGCAGTGGTCACCTCAGGTTAGAGATGTAAACCTGGACAATGAGGGAACCAACAACCACCAACTAGTGCCTGAGTATTTTTTCAGCTATTGTTTTTCATTTAAGTTTAGCTAACTCATATTTCTCAACCCTATCAGCACTTCTTTCCCAACACCTAGCAAAAAGACATTTAGAATATGATCCTGACTTCCCAAAGTTCTTCTGCAGGCCAGAATAAAAATGGAGGGGAGGGGTGTGTTAGGTTTTGTTGGGAGGTTAGTTGGTTGTGTATTTTCTAACCAAAGGTTTTATTCTGATACTTCTCTGGTATGTTTTGTTGTCTGTCCCACTCAGACCTGAGGACACCTGGGTTGGCTTCGCCTCTAAACACCAAACAAAACAACTTTGCTGAACATGCAGCATCAAGTGCTGCATTTACATCCCTGACTTTTACTGCTACTCCAACGCTTCCTTGGCTTTCACGTGCCAGGGCACAGACAGTTACAGCCCTAGGAAGTTTCAGCAGAGTTCCTCTTGAACTGCTGCCATCCCCTTGGCTGCCTGGCGTTGCGACATCCCAGTTGCATCCCGGTCTCTTCCCACACGGGGAGGAGGCAGAGGTGTGAGAACGCCGGGGACCAGGGCTTGGGGCTGCAGGGGAATCCAACCAGGCACCCACAGGAATGGCAGATTCCTGCTGGAAAACAGCAGTTTGGGAAGGGATAGCTGCCTGCCATCCCTGTAAACGAGGCACTGCTGGTGAGCCCTCAATGCTGTTCCGTGCATCATCTGTGTTACCTGACTGTAAATCAATCTTTAATCTTTGTGCTCCACGTGCAGTGATCCACCTGCCGCTGCAGAAGAAAAATCCCCAAGGCCTTTCCTCCATCCCCCTCAGTAGGACACTGTTTAGGGTGAACTGGCTCAGGTTTGCTGTGGGATGGACCTTGAAACGCTGGGAAATGTTTGGGAAGAAGCAAAGAGTGTTACCTCAGTCACTTCTCCAGGGCACCACCATTACAGAAGCTACAAGGCAAAACAACCACCTACACACACTTTCCTATTTTTGTGTAAAGCCTCACTTGATCTGCTCCTCTATCCTCCATGCTTTGATACATTTCTAGACAGATAGATTATGCTCTGAAAAATTGTCCATGATAAAAGGGGAGAGGGTAAGGTTGGGAACTATGCTTTCAAGGCAGTACAGTTTCTTCTGTGTCTCTGCCCAGACAATAACAGAGATAGCAAAAATCACCAACACTTAGATGAGAAATAGACTCCTCCTTGCCCAGCTATCCACAGGGACTGCAGCACTGCCAGTCCTGCTCCCCCATTACCGCGGGTAGAGGATATTTAGAGAAATGATGCAAAATGCCTTTCCTTCTTTTGACACTCCTGCAGCGTGCCCTAATCTTGTGCTTTAATCCAGCCCTTTGTGGGTAAAGAATAAAGCCACTGCTGCATTTTTATACTGACTATGCACATCAGTCAAAAAACCCCAAATATACACAGTGCCCTAAATAGTCAGCCAAAACAGAATGACAAAATTACACATTACTTCTGTCATTACATGCTCTCCTTTACCATATGTCTAAGGTAAGCAGAATGCCACCTTCATAATGGATTCAGCCCTGGAGTAAGGCTGGACTGCTGAGCCTGGTGAACCTGAGGTAACACTCCATCACTTATTTACTGCATCTCTAAAGCATTTCAGATTCTAAGCTGAATATATATTTCACACAGTACCAAAACTTTTAAATATCCACAGGAAGATTTCATTTTTATAGGCAATAAACATTAAATCTAAAGGACTGGAACATAAAAAGTGTTTTAATACCATATAAATCACCTTTCCCTAGACAGAATAAATCTCTGAAGGTTTTAAGGACTGCAATATAAATTTTTATGGCAAATTATCTACATAGGAATTACTTGCACGAGATGCACTTTCACTTCTCCCTCTCATTTGCATAGTGCTGACAATCTTTTCAATCAAAACGTTCAATCTAATTTGGGAAGTCCAGAACACAATGTGCAGCAATGCTGGGCTAAGTTTTAGCTGGGTGCTTGGTTCCTCCTCCTCTTCCTCAGGAGTTTCAAATACAGAGGCTGGCTTTGCACAGGTAGCAACAGCAGTGTGTAAAAATTAAGGCTTAGATGAGTAGCTACGTCCTTCTGCAAAGCACTTGTTGACTTTACTAACACAGGGGCCTTCTACAAGGCCTGGCAACTAAGAGCTCATGTCATGCTGCAAGAAACACTCTGCTAAAGCAAAGAGTGACACAATCTGAATTGGGAGGGTCTGGATTAAGGAGGAACAGCCAAAATCATTCTTTGGGATGCTCAGGAGGGGCGTTTTCATTGCAAAGTTCCAGCACTGAGAGGTCACGATGGGGGAACCTCATCTGTGGGGAGCCCCAGTGCTCTGCAAGGACAAAGACACAGAATGGGAGACTGGCCCTTCTCAGGCAGGACATCAAACTTCACACTGGAGATTCCTCCCATCCAACGTGCCCACAAGGGCAGGACCTCTCCTCTGGATGCTCCCAAAAGAGCCCAAACCAAAGGAGATGACACCTTCAGTTGGGTGTCACAGCTCTGACTTCCAGCTCACCAATTAATAACAACAGAAGGTGAGAGGCTGAGTCTTTTTCCTGGTGAAACAATAAGAGCTCACTCCCAAGAGCTTCTGTCCCGGCCTGTTGGCACGAACAAGCACAAGATGTGCAATTCCTGGGTCTCCAAGCACTCCCATCCTGAAAGGCCAGGCTCCCTAGAGGTGTGGTGTACCACTGTTACCAAAAATACTCAGGTTTATTCACCGTTTCATTACAGCAAAAAAAATGTGCTGACAAGGACTCTCACAAAAACGGGCAGAATTAGTTCTTGGAAAACCTCCTGTTGCCTTGGAGTCAAGTCTGAAATGTGCTCAAGACTTCACCAGGTCCTCCCCTCGAGGGAAATCAGGGTAACATGCAAAGTTAAAGCACCTGAAGAACAGCAAAGTCACAAGGGAAAAGGAAAAAAAAAAAAAAGAAAGAAAGAAAAAAAAATAGGAAGTATAGGAAGTTTGCAAAGAGAGCTAAGAATAGCACTGCTTCATTTCCAATGTATATTTCCCTTAGAAAATATTTTCGGGACTTCTGTCCTACCAATCAAATTAAGATAACAGAGCAGAGGAAGAAACACAAGTCAGCTCCCAGACGGTTTCCTATGCTTCAAAGGTATTTATTTAATAAGTACCATGTATGGATGAAATGAGATCATCAGCCCAGTCATAAGATGGTTCTCCAAATTTTTAATGAAGCCCTGCAGTGTGTGATTTACAGAGTGATGGTTGGTGCTGCAGGAGTGCCCCAGGACTCAGAGGGTGTGAGATTTCTGCTCCAGGAGGGGAGGGAAGAGACCACTGAAAGGCAGGAAAGTCAGGGACTTGCAAATTAAAAAATTACAGGGTCATTTCCAAGACACAGAGTTTTGGCCAATGAAATGAGGTATTTGCTTTCTATCTGATGAAAGAGTGAAGTGACATAAAGCTTTCTTCCATATGATTTCACAAGCTTTTATTACTTTCTTGAATTATCTTTGAATCTAGAGGATGGAATATTATTTTCTTTTGAAATATCAGGTTGTTGCTAGTCTTCCCACTTGTACAATCCACAAAACCTATTAACATTTTCAGTAATTAATGCTAATACTTGAGAAAAAAAGCCATTGTGTTAAGAAATGCTTTAACAAGATCAAGAAAGAAAAGAAGTGCTTCTCAGACTGTACATAATTTATTGTGTTACATTTTTTTTTCCACAAAAAACCAAGCAGGGACCACGTATCACTGTGTTCAGCACTCATCTCCATTATTCTCTTTTCTCTCTTCCCCAACAAGTGCAAATTTTACAAAAACATTTATTTTCTTCACCACAGAAAACTAAACACTTCACAGATCAGTTCCTCTCCGAACTTCCCTTTTGGGGGCAGGGAAAAAAAAGGGGAGGAAAAGAATTTTTGGGCTTTTCTCTGCCCAAACTCTTAAACAGTTTGATAGACAGACTTTTCTTTTGAATCCAGGCCTAATTTATTTTAATTGGGCCTCTGCAAGGATGAGTTTGAATGCTCCAGCATCACAAATATTTCTATGTGAGGCCCACAGTGATGCAGCTTTGCCAGGGGGACATCAAGGCTGGCTCACCTGGCTCTCCAAACAGTGTAAGGGCACTTGGATGAGTTCAGCATGCAGGAGCAAGAACCAGGACTTCACTTTCAGTCAGGCTGATGAACTTAATCATACTGGAACCAAGACATACTGAACTGGAAAGTCTGACTCAAGTTGTGGCTGCTTTCCCAAACAGATCATGAAAGAATATTCAGCCCTAAACTTAGAGCAGCTCAACTATGTATTTTATAGGATATTTATCTATGAATCAGCAGATCACAGACTTGAAGGCCAGACATTCTTCCCACTCCAGCTTTTAGTCATTTGATCAGGAGAGCCAAGAAAGAACACGCTGAAGAAGTTTATACCAGTTCTTTTCAGAGGGGAAAAAAAAATTGAAAGGTTAAAAAAATTTAAATAAATAAGGAAACCAGCAAGCCTGAAGCTAGAAAATAGAGACATTCCAGCACAAAGCAGCAGGGATCTGGAATGCCAAGGCAAACCACGCTTGCTGCTTTGGGGTGGGGTGGAGGGCATCTCTAAAATAACTACCTTTTAAGTAGGCTGAGCTCACTGTCAACCCCCCTGGCTAAAGCACATAACCAAAAGGCAAGTAAATTCCTTGGAAAATGAATAATTTTCAATATGAACTGAAAGTTGAACAAAGGTTGGGCCCATGGGTCAGGAGAGGCCCTTCAAGCCCACAGAATTCATAAGAATTGTGGAGCACAAGCTGACAGATATGACCCTGTTCTTCCAGCCCCTCTCCTCGCATAAACTCACTACATTCCTTCACCACAGTGAGGGTTTCCACCCAGAAAAACCTCCCAGTAGGAAAAAAAAAATAAAGTGCACAGACCATTGTACATCTTGCTCTAACCTGGCAACAGAAGTTGGCACAGAGTGCTTGGTGTTTTGGGAAGTGAGTTGTTTCTGTCCACTAAAGTGTGATTTTGGTGTTGTAAGTTAGAGTCATCTGAACTTAAACATTGCTGAAAACTAATGCAAACCTAAGCCTGCCCACAGGCACCCCCAGCAGATGGGAACAAACCCAGAGTTTGTCTGAAGAAAGGCAGCATTTTGTGTGTGGATGGGGACTGAGGGACCAGGGCTCGCTTTGCCCTCCATGGCTTCGTGCAAAGGCTCTGCTCAAGTGTTCCCAGCAAGCACCAGAACTGGACACTTTGGGCACAGAAGGACAGGACAGAACTTCAACATCGGCACCTTCCTCAGCTCCTTACCCTAAAATAATGTGTGTGTCTGTGGAAAACTGCAATCCAAGGCCTAAACCACAAGGCCTTTCTGGATGGTGCTGACAAGACCAGAGCATCTGCTGTCAAATTTAATGGGTTCCCCCAAAGCTACACACAAACCTCATCTGTAAAACAAATGGTTTTTTCCTTCTGGATCAGTTTTGCAGTTGATTTTCCACAGACTTTGCCCCTAAGGAATGCCTCAGCTGCAAAGCAGGAGGAATGGAGATGCATCAACATGAATGTGCTGTGAGAGGACTCTGCTGCTCTGAACTTCAAACATGTTGCCCCATGGAAAGGATGAAATTTTTAATTCCAATCCCACCTCTGAAAAAGATAAGGTTTGCAGTGCCAACAAGCCTCAGACAGGATACCCGGTGACTTCTGGGCAACTCATCTGGCGTGGGCAGGTCTGCTCAGCCATATGACCAAACTCCATTATTCCTCTTCAAATACCTGCAGTAACTTCTCCTCAAGCACAAGTTCTCCCACATGCAGCAGCCAGAAGGAAACATCCTTAGGTTCTAAAGAACAACCCAAACACCTCATCCCCTCCCTACACACCATGGAACACCCCAGACGTCACACAACATCACAGACCCAGCAAAAACAACCTTTTAGTCTTCCTGGCACAGGTGTGTATTTTGGATGTAACACGAGGATTAGAAGTTCTTGCTAAGATTCAGGGCATGCTGTTCAGTACTATTAAAATACATATTATCATCTAAAGAAAACCATATTTCTATGTGAGTAATGACACACTCTGCCCTTGGACACCTTCCAGAGCTGGGCTGGGGCTGAGTGCTCAGCCAGGGCTCCGAGGATGAGCTCCTGGCCAGGCTCAACCCTAGATGGCACTGCTTATCACTGCTTGGCACACTCCTGCCTGGCTGAGCCGTGCCAAACACCACCCTCATCACGCACAGATTGTGCACCAAAGGTACACACTGACACCTCAGCACCTGCAGGGCTGCTGGGCAGCTGTCCTGGCCTGAGGGACACTGTGTCACTGACACAGCCCAGAGCTGCCAGCACCCGCTATATGGGTTTATCTGATCACTCAGAATCTGTTCCTAAGTCATGCGTACAGAACCAAGGATGTCCCCTCTGCATGGCTGGGGACAAACAGCCCCCAGTGGAGATCTGCTCCTGAAGAGCACCTTGATACCTGCCTTTAGGACGAATATCCAAAGTGATGGACTCTCTAAAAAGGCCATGAGTAAAGTGCCAAAATATTTCTTAAATAATCCACTGCAAAAAATTACCATCCCAAAATGTTAGCACTCTGGTATTACAGATACCCCAACACTGCTCTGTTCTGTACAGTGGAAGGTGCTGGAGCAATGTTATTTTAAATATATTTTACTCAAATACGCACCAGAATTATCCTACCTAAACCAATGTGAAAAACTGAAACTAGATTTGATCATGGCTATTTTCAGAATATCCCATGACTGGCTGGTGCTTTTCAGGTAACACAGTTATAGTCTCCATGCTAATCCCTCCTCCTCCCCCCTGTTCCTTTTTTAAATAGTTGTTCACTTTTCTGCAGAAGCAAAGGATTTTGTCATTGCAGGACAGACTCTGGGGTTCTCATTATTTTCTGCAGAAAACTCAGAAGCAGGAACAAACAAATCCTCTCCTGTTGCTGCCTTGAAAGGATCAACTCCAGCTGACAGCACAGGGCTCTGCCCTCCAATTTGAGAACGTCCCCTCATCCCTGGGTGTGCAGCACCAGCAGCACTGGGCACCATTTGAGGAAAAAGGGAATTTGTTGTTTCCCCATCACATGCAAAAATTGAGAAAAGGAACTTACCGTGATGCTTTTTATAACCCGTGATGTTGTTAAACTGTCAGAGATTATTATAATTTCAGATAGATTTGATAATAGTTTTGACACAGAAACACAGGTACTTTTTTGTTTTCAGGAGATTTGAAATGACAAATCAACCCACTGTCAGTTCATGGTCTTGCCTCTCTACTCTGATTTATTTACTTGTTTCTACTGTCAGTGAGCCAAGCACTGGGGAACAATACCTGTAAGGGTGACCCTGTCAATAGGGGGGGACTGGGACTTGCTGGAAAACAAGGCAGGAATTCTCAGTGCTCCCTTCACATGCTCATCACCCATCCTTCCCTCTGCACTTCAACATTACCCTTCAACAAGGGGGGTTTGTTACCACCAAACAAATCTGGTAAGGAAAAGGAGTTCATTACACTCTGGTTCCATACCAGGTTTAGCACCAAGATGCTGACAGGGGATTCTTTTTAAAGTGCCAAATTTGAGTGACAATTCCCAGTTTCAACTTGCACAAAGTCCTTTTAAGATTCCCTGTCTCCAGACATGCTAAAGGTGGCCATCAAATAGTTAAAACAGTCCTCAAATATGGCAGGGAAGTGTTCCTAAGACTGAAAACTGACAGTGCTGTTTAAGAACTGAAGTTTGAGAATTACAGTGAAGTTTTAAGGAGCTGATTTCTGTTCTTCTCCACAAAACCAGAAAGTGGAATGAGTTAAAGTCCTTAAGAGAGCAGGGTGCATTCACAACCAAGTCAATATCCCTCTTCCACAGAAAAACTAATTAAAAGATGAATTGCCAGTACTGAGCTCTGGGGATAGGTTTAATGATCCAACTTAAAATATCTGGTTAAAGGAGATATTCTGTTTACAGAAAGATCCCAGGGTTTCTTTGTTTTTATTTTTTTTAAGAGTCTCACACCTACATTAAAACACAACACGATCTCCCTTCAAAATTAACACTGGAGTGACTAAGTCAGAATTTAAAGCAGGCACTGTTGTTCAAGCCCTGTTTACAAGGAAGGTCACTAGATTTATCTGGGTAGATGATTGCCCAAGTGACCCATGTCCTTACACCACCATGTAGCAACCCATGTCCAAATATAAATGGAAAGTATGAAACAATGTGGAGTATCTCCTACTGCTTGTGTCTAAATCAAGAAATACAGTAAAGTCAAGCAACAAAGGGCAAGTTTTTCATTTGACTAGAGCACAGACAAAAAAAGGCATCTTTAAAACAAAAGAAAAAAAATGGCACTAGATACACATCACCTAGCAGGAAATCCTGCCAGATAGCATCTGCTATACAAAACTGGAATTTTTCACTGCAACGACATCATTTGCATAGGTTATATCAAAAAAAGATCTTTGAAGGAAAATAATGCTATCTATCCTACCTGGCCCAGTGCACTGCACAGTGCAGAGCAAAGAAAAAAGAAAAGGGCTCCACTGACAATTTAAAAAAAAAAAAAAAGGGGTTTTTTTATCCCTAATGTTTTATATTTCAGTGTAAGAATGTACTCAGTTTAACTACAAAGATAAGGAGAAGTTGAGAAACCTGTTTACATTTTTGCCTTTGCACAACCCTGTGCATGAGCAGCCCAGCAATAGTAACGAAAGTAACTCGTCACAAACAGCTCGAGCCTGCCAGCAACAAAAATTAATGGGAAGGCAAGGATTTTCTTTTGATGTTGGAAAGACTCCAGTAAAAACTGGTTTGTACATGGGAACATGGTGTCAGACTAGAAGAGAATCAGCTTGTCTGACTTGTGGTTTTCTTGACAACATTCATCTTCTCTTGGCCTGATAGAGAGCAATTAGTGCTTGTCAGTTGAATCATATGTTATTAAGATCATTCAGGCATTTTTTAATTATGATTACCTAAACAGACAGCAAAAGAAATTCTCAAGCAACTCTAACAATCCACTTCCTTTTCAGATGCTTCCAAGTCTTTTCTCCTTTCATGTTTTAAAGTATGGCATTGGATTTTACCTGCAAAGACCTCGGGTACCTTTTCCATTTAAAATACATTAAAAAAAAAAAAAAAAAAAAGTANNAAAAAAAAAAAAAGGCACTGTAGCCTAAAATTTGAGCACTATCACTTTACCAGATGCTCTGAGCAATGATATTTTTTTTTTGCAGTTAAAAAGTAGATCAGTCTTCTCTAAACCCAGTAAGGTGCTCTATATGCCAAGACTTGTTTTAGACCACCTAAAACAATGCCTAATAGGTTTATACAGATACAGCATTCCTAATTCAGACTTCTTTCTTTCACCATTGCAGATTTCCAATCAGGATATGAACAGTGTCAGGAATGACATCATTCTTGGGTGGTGTTTCAAACTCCTCCCCAAATAAAATGGTTCCTTATCACTGACTTGGACACTTTTTCCCACTGTAAAGAAAGCTAAAAGCAAGACAAGACTAGACATAAAGTTTCTAGCTATTTAAATTCCAGATATCAGAGTAATTGGATTTTATAGACTTTGCACAGATGAGATCAGGACAGCTTCAGTCCTAGGTCTGAGCTTAGAACACACCAGTTTTAGAGCAACACTATTGTTTTTTCCCGTTGGCATTTCTCCCTTCTCTTTATCAGGGGATTTTTTTGAGTTCCTAAATTACAATTTCCTTTTTTTCTTTTTTTTTTTTTTTTCCTCCTGCTTGCTGCAGGCCTTGGCCCCCAGAACTCTTCTTGCTGTACCATCTGCTGCTGCACCAGGCCAGCCAAAGGCCTGCACAGAATCATTTGGGAATTGGGAAATGAAGGTCTCCATTCAGTGCAAACCCTGATATCCCTGTGAAGAACCTCTCTGGTGCTCTGGTGAGATGTGCATTTCCTCTGCACCAGGAGCTCTGTTCAAAGGAACACGCATTTCCAAACAAACAGGGTAAATATTTTGTGTGCACCTTGATTTTAATAGGCATCAAAATCCTGCTCCTAAAATGAATGATATTCAAGTATCTATTACCAATTCCCAGGAGTACATCTAATGAAGGATCCTTGAGGATTTTTCTTTTTGGAAAAGATCCTTCACATTTGTTTGCAGCAACAGAAGGAAAACAGAGCAGGCACAAGATGACTCTGCCTGCATCAACACCATATTTAATACCATATTTAAGGGGGTAAGGTCTCATACAGGGAATAGCCAATAATATGGGAAGAAAACAGATGATAATAGCCAATTTCCTGGAGTGGAAAACAGATGCAAGTTAATGGCACATCTTCTAATAAACACCTAAAAGCTTATTAAAATGGCAACTGGGCAGATGAAGGATGAAGGGACTACTCTGCACATGCAGGAAAAAAAAAACCCAAACCAGAATTCTTAGGATTATTTTAATTTAATTTTGGCTCTCTTATGAGCCCTAGTTCCAGCATATTACATGTCTCATTATTCTTCCATTGGGGAGAATCTTACAGACTAGTTCTAAGGTACTGTGGAGAAAAAAGGAAATTACTCATTTTTGGCTCAGCTCAGAGCAGACCATTATTTGCAGGTTTATGAACTATTATGGAAATATAAAGGCTGAAAAAGGTAATGCTGACCAAACCACTTAAATCTCCAAGTACTATTGCTGACCCTTGGGAAAGCAGATAGAAGACTAAAGTGACATCCAAGACTGCCATCATCTTGGTTTCTGCTTGCTGGCCAAGTTTATAAAAAAAAATCAGCATTCTGCTTCCTAAATTAAAAATCTGAGTGAGTCCTTTTGCTGCAACAGCTGATGATTATCCACAGTAACTACCATCATCAACATCAGATTGGATATATTCAAGGCATAGTTAAATAGGTCTGAAAAAAACTAGAAATGAGAAGAAACAGGAGTTTTCACCTTGGATTCAGCATCCCTTAGTAACAGGCTATTCTGAGGAACCTGATGTCCCCATTTCATTACTCAGCCTGTGCCTACCTTTAATAACTTCTCCTACTCATGGGTGATATAGTCTTTTTATACAAGGTTTGTCTTTTGCATAGACTTGAAATATTTATATGTTTTTAAAAAAATCATAGGAATAGAAATTTCCTGCAAGATGCTGCTTTATGGTTTAAATAATTTAGGCCTATGATAACTATACCTAGAAACAGTGCACACATGAAAGTTACAGAATTATTTTTTTATTTAGGAAGAAACTACTCTTGGAATGACACCTTCTACCAAAGACATCAAAAATGTGTATTCAGGATACTCAAGTCACTTAAATTCTTATTTCTAGAGCCAAGGATAGCATTAAATATGAACAGCAAGACAACAATTTAGCTGCTGCAGGGAGTTTCTGGATCAAAATGTCTTGTAATTTTTGGTTAAGAGCTTTCTGCTCTCTGCAAGAGAGCTAAATGACAAAGAAACATGCTCCCATCGTTTAAATACTGAGCTTGGCAGACAAACACACACACGAGGCTCTTACTCAGTGCTGCCAAACCTATTTTGAGTCAAAACCTCAAGCTCTCTGCAATGCTGTCCAGTAATGCCACCTTTAAACAAACTGGTTCTTAATACAGTGGTGGGGTTTGATTATAAGATAAAATTCCTCTACCTGCCTTTTCCTGTAAATATTCACTCCCTTTGGCTACCAGTAAAACACTTGAGCAAACCAATTCTTGCTGAAACAAATTGCATTGCTCAGAAATTCTTCATTTGCAAGACACAAAGAGCTGTGCCTGATATTGCCACCCTCAATGGTAAACCCAATTCACCTTCTGTTAACTAAACCCAGCTGTAACAAATACTTCAGCTCCCTGCTCAAAATGATTTCTGTTCTCCAGAAAATGGCCTAATATTTGCTGTCATCCCCCCATTAGGTTCTCCTAATCTTTCTCACAGAAATTACCAAAAGGATGTCAAGTATACAACAACTGCGAACCCTACAGTCTGTAATTCTCCTACTTTTCCTGTTCATTAGGCACTTGTAGTTAGTTGTTTAGTATGTTATTCATTCTTCTTTCCAGCCCTCCTCCTCCTGCTGCTGCAGATAATCCACTGATGTTGATATAATGCACAAATACCATCAGTCACATCAGTTTGTGCTGCTGCCTTTGAATGCTGCAGCACAACTCTCCAGGATGCCACTTAGATTAGCCCACGAGGTTCAGGCGATGGCTCAAGGGCAGCCACCTTGCTGCTCATTTAGGGGGGGTCACACACAAACCCCATTAGCAGGTCCTGCCCACTCCAGCAGCCCCTGGCTCCCAGGGGATCTAAGCACAACACAACTTGCAGCTCCCGGACTGTCAACAGAGGCAAACACTCACTTTGGATTATTTTATGCACAGTGATTAATCCCGAATTTTAAACAAAAACCCGTAAGAACACACCCAAGTCAGAATATCTGTAATAAAGTGCACTCTAAGAACAATGAAGTTAATTGGATACCGTGTGCTGATTTATCTGGAACTAAACAGTACCTTAGAGCACAGTGGAATATTTTCATTTACAAGTGAAACAAAGTCACCCCGAAGCCTCGAGCTCTATTTCTGTGATTCTCACTACATTCATTTGGCAGCAATGTGTTCCTAAGGTGGCAACCAACCCCCAAAAAAGTGAGGTATTCAGAGATAACGGAAAAAGATACGAGACATTGTTCTCCTCTTAGTTTACACTCGCAGGAGCTGCAGCACATGCACAGTTCCCTGCCTTGAAACTCCCCTGCACCACAACAGTGGAGAGAACTGCATTTAAGAAAATGTAATTACAAGACCACAGAGAACAAAAGAACTGACTAGGAGGCAAAATTCTTAACTCTGGGGATGTCTGTGAAGCAGAGTTGGGCTCTCGGGTCAGGACAGACATTGGAGAGAACTGAGGGTGAAGGAAAAAATGTTGCCAAAAATGCCACCCTGCATAAACATGCAAAAGCATCTCCTGATCCCATGTTAATTCAAAAATATATTAAAGTTACTCAAAATTTTTTGAGATGCCATTTGTTACATACTTTATTATTTTAAATATTTTAGTTACTTTAAAATGGGTGTTTTGTAAGGAGTCCAGACAGATCCTTCTCAATAATCTATAGGATTCACTAAGAAAAGCACAATTATTCAAGCATTCCTCAAGAATTTTAAAGTATAGTTTCATAGAAAAAGAGAAATTTATACAACTAAACTTCTGAGAAAGTACTGAAATAGATTTGGGGTTTTTTTTCCCTTCCTTCCTCTTTGTAGAGGGCAGAAAGGAGAATTTGTGCATTGTTCTTGTCTGAAAATTTGACACCAAATTTGGAAGAGGTTAAAATTCACCTGTTAACCAGCTACAGCACAAGACGTATGAACACACAGAGAAGCCTTGTCCCAATTTAAAAACTACTGCTTTCAAAATAATTTGCTTACATATATAATTTATTTGCAGTGCCATCAAGAGCAGCTAAGTTGAGGCAGGCACGCAGAGCTCGCTTTGCAGCCTCTGGTAGGTATAATTTAGCAGTCTGAAAGGAGTCCTCTAACTAATTTTGAAATGTTAAGCACAACCTCTTGAAATGTAAAGAAAACAGTGAAGCAAAGATAATCAACAGAAGTATTTCTTTCAGAGTTGAGAATCAGCCAACTCTACGTCAGCCCCACAAGAAAACTCCACTGTGTTTTACAGAAAATCCAGAAATTTGAGCAGTATAGAATAAATAGATGGTCTTACTGCCTAAAATGAATGACACCAAACATACCCACCAGCTAAAAATACAGTAAGCCATCTGAAAATATATGCCAGGAATCTTCACAGTACCCTGCCCTCCACCCTAATCCATCCCCTCCTCCCATGGTACTGTAAAAAATTAAGCAGTTTTTAGGGTCTGGGACCCTCACTGGCTTCATTAGGATCCGCAGGTGTTCCTAAAATGTGTCAAAAAAAGAAATCCAAGTAATTAAATATCTGAGTCTGTGTTTTCTTTAATAATAAATGCTTCTGCAGAAACCAGAATTAATTCTAAGGATGACTAAAAGCCCTAAATATTAAGGGTATGAAGCCTGTCACTTTACTGTATTTATATTAAAGACTGAATCACCGAAATTAAAATATTACTGAGTCTATGGGAAGAAGCCATTACTTACTGTTACCTAGAAAATATCAGCCAACAAATGCACGTCTCCCACTGCCAAAGAAAACCCATCCAGTGACTGAGAGCATCATTTTATTCACTAAGTTACTATTTGAAAACATTTTTTTCCTGCATTGTAAAACACAAAACTTAACTCATCATCACTTGATAAAACCATTCTAAATCTGTTCTAAAAGGGCCCTGTAATGAAAAATCTAAGCATGGAGCCAGCAGAGCTGGAAGAACAGGCACAACGGGTTGGAAATTTTATTCCTTGGTATGGGACAAGAGTTGGGCAGATATGCAACAGCCAGATCAGCTCTGCAGTTTATTTTTATGAAGAGGGGGAAAAAATAGCAAAGCAGAAGAAGACTTGGGGGAAAAAAATGTTTCAGGGATTTGCTTCAGAAATAGCAAAGATCAAGACCAAAGAAATGCAAAGTTTGGCAGGGAGAAGGGGCCAGGTGGCAGAACATGCAATGCACACGGGCTCAGCAGCAAAACCAATTTTCTAGCAAATAGAGGGACAGCAAAAAATCAACTGTGATTTCCAACCTTAGGAAAAGTAGAGGGAAAAGGCATTCCTGTACTGTGAACAGGGTGAGTGTAAAATTAATGCATGGTTTCCATGAAAATTACAGATTTTCAGAAGAACGGATCACTTTCATGTAAACAATGGCAATATAAAAGTTCTGAACTGACCTGCATCACCATTACTCATTTGCACTGGAGGAAATGGTGTTTTCCTTACTGGAAGAGGGGAAAAAGAAAAGCAAAAGACAGCACATCCTGAGGGAGAAAAAAAAAAAAAAAAGGAAAGGACACCTCTCGTGCTAAGTATTATTAGAAAATAAATAAGCATTGAAGTGAGTCAATAAGCAAAGAATACCTTTAAAGACTGCACAGCATCACAATACTATAAACAAGTAATGAGAAAGAAATAGCTGATTTCTGCAAAGCAGACAGTTGTTCTCAGCAGCAGACTTTATTTTTAACTTCCTAAGCCTGGTTCAAATCACACAAACTCTCAGATTCTTCAATACTTCTTACAAAAGCAGTTTGCTGTAAGAATCATTAACCGTAATTCTTTACACTATCCCTGTCTGATGACAAAACCAGCAAAATGCTTGGAAATGGGGAAGAATGGGAGGATGGGGCAATATCTGCTGGGTGTGATGCAAAGCTGATGAGCCTTTTCCAGCTGGAAATCAGCTGGGGGCTTTCAGCAGCTGGGCACTGCATGGGCACCTCATGGGCACTGCATGGGCACTGCAGCTCCAGGCCATCAGGAGGGATCCTGGAGGGATCCAGGAGGCCTCAGAGCCACTGGATGCTGCTGGATGTGCAGGCATCATGTCTATGTCTGTGCAGGGCAAACACAGCATCACACAGGACACAAAGATTTTATGGATCAGGGGAGAGGCGAGCAGAGCCCTCCTTTTCCGAGCTGCCTCTCTGCATTTTGTAAACGTCTTTTTGTGGTCAAGTTGAGGGTAAAAGCTCCACCATGTGGGAGAAGCTTAGCACTAGCCCAGGTGAACGTGGTGTTTACTCCATGGAGCATCCAAGGAGCATTGTCCTGGCAGGTGGCACACAGCAGCACGGCCACCAGGACACCCACAGCACCTGGAGACCCAGGGGAGGCTCCCAGCCATAAACATTCATTAATTTACAGCACACTGTCACTGCTCTGGGTACCCACACGTCATTAATACCTGTCAATTACAAAAATGAGGGAGGCTCGGGACACTTCCTATGCTTTTGTTTTGTGAAGGAGTAACTTTTTCCAGGGCCATGAATAATACTTGGTGCTGTATGACTGAAAACAGTGAATAATCGCAAAAAAAGGAACTGTTCCATGTTCCAGTGAAGAGACAGCCTGCCAAAACAAACATATTATGGCTGCAAAGGAAAGTAATGTGTCTGTAATTTTAAACTGTCCACTTTAGTAGTTCAACAAGTTTTTATCTCACCCAAACAACAGAAGCAGTAACACACAGCACAAAACCTGCATGAACTGACCTGTGCTGTGTGTGTGTGTGGTGGGGAGCAGCAGACAACTCAAATAAAATGATACCTGTGAAATTTCATGATAAATCTACCTTCAAAGCACAATAAAGTTATGCTACATAAGCAGGATATTAATTCCAAGCAATTAGGAAAAAATGTTTTAATAGGAATAACTACTTAGTCTTTTATTTACACAAGTAGTCGCATAATTCATAAACCTCCCTGAAAAAAAAGAAATACATCTGATAATAATCTTATAAATAATATTAGAAAAACTCACAATGTTTCAGGATTGCATTTATACACCAGTAAGAGGGAAGAAGCATTAAGCATTCTTCAGCATCAGAGCAACCAATCTTAAAAGTGTATTTTAAAATAAAATAATTAGGGAAAATATCTTAGTTGCAGAATTTAAACATATTCACTACAAGTTTTTTAAAAAGAAGAGCCTAATCAGCATACAGGGACTGGGGTTTCAGCAGTGACTACAGATTTTGCAGGTGCTTTTCAGTAGCCCCATTTGAACAGCTCCTCTATTTATCCAGTTGATTAAGCACATGTTGGGAACAAGGCACAGTGCTGCTGTCAGGGTGTGCATTTGGGAGATGCTTCCCAGATCCAGAAATTCCCATTTTCCAGCCTCATTATTTCAGCAAGCAACATGGGATTACCAGGGAAGGGTCCAACACAGTGGGGCCCCAACATGGAATGGTCATTCCTAAACAGCCAGAGTTGCAGGAAATGGTGCATTTGATGTCTAGGTGGTTTTGTTTTTATAAACATGGGTATCAAGAGGTGGTAGATGGCACCCTGAGGGGACAGCGAGGAGGGAGATGTCTGTGACCCCTCATCTCCAAGCCTGAGGACCAGTGGCAGGTCCCCTCCTGCTCTGCAGCAGCCACAGCCCCCGGGAAGCCCTTTCCTGACCCCTTCCACCATCCCAGCTCCCTGTCCATGCCTCCACTCCTCCCAGGGCAGGGCTGCAAACCAGGGAGCAGAACAGGCACGGAGAGCTCCACCACCCTGCCCAGCGTGGGATCCAACCCTGCCACCTGCTTGGCCTGGCCAGCACGGAGTGACCACACCACCAGCTCCTCTGTGCTCCACCACACCCTGGGCTTTCCAGGGCAGGTGGATGGCCCAGCCCAGCCCCAAGGAGGTGGTCAGTTGTGGCCAGGAGCCAGGCTGAGCTGAGCCGTCCTGCCGTGCGCGCGGAGCTCGCCGAGACACCGCGGTTACCGGGCAGATCGAGACAGGTTCCCAGCGTTTGGAGAAGTGCTCTGGGGTTTTCAACACTGACATGACAGGCTGGCTGGGAGCCACAGGCAGCAAACCTCGCTGAGGAATTGTGTAACGTGCAGAGCTCAGGGTGCTGGGACAGACACCCAGGCACCCACCGGGGACAGCCACCTCTGGTGTCACCCAGAGCACGGCACTACCCGCGGAGAGATCACTGACACCCCAAACAAACCTTCCCTCTCCAAACCTCGTCCCTGGAGCCTGCTCCAGGCTGCTAAGTAGGTTGATTTTCAAGTATTTAATATCCAGTCGGATCTTCAGC
>VWZU01015912.1:416-18942 GCA_013397095.1 Sterrhoptilus dennistouni | reverse complement strand
GGATAAAAATCAGGCTCTGTCATCGCTCCCAAGAGCGACTCTTATACCCACACAGCCAGTTGGCACCAGCTAACTGTATCTCTGAATTTATGCTAATTCTGTCACTCATCATTACCAGTCAGTCACTCCAAAACCAGCTCTCTGGGAAACACCCCAGTGTTAGGCTCTATCCTTCCTGAGGAAGGATGAAGATAAATTTTTAAGAACTATTTTTTCCTTCAATAAGGCTGAAACAGAGCTGAAGTTCTTGAGGCTGGTAGAAAAGGACTGTTCCAATAGACACATCACACACACGCACCTGTTTTTTTTCAAAGACAAACTATCTTTTCAAAACTAACTGAAACATTTTAGATGTCTATGAACTAAGGCTCCTTTCAGCAGACACATCACTCCCAACCATCTGACTTTTAGAGTCAAATCACCTCAGCTGGCTGCTCCAGGACTATTAATTTGGAGAACTGCACTCTGAGGTCAGCTAATGGCCCTGCCTCATCCACGTACGATTTAGGTGTCTTTGTTTCCACAGTGCAGAGGATCATTTCATCAAAGCTCTTACACAGCCACGCTCTATTTTAAATTCATGTTTCCCTTTAATCTACACACCCCTCCACCGAGCTCCTTCTCCAGACATGAGTGTCCCCACTGCATTCCCTGGAAAACGCCGCTTCCCACAACATCCCCCCTGCCCTTACTGCTTTTATTTACCCAGGGAACAGTTATGCAGCACTTCACTTTTGCAAAGTTTCTCACCACGGACAGCCATCACCTCTCTGTCCTGCTCCACAGCAGCCAGGGAATGGGCCAGGCCTCTCGTGCCCAAGGGAACAGAGTTCCACTGCCTCATCCCAGAGCTGGAGGTGATGGACCCAGCTGGCAGCTCCATCACAAGGGCACTCTTGTGAAATTTCCTTCCTGTTTAGTAACACAGGAATTTCTCTGTATTAAGAATATGAATTGTATAAAGAGTATTAACTAAAGCACTGATGAAATATATGGGGGAAAGCCTGAAAAACAAACTACTTACGCATAAAAAAGTGTGTGACTATTTGGATAAAATGCTTCCAAGCACATGGAATAGGAGACATTTAGAGATGCATAAACCTATTTTATGTCTCATCTCAGGAATTATCATCATGCCAGCACTGGCTGTGGAACTGAAGCAAACTCAAGAGACATACATGTTGAAATCACCATCACTACCTCCTACAGTAGTGAAATACTCATTAAAGATTTGCCATCCAAATACTGACTTACACTGATCACACTTAGCTTGTCAGATATCTGATGATCCTAGAACAAGGCAATATATCCATAATCACTGATTTCAGTGGTCTGTAAGTTTTGGACTCAAAACACCAAGCACTGGAGCATGTTTTATTTATATGCTCAGTGGCTATAGAGCAGAACCATGTCATTGTTCAAACTGCTTAATCTGCCTCAGCATTTAAAATTAAAGTTGAAAAGAACCACTAGTGCTTTTAACTGTCCTTAAATTACATTAATTGTGTTGTTAAGCACTTTAACAGCCTTATGAAGGCAGCTAAGTAAATCACTGCTCAAAAGTAAGTCTGTACAAGCACCTCCCAAGCTCCACACAAAGGACAGAGCTCTTGATGCCCTAACCTGAAGAATGAGGATATCCCATACATGAGATATCAAAGCAGAGGTTACTTTTACCCTTTGCCCAGACAATCTCTGTGTCAGCATCAACTGCTGGAACATCAATTTATCGTGTACACAGAGAGCATTCAAGTTATGCTGTAATGATTCTATTTACACCCTGTCCTGCCAGCAGGCAACTGATGTCATACACCTGTATACAACAGAAAAATTCCCAACCTAGAAATTTCTGCTGGCAAGAGATCAACAGGCTGTAATGAGCACTGAGAACAAACTATCCAGCCTTCAGCCAGAGCTCACTGATCTCTGCCTGAACTATTGCACAGGGCTAGAACTTCGCTGCTCCAAGAGCAAAGATGTCACTGCAAGGGTCAGCAACAGACTGAACAAAGTCAGTGCCGGTGACCACAAACTTTGGATTTTTAGATCTACAGGCTCTCTCTTTGGGATGTGCTTTCTATGTCCCATGTAACTGGAGAATGTACAGGTGTGGTGGTCAAACAACTCAACAGAAGTATTCTTGTGCATTATAAATAAGCACACCTGTACTGACACGCAGAACGTGGAACTTGGACAAAATAGCAGCCAAATTCTTACAGCAACGACAGGCACAAGCTGAACCAAATACAGATCAGATTGTTTTAAGAATAGCAATTATATATATATATCACATATATATATATATCCAGAGATACTTGATATACCGAGAAGAAACAATGGAATGAAATAAAGCAATCCCAAAGTTTCGAGCCATCTGTATATTCCATGCTGAGTATCAAACCATCTGTATATTCTTAGATCAGCTAAAGCAAACCACTGGCACCAGTGCCAAGATTGGCAGCAGAGACGATTTGGACTGCCACCAACGAGAATGAGCTACCATGCCTTTTAGAATAAATTTTGTAGCAAACACCAAAAGGGTTGATCAACACATATTATCACAGCTACAACAAGCCAACTAGTTTAAAAAACAGCCTTTGCCATCCCACAGTGTTTGATTTCATGCCGTACGATAAACTCGACGCCTAAAAAGGAAATTCAGCTTCTCACTGTCCGCGTCCCGCAGGGAAATGGCTCAAACCACCCCTGCAGGCTTTGCACAACAGCACCAAGCACCTGCACAAGGTGTCACTAGGCCCATACTCCACATCAGCAACTGCAGGAGTTCACAGCCATATTCAAGGACACCAAAACCCCACAGGAGTCAGGGGAGAGGCAACTGCACCCCAAACTGAACCCTCATTTTCTGAGGCACATCCTTGGAAGGTCTCCTGCTTCAGTGTGGGAGAAGGCTTGGCTTCCTTCATTTGAGAGACACCAGCAGCACCAAGTGACCCACACTCGTTTATTTCATCTCCTCCAACCCCAGGCTCCACCATTCTACAGCACCCCACTTGTCCCAGGAAATTTCATCGACCCTTTGAAGTCTAGCCGAAGTCTCAAAGGCAAAAATGCCAAAATATCCTTGAGGATAAAGTTGCTGATGTAAAGAACATTGGCTAACCCCAATAATTTTATTTTCATATTTTAAAAGAGCCCAAAAATAACTATTCACCACCTTTTTCTCTGCTTGAGATTTTGAGAACAACCCGCCTACCATGGAGTGTAATTCTCTTAGCACTAAGAATTTTGCATGGGTGGAACTCTTTAGCTAAAAGTGATGATAAATAACACCTCCTCAATCCTGCAATCTCCAGAAACAGTTTACAAGAACTAATACATTAGGTTGATTTGCAATGTTAAACCAGAATTTCCCAACCCTCTGATGTCCACCTGAAGGATGCCAAGGGAGACATCAAGATCAAGGGAGCACAACACGAAGTTCAACTGTCTGAGGATCTTTCTTCCTCTCTGCCTTTGCTATTGTGGGAATATCTAACTCTGTGATGAGTTTCTGCGTGGAGAATTAGCAGATATAACACGTTGCCACATCCTGAGAGCTCATCCATCACCCCTCCAACAGCCTCACAGGACCCTCGCTCTGCTGGGAAGAACAACACCAGCCTTAAGCTGAAGGTACAACCCTCTAATGACAGATTTTTATTTTTTTTTCCCCAGCATTCACACAGCACTTAGGTGCTAAATAAGCAAAATTAAGCAGCCTTCTTTCAACCTTGTGTACAGTTTATGTACAAATGCTGCTAATTGATAAAAAAACAATGTACACAGGTTTAAGAACTTGCCTGCACATTCTTCTCACCTCTAGACCTGCTACACAAAGGCCCACACACACTTCCATCAATGAAATGGGTCACATATGATGTTTTTAAACTTATGCATACACTCAATGCAGAGCACCTTCTGAAGAGTCCAATTAAAGGTATCAAAGAACGGCAGAATAATATCCTTTCCCCAATAAAACATATTTGCACTTTGAACCGTGCATATTGTTAAACTCCATTCGGAATCCTATTATGAGAAACTTATTTTATGAGTCTGCCAAAAAGCCTGGTTACCAGAAGCGTAATCACAGTAAGCAATAAAGGCTGACATGGAGGATATTTCTAGGCAATTACAGCAGGTGTTTTAAAGGCATAAAGCTGCAGAGTTATAAATCTATTTAGAGCCACAAACATAGAGAAAGTAAAAGGCAACCAGAAGGTTCAAACTCGCACAGCAGACAAATATTGTTCCTCTTCCCATGCAGAATGTAGAGGCTGCAGGAACAAGTCCACAGTGAATTTCAGCAAGTCAGAAGAAAATATAAAAAGCTGAGGTACAACAATCACTGCAAAATTAATGTAGTGCCTTCAAAGGCATACATACACACACACACACATATATATATACACATACACGTCTATATATATATATATTTAAAAGATACAAAGCTCCAAAAGATCTTATCACTTAAGGACTGTTAGATCACTCTTAAAATTTTGTTTCTTTTCAACTCAGTTAAGCAGGGTTGCATGTTCGGTTGCATGAAGAAGTTTGAAAAGACAGTCTAATGGGCGGTGTCTACAAAAAGTAAAGTTGCAGATGTGACAAGTCCTGTTCAGACCTTACAAAAACTTGTACATGAGCTGTATCTGCAATGCAGAATTGGTGGAGGGAACTCAGGGAGAGCTGACTTGCCAACACAACGCGTAACTTTACAGAATGATTACTGGTTATCAAAGTTGCATAAGCCAAGAGACAACACCAACTATAAATATGACTACCAGCTATTCCACACAACCCCAAGCGTCCTGCCAAGCCCTCCTTCATGTTCTCTCTCACACAGACAAAGGCCTCAAAGCCATGGGACATCTGCCAGGGAAACAAATGAAGTTAAAAAACCAGAAGAACATGAACATGTACTAACCTAAACTTGTGTGTTCTTTCTTCCCAATTCCTCCCCCAACACCTCCCCCTACAAAGACATCGTCTCAGTTTACTGTACTCTCTTCCTTCTCCCAACCAGTCTTAACTCTTGGACCAATGTTTTAAAGTTTCCCTACCTTTGAAAAAATAATGTTCAGTTCTTAAATGTTTTGCCAGATCTGGACCACACCCTGCCCTCTCCCAAAATCTTGGTTGTTTGTCTCCTATTGCACATAATCAATTATAGCCCTTTCAGGTTTGTATTTTGCATGGTGGGAGCTGATCCAGAAAGGAGATTGTGCTTGTGTGAGCTTGTGTGTTTACACAAACACACACATACATGTACACACACCTTGACAGAACTGTTTTGTCTCTACAGAACTTCAGGGGATTTTCCTGAAACTGAGTTTTTCACTTGTAAGCAGATAAGCACTTGATAGAAAAAAATGTAGCTAAAAATTTGACTCTTACCAGGTCATGCAAATCACTTAAAATACAAAAGGCAAGAGCAGAACCCCCATCACTCTATTACCACCAGAACTGGGGATCAACCATAAGCAATAACTACAAAAAAATGCACTGAGACACCCAGCAGACCTCTCCGGTTCCGCTGTACATTTATTTCCCTCTCCCCGGATTCAGTGTCAGACACCAAGTCGGATGTTTGACAAAAAAGGGATCCGGCAGATTGCCCACCAGCCGCAGCGTGTGCTGCCAAGTGAGAAATACATGCTTGGAAACAGGCTCGAGATTCCAGCCAGGACAGCAAGGCTCGGAGCATCGCACCAGTGACATAACTGAGCATGGTGGGGAGAGGCTGCAGGGGACGTGGGAAGTTGTTGCATGGAATAAGTCTGCAGTGCATGCAAAGGAGCTGTTTTCAGTACCCAGCAAGACAACTCCATCATTTAGGATTGCCAAAGAATAACTGCAGCTTGCTTCTTTCTGATTTTTCTTTTTTAACTAAGTTGAACAGCTAAATCCCCTTTACTACTCAAAATGTGAATTTTCCAGCATAACTTTTCTGTGGGTGTTCTGTACCTAAATTTTCTTCCTTAGCTACAGTAAAGTGACAACCACTTGGCAGAACGAGGATCACCCTGGGTCTAGTTCACAACTTTGGGCTCCTACAACATTGGAAAAGAAAGTTTACATCCTAGAAAAGACAAGAATCATCTTGTTAATTTGTTTGGTACAACAGTGTGAACAGCACATGTAGACAAATACTCAATTTGTCTTCAGACAGTTTTTAGAAGACAGACATTTTATCAGCGGATCTGTTAACACTTTCCTTCAGAAAATATGTTTCGCCTGCCAGCAAACAAACAACAAAATAATGTGTCATATCTGTAAAACGAGGGAGAGAAATAATCAAGATTAGCTTCAAAGTGTTGCAATAAAACAACAATAATCAAAGGCTGGAACACGGAACTCATGTTTCAGCCCTGTGCTCGTGATCTCACATTTGCTCTTTTTCCCTGCAGCACCTGCAGACACAGTGGCATTTCACGGTGATTCTCTCCAGTTCTGCTATTTAACAATAACCAAGGGGATGTGATGCTCATGAACCCAGCGTGCTGTGAGTTGGAAGCCACTGCTGGAAACCAAGGCACCTCACACAAGCTGTGCTACACCCAGATGATCCCAAAAGGCAAATCAGCTTGGGAAAGGCATCCAGAGATGGTGCTGCTTGTTCCAACCCTTCTCAAGGCACGAAGCACCACTGCAACTGACTTACCCACTAACTTAAACTATGGAGAAAAAAATGCAAAATTCTGTTATCTTTCTGTTTAACTTGACGTAATAACTGCTAAGTAAGTTCTCTATTTTGAATTCAGGGGTACAGAAGAAACTTTAACCAACAAACACTACATGGAAGCACATGTAGTGAGCGAGGCTTCCAAGATCCCAAAAACATTTTTAGTAAGCTCCATAAATCGTAGTTCCAATTAAGGATTAAATTTAGAGACTAAACACCTCTTTATTTGAGGGTAGGGAGGCTTAAATCTTTTTGTATTAATGCTGAGCTATATCATCTGATATTTTTGCTATGACCAACCTATAAAACCTGTCAGCTTCACTCAGTTTACACAGGGCTTTAATTATGTTTAACTAGAATCTGAATGATCTAATTACTTAACATCTTACAGCACAAACTACTGAGGACATCTGGTTGAGCAATTGGCAAAGGAGTCAGGGAAATAAAACCACTGTTGTGTACCCTGCTCAGGACCCCTGCAAACAGCTCTCCCTTCAGACAGCTTCCTTCTTCCATCCCACCTGAAATTTCTGCTGCCTGAAAACAGCTCTGGGAGAACAAATCATCCACCAGCTCAAAGAAAATAGTCGGGTGAAGAAAAACTCTTAGTGCCACAAGCAGGACAACGGGACTTTGAAGAAGTTTTTCATTGTGCTTTGTTCATCATCGGGTGAAAATCCAGATCATGGTCTTGGCCTCTCTGGGGCTCCTTCTCCCACCATTCTCCAGGAATTAAGACATGGAGGATCACCCCAAGCACAAGAAAGCTAAAACTGGTGCCAGCTCACCTACATCAGTGCCAGCAGGAAGCTCTCACACCTGCAAGCCTTGAAGATTTTCAAGTTTTTAACCTTTAAGGGAGCAGATCTTAGTAAAATCAGGGAAAACTCCACTGGGGGAACTATGAAGTCACAGAGAGAGCCCTGAGGTTAAACTGGGAATAAGCAGCAATATGAGCTGAGGATCGTTTTGGCCACGAACTCTTAAATGGTTTCTATAATGTCAGCCTTGGTCAGAGTCTTTCCCTTGGCCTGGCTCCCTGCCAAGGTGATATCACACTTCATACCTGAGGACTGTTCAAAGAAAAGGGTGCCCAAAACACAGGAAGCTGTTGTCATGACCCATATTGAGCAGACAAGCTTCACTTTAATCTCTTTGCCTTGAAACCGCAGCGCGCTCGCCCAACACATTAACCTGGCGTGGTCAAAGCAGAAATAAAACCTGAAAGTTCTGGTTAAAAACCCAGTTAAAGCTTCTGGTTTCTGTCTTTACTTTTCCTTAACGAACAGATGGAAACCAGCAATAACCATCTGGGTAAAGCAGCAATAGCTGTAAAGCACAATAATTCCACAGAAATACACTAACAAGGTCATTTAAGTGTTTCTCTAATTGTCTTTGGCCTGTGACCTTTTTCAAAGATCTCAGATGAAAAAAACCAAAGCCAAAACAACTTATGAAAGATCCTTTGGCATTCTCTGACAGCATCACAATTTGATTCTGTATCCTGGGGAAATTCCAGTTGGGGAAGAACATTCTGCCTTCCCAGACTTCCCCACGACCTCCCAGGAAGAACATCCAGCTTTCCATGCTCCACGACAAAATTGATTATCCCTGAACGAGCAGTAAAACTAAACCACTCCTGTACGTGCAATGCAGCAAATATTTTGGAATCCTTCAAGATCAAAGCCACTCTATTAATAAACTTATATTTTTATATTCCTTGCAGCTGAAAAATCCAATTAAAACACTACAGTGACCTTTTAGAACAGAACGACTGTCACAGTGAGGACAGGATCAGAAGGCACCCGAAGCAGGGTTCCAGCAAAAATGGGATAGACAGGGAAAAAAGACTCTTGTAGTTGTTTTACTTCAGTCACTGGGGTGGTAAAGGGTGGCCTAATTCAATAGGAAGATCTGAGAGGCTTTTATTAGGTCTCCCAAGTAGTGTAACTGACAGTTAAACAAACAAAGTGTCAGGCCTTAAGTCAGCATTTAGAAAGTAAATTTATAATGAAGAGCTGACAATCAAGACACTGTACAAAGGGGCTGCTGCCAACCAACAACTTTTTTTTTAAAAAAAAAAAGGCAACTAGATATGGAATGAATATTTCTTACTACTGAAATTAACTTCACAACTGGTTGGTAAAATGATTACAGCAAATAAATAGGGCACAAAACACTGTGAAGTGTGAGTGCAGTTTGCCATGACATCCCTGTAAGCAAGGCAACAGCACTGGACCCCAGCCCAGCAGCAGTGGCTGTGCTCTCCCCCACCAGCCATTCCCACTGGCCCACCAGCTCTCATCTCATCCACAAAACCAAAGTGCACCCAAAAAATAAAAACTAACACACAGAGCCATCACCTCCTGGTATCAGGACCTTTCACACTGGCAGAAGAAAGCTTTAACCCCAATTCCTGCCATCACCTTTCACCAGTCAGAGGATCCTGCCAGGTATCAGGAGCACAAAGCCAGGAGCTGGAGACACAACAACCTTTGGCACACAGGCAGCAGTCAAGCACGGAAAGCACCTTTCCAACCCCAGCACACTGTGCTGGATGGCCATGCAGAGAATGCTGCAGGCCCAAAGTAACTTTTTAGCCCTTACAGTGGAGTTAATTTTTAAGAGGACGGCACATATAACAGCTCTGGGGCACAGTGACCACTTTCTAAGATCCTGAAATCAATCTGAACCATTAAATTCATCTTCTAATCCCAGTCAAAGTAGGTTTTCACAGTTCCAATTTTAGACTTCAAGTTCTATTTACAGGACAGAAAATTCCAGATAGTGACACTAATCAAGTTTTACTTAGCTTGGCATATTAAAGAACTAACTATTCTCGGGATATGCCAGAACATCTCAGATGCTAACAGATTTTAATTTATCATCTAAACCAAGCTGATCACAGCACAGTGTGTGTGATGTTTTAATCATCTGTGCTGTATTTAACACATCACTCCAAGACAAAAATCCCACACAGTTCTGGTCTCAGCAGCTGATGGCCTGGAGCACAGCAAAGGCCTCACAAAGACAGAAAATGTGTATCACAAGTTGTACTGAAGAACTCAGCTTTTACAATAAAACTTCCCAGCCATGGGACTGACCAAAACTCTGCCTGCACTTAAAAGAAAATGTGAAACCACCTCGTCCTCATGAGCATGGAAACAGCAAACCAAGTTTTGGACATAAAACTGAGAGCATGGCTTAGAAAGACAGTCTGATTTTAATTCAAATCCTGCCCTTAACTAGGGAATTAATCCTCAGTCCTGCAGGGTGAAGGACTGTCAGTAACATTGATGGCACCCAGGGTCTCGCAGGATCAAGAAAAGAAATAAAATTCTTACAAAGTACAGAATAAATTCCTATAGAACAATTCTTCCCTCTTTACTTGCCTGCCTCATCCTGGGAAGCAAGAGCACAGCACCCCCTGAGCTCACCCCTACATGGCCATAAGTATCCCCTCACTTTTGGAAGGAATGAAAAAGAGATATTCTGAGTTTCAAGTGGTAATTAGGAGTATAAAGTATATTTGCCTAAGAAAACAGACTAATGTGTTGTGAACAGAGGCACAGAGATGAGCTGAGGACACAACATTAGCAAGCTGCCCTTTTCCAGCATCCCAAGAATTTCGAAAGCAACACTCCATGCCAAAGAAAATGTGCAGAAACCTATAAGCAAAAGAAAACTAGAGCTCCTGATAGAGGCAGGGCAGACCTGGAAGAAGGGGAGGGGGGAGAAACCGCTGCACTTAACTGTATTTTTTAAATCCATGAAACACTTGCACTCTCCTAAAAGAAACTATGTGTAAACAACTCAGCACAGAAGTCTCTCCACAGAAAATCAATTGCAAGACGACTGGCTCCTTGTTTTTAAATGTTTAATATTATCCCATCCCCACAATTAATATTAGAAAAGCAACTATGCTCATACCAGACATACCAAACCAAAGCTGAGTTCTATCAATATTAGCACACACAGATCTGCAACAGAAAAACAGATATGTAGCTCACTGACAAAATTAACATTCTCATGCTTCAGATCCTAGACAAAGGGTACATTTTATTTATGGATGAAAATGAAGCAAACATCTTTAAGTGACAACACGATACAAATTTACTTTGACGTGAACATGCAATAAAATGTGTAAACACCCAATAAAAATAAAATAAAAAAATAATTACAGACAAGACACAAGTATAAATTTTATTGAGCTACTGTGACAACATTTGTGTGTCACATCAATGAAATAACAAGAAAATGAATGGAGTTGATTAGAAACAGGAGATAAAGGCAAAGACGAGAGGCTGATGGACTAGGATGGAGAGATTCATCTTTGCTCACGACTTAACCCTGGGCTGGGCTAGAAAGGGCAGCTCCTTCAGCCAAGCTCAGCCAGAAACTCTGACTACACACGTGCTAAGAATTCAGCCCAATGCTCACTGGGTGTTGGGCTAAACAGGGATAAAGTTTATCCACCTTTGCCAAGCTAAGGGAGCTGGAGCACGGCCCTGCAGCCGCAGTGTGGAGCAGGGCACAAGCAGGAGATGGATATTCCTGATGGCACAAGAAATGGATATTTCTCCAAAGGCACAGAGAAAGCAAACCTCCAACCCCACTGACAGACAGCCCAAGCAGGCTGCTGATACACTACAAAGCCTGGGTAATTTGGATAAAAGAGAAAAGTTGATGTAAGAAAAGGTTTCAAGCTACCCCATGCTATGTCTTTGGTGAATAATGAATTTCAGCCTTCAAGTACAGGTCCAGCACTACACAAAAGTACTGCTCTGCTACATCTCCTCTCTCTGCCCATCCAGTGGGCTCAAAGGCTCCCAGTTACTCTCCATAAAACCACCAGAACGTGGCTTGGGATGGAAGATCCTCCTTGCCCCTGGCTCCAGAGGCTGGCCTGTCCTGCTGGAACAGGGAGCTGTTTCAAACCCTGAGCTGAAGCTTGAAATGATGCAACCACAAACTGCTGAATTTTTAATCCGACATTCATATCGCTGGCTGCCTATAATGTAAATTTTAAACAGCCTTCAATATACAGAGAAATGTGAAGGGAAACTTGATAAATTGTACATTACACTAAACAACAGGGAGGTATGTTTAAAAGTAAGAGTGTATCTATATATGAGTAACTCTAGATTTTAACTTTAAAACCAAGGGAAAGAAACAGTTTTTCCAGTGATTTAGTACCAATCATTCTCAATATTCTTTTAGGACAACCAACAGCTCAGTTCTTTTTTCACATTCATTTCTGTAGAAATTGTTTTCAGCAACAGCCTGAAAAGCACCTACAAATCAGCACATTCTCTGACTGAGCCATTTAAAATACTGAGAACGAAGGTGCAGAAAATGTAACCACTGAGTCTTGCTTATCCACAAGGCAGAATTAAGTAGCAGCAAAGCACAACAGTAACTGCTAACTCACAATCTTGTATCTCAAAGAGGGGCTGGGAGCATTATCAGTGTTTCCCAGACAGAGAAGCAAAGGCGGGCAGGACATGTTCACGGGCTGGAGCCAGGAATGGGCATGGGGCAGCTCCTGACACTGAGACTGCAACTCCCGACTCATTTGAGAGTCACTGCCACCTCCTGACTGTGCTCACACTGAATCTGAAGCAGTTCAAGGCTCTGGGTGTCACCAGTGCCCAAAGTGAGTGCTCACACACAGACATTTCTGATGGGCTAATACAGACCAGCTTCAGCTCACCCTTGGTAAGAGAAATCTTTCGTTTTCTTCAGAATATTGGTTCAGCAACACCACGAAACCACAAACACCTAGCAGAGATACCAGTGAGAGCAGAAGGAGCAAAGCTTAACCCATCAAACTTCCACTGCATCTCACCACCTGCAGCATTCCCTTTGGGCTTTGCAGTTTTGTTTCTACAGGAATAAGCCAGGGCATTTCCACTCAAAACATACAAGCTTTTGCCATCTAACATACACCTAGTCTGAGTCTTCATTTTAAAAAAGGGGGAGTGGGAAAGTCAAAAGCTATGAAATTCCCTGGGTTTTTTGCCCCCTCCTTTATTTTTCAGTAAGAACAATGAGAGTGCTTCTCCTATTCATAACACCTGAAAATACCACACAGGTGGATAGAAAGCTACCCGGAAACACAGACCCTAATTGTCACAGGGCAAAACTAAAAACCTGCCAGTGCACTCTGATCACACCATCACCTCAGTATCTCATGGACAAATCTTTCCCAGGGTGTTCCCATAAGGACAGCCTGCAGGTGATCCTTTCATAAGGTGAGCAAGTGCAGGTTAGGTGGGTTTGGTGACAGCACTAGAGCCTGGCATTTGTTGGGAGACCCACCACACTGCCCTGTGCACTGCCCAATATTTATATAAAGGCTCAAATAAGCTCTCTCCTCCCAACTGTACTGCAAGAAGTTTCATTTCCAAGTCCTAGGTTTATGCTCGCTCCTTACCTCCTTCCTTTCTTCGCCACTTCCCTCTATCCCCCCTCCACTCCTTTAAGCAGTGTCATTTCCCCCACAGTACTTGTTTTTATCTTTACTTCCCTCTAACAACGCTGCCCTCAGCTTGTCACACGTGAGCCACAGACAGAAGCCAACATTTCTCAGCAAGGACAGATCTCTGCAATGTGTCAGAACTGATCCTGCACACACCCTCCCCAAGCCCATAAAAGCAATCCCAGGGTGATGCGATAGAGCAGCAGCACTGGAACCATCCCACCTCCACAGCTTGAGGGATGTGATAAAATGTTTGCAGGAGTCAGATCATGGTTTGGCCTCACCTGAACAGCTGTGTGCAGTGCACACCTGGGCTCACCTATACAAAATCACTGCATTCAGCAAGAGGGGTGGTAATATTCCCATGGAATTTATGCTGCCATTTACCCATATTTTAGCCTAAATGTTCGTATCATTCACAGAAAGCTTGTGCTGGCACCCCAGATGCTGCAGTCTCCAGGTTTGCTCATTCACTAAGGTACATTTCCACACAAAAGAGCAGAGCCACAGGATCTGCTCAGCTCTGATGTATGAACTCCTCTGAAAAGCCTCCGAGACAGCCATGGCCTACATCCGTACGTGCCTCAAAGTGCTCACAACCAGAGACACAAAGATATGGGGGAATTCAAAGCATCTAAACACAGCAGCTTAAAATACTTCTGTGCATCTGCTTTTGAGCCTTTCAAAAATGAGTAATCTTCACCTCTCTGTCCTCCCAGAGCAGATCACTGGGGTCCATGAGGCATGGGAGGAGGATGAGCACCACCCCAGGTGCCCTCCCTGCTCCCAGGGAAAGGCAGCACAGCTCCAGCCCTCACAGACACTTCCTTATTACCCCAACTGCCGACAAAGGAATCAAATCATTGCAAGGCAAGGGGGCAAGTGAATTGCCAGGGAGGCAAAAAGCTGTTAGACATTAATGTGACAGGCTCCAGCTTCAAACCCTGCCTGCTGTAACACACACACAGGAGCTGTCGGGCACTTCCTGGCTTTAGCACCTTCATACCAAAAATTACCTTTATTCAGGGTAAATGTTTAACTCTGCTAAGTCACAGGAGGGACCAAGTAACAGGGCAGTAAGAACTGCAGTGTCTTGCTGGAGACAGGAGCACAACCAGGGTACAGTGGAGGATCTACTGCAAATTCCTTACTGGCTAGTGCTTTCCTGGAAATCCAAGTACTGTTGGACAGCAGTGGAGACCTTTGTTACATCCAACAACCTACACCCAACTGTGCTTAATCTTTCAGAAAAACTTAACATCCAACAATCTGTCTGCATTCCACATTCCTCACAATCCAAGCAGTGCAATAGCCTCTATTTTCTTCATTATAACTGCCAATAAAGGCAGAAATCACTGATTTGCCTTGTCGAACCACAAGACAACAAAAACAAGCTGAGAACATATGTCACAAAATGAGCAGGATTTATCTTATGTTCACTAATTTAAGGACACTATTTCTGACTATTTCTGAGGTCCAAGTTTCTCTCATCTTTCGTGGTACACTCAGTTCCATGTGTGAGCACTCCAGTATAAGCCTCTTCACCCAACACTCCTTGTCTTCTGCAAACAACCCCATTTCAGCTTTCCCCCTCCCATCCTCACATCTTTCTCCCCACTCCTCCATTCCAGCATAGAGGACCATTGTCACTATATTCCCAATACAGGTAACATTGGATTTTCAAGGCCTTCCCACAAAGGATATGGGAAAGAACCAAGCACAAGTGCAGGAAAAACCTGGATACACAAGATGGGAACTTACCACCCTGCTTACATAGAAAGACTACAACCAGTGCACACTGCCTGCTTGGTGCCTTAAAAAATACCAATCATCCACATACACGTCTGTTCTCTACCCAATAAATAAACTGCCTTTATTCTTGGCCTCAGTGTGATCAAACTGAAACTCTGGATTATGCATTTTTCTACATCCACTTTTTGCATTACAAATCAGCTTGCAAATAAAGAATAACTGTTCACTGGAATTTTAGACTGCATGTCATTTCTTCTCTAGCAAATGCTTCACCCATTACTTATTTGGTATTGTTAGATACAGCCAACCAGTGCATTTTTTAAATTTTTTTTTTTTTTTCAGAAAACTCCCAATCATTACCATATCCCAAATCCTTCCCACTGCACTTCTCAATACATCATCCAATTAACCACAAAGTTTGCATTAGAGCAGAGTGACCGAAGCACGCACTGACTCTGCCACATTTCTGATGGGCATTATTTCGTTGCAGGAATAGAAAAGGGATAGAAAAGCTCTCAGAGATTTATCCCCAAGGAACAGGACTCAAGGAATCCTATGAAAGACAAGTTCTTCTGCCAGAAGTAAATCAAGGGCCTTTCCTCTGGTGTGCCACGTGTGGTGGGTGTCCAGGGACATCACCCTGACCACCACAAGCTGCCAAAGCTTTCCTGCTGCAGGGGAGCAGTGACTGCTCTTGGAGGATCTTGGCAGCAGTGCCCTGGCTTTGCCATCTCTCCCTTTTCTCTATTGCGTCTTCCAGCAGGAACACCCAGCTGCTTCCACCACATCTCTCTGAGCCAGTGAGGGGAGCAGAAACGTGGGTACAGCAGCTGGAGACTCTTCTCCACATCCACATTCAGCTGCCATTATAAACAGAAAATCACTGTCTACTTTTAGGACAGAAACAATTCTACAATGACCTGCACAGATACACAAAATTAAACGCTCAGACCTGATCACTAATTCCACTTCTGAGGAAGCATATGAGCTCCTTCACAGATCAGCCTGCACTCTGCTACCATCAGACCCAACTAAAAGATGCCAACAACTCCACCTGTTTCTAATTCAGTAACAGAAGTATTCCAGTATACAAAGCTATTCATTACAACTTAGTTTTTTCCAGATTTTTGTTACAGATTTTGTAAGATCAATGGTTTACCTTAAACAATTAGTCACAGGCTGCACAGAACTAATACTCCATCCTTACTTCAATCATATATGATGCAATACCAGGATGAGATTTTAAAAAACAAACACATTAGCAAGATCTGCCTTTAGATTTTCACTCCCCAGCTTGATGGTAACGAGTTCTGCCGTCCTGCTCAAAAGCAGTAAGAAACTGTACTTTTTACCAGAATGCAAGCCTGTCCTAAAAAGCTACAATGACATTTTGAGAACTTGTGTTTATTGTCAAAATAACTACAGGTAGTTTAAGTTTTCAAAGGCTATTAACTTCTTCCATTTGTCCTCAGATCCAACTCAGAGCTGTGGCACAAGCTAGATTTACTCCTGGTAGTCAGAGAGACCAGCTGCCTCCTCTGATATTGATATATACACAGGTATTCAGAAATATTAAGCAAGCTGTCAAGGAGAGCTGCATGCTGTGCCCACGGGAACACGACGCTCCTTTCCCTCTTCTCCAGCAAAAGGTTGTTTTTAGAGTGAAGGTGATGGTGACACCAAAAACTACAAACAAACCAGGACCATGGAACAGCAGGTTACCTTCACGCTGCTGAACTGATACCAATCAAACAACTGCTTCCAAAAGGGGATGTGCAGCTTTAACTCGAGGGCCGCAGCATTTCTCCAGTGATTTCATCTGCATTTACTGCCACGAGACTCGCTGGTTGTGAGGGTCTGTTTACTCCGAGCACTGCAACTCCCTCCCCACCAAACATGAGTCCATCTACCACTACAGGGCAAGCTGAGGAAGCAATGCCATGCTAATTCCACAGTTTCTTTAGGAATCATGCCAGCCTTTACTGTAGAAAAGGGTTAATGTTCAGCTGCATGCCTCGCAGGTACAGTCTCCAGTGAAGAGCCCCGTTTGATACCTGTAGGAAGCTGCCATTTTTGCATCTCATATTCCATTTGTGAGCAGACCTTTTTGTTCTTTAATCCAAGTTCTGAATTATTTAATCCTGTCTCCAACACTTGAAACATCTTTCCCTATAAACAAGGGGTTATTTAGCAAAAGGAAATAAATAATTTAAAAAGTCAGACCATAAAGTGTTCCTGGCTCTGTTTTTAATTAATATTGATACAATCTGGAGAAACCTGCTGCTTAATATTACAAAGCAGGTTGAAGCTCATCAACAGTTAAATGTCTCCTTCTAACAGAAGGTGGAAGAGGAAGTTGGGAGCAGCCGGGTACGCGGCGCTCGCTGCCAGCGATCCGGGACTGCCCAGTCCCAGCTCCGCGCGACTTTCTCATGCACAGAGAAGCTTCAAAGCCCTCACACCCTGAGCTACACGAGCTGGAGTTCACAGGGCTCAGGTGGAATTCTGTTAAGCATAAATCCTCCAGGCTTTCATGCTGGAACAGAGCGTACGCGGAAGTATTTTTATTTTCTACGATTCCACGCTCGAAATACGTCAGTGCCAGGGAAGGACGGGGAAGGAGGGAGGCATGGACAGTTCTGTGGGACTGAACTTCATCCCTGGGAATGGTTTTAAAAGCACATTGCTTCATCTGCAAGCGGGAGTAAATATTACACTACCTCTTCGTGCAGATGGGTGGGTTAAAAAAAATAAATAAATAAAAGAAAAGGAAAAAGCTAATTTGAAACAAATTAACTATTCTGCATAAGGAGGAAGGTACTCGCTCCCTCCTGGGTCACTCCAGGGCTCTCTGCAGACTGAGCGTATGCAAAGTTAACAAACTCTGTGCTGCTCACAGCCTGCCTGGTGAACCTGCCAACAGGTGAACAGCCTCAATCCGCAGCACGGATAAATAATCACCAGTCCTCAAAAGCAGGTAATGAATATTGTTCAAACAACTCTAAGCTGGCGTTACCAGAACGCTTCAAAGGAGAAGCTACAAGCTGTTCAAGTCAGACTGTCACATTTAGTCTGCAAAAACGAGATTAAGGTTTGCACAGCGATACTCCACAACAGGTTTTACAGTATGCACAGAAATTAAATTATTATAAAAGTGAGCTATTTTTTACCAAAAACAGAATAGAACAATCTATCAAAATGCCATTTGGCTGTGTTCATTACATTTTAGAATTTAATTTACATGATAGATACTTTAGCATAATATGTTTTAATCAATAAGCATTTCTGAAGGCTTTATTTTTATAGACAATATTTAGACTTGTTCACCGTTAAATGTAACACCACAGCAGCGATGCTCAGAGCGTTTATTTCCCTATGCTAAGCAAGCACAGCCCCACGTACACAGAGGCAAAAGCAAAAGTCCACAATTAGAGATGTCAGACCTCGTTTAACTACATCTTAATTTAATCCATTTTATTTTATACAATTCTACATCTGGATCTCATTTTCCGTATTCCTGTAGGTATTCCGGGTCACTATTAAGAATCCTTTCAAGTTAGCAAAGTTCAGCCAAGTCTACCTTAATCCAAAACCTTTAAAAGAAACAA
>VWZU01015909.1:13515-88762 GCA_013397095.1 Sterrhoptilus dennistouni | reverse complement strand
GGGTTAGGGTTCGGTTTAGGGTTAGGGTTTGGCTTCGGTTAGGATTAGGGTTTATTTAGGGTTAGGTTAGGGAAAGGGTTATGGTTACGGTTGGGTTAGAGTTAGGGTTAGGGTTACGGGGGTTAGGTTTAGGTTAAGTTTAGGGTTAGGATTAGGGTTAGGGTTAGGGTTAGGATTAGGGTTAGGGTTAGGGTTAGGATTAGGGTTAGGGTTAGGGTTAGGATTAGGGTTAGGGTTAGGGTTAGGATTAGGGTTAGGGTTAGGGTTAGGATTAGGGTTAGGGTTAGGGTTAGGATTAGGGTTAGGGTTAGGGTTAGGATTAGGGTTAGGGTTAGGGTTAGGATTAGGGTTAGGGTTAGGGTTAGGATTAGGGTTAGGGTTAGGGTTAGGATTAGGGTTAGGGTTAGGGTTAGGGAAAGGGTTAGGGATAATGTTTATGGTTAGGGATTAGTGTTTCTCTTAGGGTTAGGGTTAGGTTTAGGGTTTGGGTTAGGGTTAGGGTTAGGGTTAGGGTTTGGCTTCGGTTAGGATTAGGGTTAGCATTAGGGTTAGGGTTAGGGAAAGGGTTAGGGATAATGTTTATGGTTAGGGACTAGTGTTTCTCTTAGGGTTAGGGTTAGGGAAAGGGTTAGGGATAATGTTTATGGTTAGGGACTAGTGTTTCTCTTAGGGTTAGGGTTAGGGAAAGGGTTAGGGATAATGTTTATGGTTAGGGACTAGTGTTTCTCTTAGGGTTAGGGTTAGGGAAAGGGTTAGGGATAATGTTTATGGTTAGGGACTAGTGTTTCTCTTAGGGTTAGGGTTAGCGTTAGGGTTAAGGTTAGAGGTTAGGGGGTTAGGGTTTGGGGTTTGTGTTAGGGTTATTGTTACGTTTAGGGTTTAGGGGTTAAGGTTAGGTTTTAGAGTTATGTTTGGCCTAGGATTAGTGTTAGGATTAGGATTAGGGTTAGGGCATTGAGGTTAGGGTTATGTTTAGGGGTAGGGTTAGGTTTTGGGTTAGGGTTAGGATTAGGTCTAGTTTTAGGTTTAATTTTAACAGACCCCGAGTGCTTATCTCACGCTGAAAGAGTAATTTTTTGGCAATAATTTTTTTAAAGTGTTGCTGATTGCTTCCTATTTCTTCCCAGCAAATGACTTTTGCACCTTTCTATTGTTGCTTTTATATGATCTGCTATGGCAATTACTCTGCAGGAGGTTGTGTAATCATCACACAGACCCTTTTATCTCCCTACCAAACGTGATAGAAAACACTCCTGAGACCAGATAAAAAGTATTTTCATACCTTTTCTCCTTCCTAAAAAAAAGAAAAATTGTTATTATGTTGCTAACAGAGTTTTCTCTTACTCTTACATAAAGCGTTTGTATGCACTTCCAAAAGATTGCCTGATCCATGTATATAGTACCTTTGAAGGGACCTTAAATAAAGTAATAAATAAAATTACCATGAATTCATAGGGGCAAAGAACCGCCTTTCTCTGCTAAAAGAAGAATATCTCTGATAAAATTATTTCAAATTGTATTGACTCTTTCGGAAGAACTGCAGCTATACAGGAAATTATCAGGGCTGATCTGATCATCTGAGGAATCTCGTTCTGGTACCTCTGGTGCATCCTCTTATTCTCCAGTGCCAGTGGTAGGTGTCAGCTGTCTGTTTCTCTCATCCCTGCAAGGAACGGGTTCATGCAATGACTTTTGGAGTCTGGCCAAGGAACTTCGGTTGTTTTACAGGAGCTCCAGCCCAAGGATTTGGTTTGGCCCATGCAAGTTTTCTTCTCAATCCCAACTTTAAAGTTTCTGCATTCTCCGGTCAACAGCTCTCAGAGATTTGCACCCCATCGGATCACCTATGAAGTGCAAGCTCCATCCCCATCTCTGACAGATTAACCAGAGCACACTACAGAGTCTGTGCCAGTTTTAGGCCTTTTTCTGCCAGGTTTGTTCTGACTTTAAGAGGGCTGAAAATAGCTGAGCCAGTACGAAGTTTGAGCAGCACAGGAAGATAATACAAGATCTGGCATAAATCTTCCTGGTGCAAAGTTGGGTTGAAAACACTTATGCTGATGACATGAATTTCTTCTTAATTGGTGTTTTGTGTCATGTGGCCACAGTGGTGGGTTTTTTCTTGTCAAGAAAATCTTTATACTATCCACGAAGAGTGAGAAAGACTCCCTGATAGCAATTGGTAGAAAGAGAATGACAGAGGATTAAAGCTTACAGGATGATTAAATGATCAATTCACTATTTTAGCTAGGATTGTGATGCAAGTTCCATTTTAGTGCTTGATTTTCAGTTGTGTGGGGATTTGATAGTTTCACTACAACTTATAAAAAAAGAATTATTGAAGCTCTACATACTTCACGACATATTGTCTTTCTTTCTATGATTTAATGCAACATAGTCTAATATGATAGTTCTTTTTCTGATATTCTTGTGAATAAGATGTTTCAAATGTCTTATGGATGAATTCCCAAAATGCAAAAGGAAAACTTTCAACGCTTTTACCCGTAGGCAAAATGGGGAAATCTCTGTGGTGTTATCATAGATTCTTAATCACCATTTTCAATTTTGTATACAGTTTGTATTATTATTCCATTTCACAATCTCTGAACTCATGTTTACTTTGAGACAAGGTAACTTTGAAAGTAAGCACATCAGTTTACTTCCAAAAGCTGCCACTGCCATTGTCTCAGGGATGAAGAGCACACATACAATGTTGTGAGACGGGCACGTTTTGTTTCATCCAGTTGTGTTCCTCACATTTTCTGAATTATGGGTCATATGAGTCTTCCAGAGCATTCACTGTCCTGCTGGTCCCTTTGCTGTTCATCCACCCCTACTGATACACCATTAATAACACACAATGGCAGCTTCTTACATTGGCCTCCCACATTAAGTTTTGGGTGGAGTTTTTTCAGTGCTTAAGATGCGTCATCTCTATTATCAGAGAACAGGACCCCAGTAGATTAAACTCACATTGAAGAAAGGGAATAAAGGGTAATATGCACATCCTTACTTACATAGAGTTCTCTTCTCATCTCTATTTGCACTTCTGGGCAGCAGAATAACTCCTCAACTTCAAGACAAAAGCAGGTACTCATCAATAGGCTCTACAACATCTGTTGAAAAACATGGTGTGTGCAGCATGATGTCAAACAGGGGAGCATGAACTTGTTAGGATGTTATGAAAGGAGTTTCCCTCTTCTTTGGACTGAAAGCCCATTGCTGTCTCCAGGTGATAAAAACATTAAAATAAGACTAACTGTGCAACTCTGCTTATTTCACACAAGCACAAATTGGTCTGGTACAAGAACTGTCTGTCAAGTAAATGAAATGAGATAAGCAGGACTAACACAGTATTATGCTCTTGGCATAACAGTAACTGCTGTAACATTATCTAGATGGCTCCATAAATTGCTCTTAAGTACACCAAGTGTTTTTACATACATTTTCTTCACAAACAGGCTTGGTAACATTGTTCTTCCTGACCTCTGCAAATCCCTGTACACTCTCCTTCAGCCCTTAGAAAAGAGAACTGTAACTGCGTGAAACAAAAGCTGAAATGTTTATTCACAGCAGTACTAATTGAAGTAAAGTCTTCTGAGATCTGGTGTATATGCCCATGGGTACATGAAAATTCAGTACAACACTGCCCCCTATTAAATAAATTTTCATTTGCCCAGCATGGAAAACCCTGGTTCAAGTCCCAAGATGTCTGCAAGAATACCACTTAGACCAAACAAAAAGGAAACTGCTGTACACTATCTGATGATTGTTTACAAACCAACATAGAACTAATTAATTCCTTAATATTATCATATTCAGTCCTAAAGCTTCCCTTGGTGTGAGTGGTGGCACTATATCGCCACAAAAACTTGATTCGGATTTAAAAAATACATTGTGTGTGTCTAGTCAAAATTGCTTCCCAAATACAGTCCCCTTCAAGCCATTTTATGCAAATGAGACTATTTCTGACCTGTTTAAGTGGAAAAAGAGGAGCACTCAGAAAATCTCCCACTTTCCCAGCTACCTTCAGCAATTTAACAGCCATCTAGTGTGGTTATAGAGCTCTGGGAGAGGTGCAGGGCCCCCAGGCTGCCTTACCTGGATGTAAGGGACGTTAGGGAGAAGAAGATCCCTGTGAGGAATACTCCTGGATGCCTGCCCACAGGCACAGAGGAATGTTGGAGCCCTCAGAACACAGAAGGCAGCGTGGGAGGCAGGTGGGACCTGTGTGCTCTGGACCAGGAGTGTGAGCAGTCCAGGTGTCACTGAACATCAGTGCCCATGCAGGAGGTCCCAGGGGCAGCCTCCAGACAGCATGGGCAGGGACAGGAGGAAAGGCCTCAAGTTGCCCCGGGGAAGTTTAGATTAGGAAGGAAAAATTTCTTCACCAAAAAGTTTTCCAAGCACTGGAACAGGCTCCCCAGAAAGGTGGTCGAGTGACTAACTTCAAGGGCTGAAATAAATCCCTGGTTCTTTTTGTTCACTGGTGTAGGTTTCCATGGTGACATTTCCTGAAGAACTTCACCTAAAGAGAGTGAAATAATAGATACCAAATTGTATCTTACTCTAATACACTAATGTAATTACAGCTTACTATAAAATAAGTATCCAGATGTCAATTTTCCAGCCTTCTTTAATCTGACTAATCACAAATCTATCTTTAAAATAGAAAAGAAAGGAAATAAAAGAGCAGACACAGAGAATTCAATTTTGTCTAATATTTCTGTCTAAACTATTTCTATCACTTCTCTGAGATGTTTAGGATTTTCTGTTGCTTGCTTGTCCCTCTCCAACTGTCCTTTCAGAAGCTCTGGGAATTCTGGGATAAAAACCCCTAACAGGTTATTGTCCCTGGGATCTCTCCACCTCTGCATTCAGGCTCAGCTGCCATCTGCCCACAGCCTAAACCAGTTCAGGTTAACAGGGTTGGCTGGCAGCAGCTGAGGAGGAGATTCTTCAAGTGTCCTCACATCCCTGAAAGAAGTGCAGTTGTCTGTTGTTTCTAACCCAAGGGTGGCCACAGGGAATGTTCATGGGACTTGGGCTCTTAAATCATTACTGTGAAAGCTTGACCCCGAATCTGGAGCATGATGTGTAGCCACTAACTGCAATGTGAAGGGACTTGGATCTCTCTATTCTTAGCGGTTTGACTGTGGTTCCTTGCTAAAACAAACTTCTTAACAAGTTTGTCTCTGGAAGCCTTTGGATTTATTATCCTTGCAATGTTTGTTCTTAGAATGGCCTGTTGCAGGAAACACTTAGTACTTTGCATTCTTTTTGTATCTGGTAACACACAAACTTCAGGCCTGTAATTCTATTCCTTAGAGTAATTGTAAATCGTTACATCTTCTTTCACACTTCCATTTCTCTAGTACTGCTCAGATAGGAATTAGTATAACCCACAATTTGCAAGATAGATGATGAAGTGCAGATGACATCAGCAGACACAGCAACATTGCTCCTCATGCATCCTTCTAGTCTATGTTCCTCTTCCATTCGGAAAGAAGAAGCTGTTTTATTTATATAATTTATTTTGTTAGCTCTGCTCAAATGATGCAGTGATTGCCTACAGTCTGTGAACGCTTTCCTCTGAGACCCTCTCAGACCATATGGTCTCCAAAGAAGTCATTCTAGGAGATTTTTGTCTTATTTTCTACTTCTGCAGAAAACTACAAACCTGAGAATGGAAGAGGCAGTAATTAACTATATTCTTGTTTCCTGCTAGCAAGAAAAATAGTAATGAATTCTCCAGTGTAGCAAATTCTCCAACCTAAAAGCAACTCCTGTAACATTTTATATACTTTCTACTAGGGTACTTTTCAACTTACTAGCTTCAATGTAAGGCTTTCTTTTCAGTTTAATAATAGAAATTTGCCATGTAAATTTATTTCCTAGTGGGTAAGAATTTTATAACTAAAGTTTATTATCACGGGATCATGGAATCATTTAAGCTGGAAAAGACCTAAAAGATAAGATGAACCCAGCACGGCCAGGTCCACCACTGAGCTCTGAATGTAAATGCCTCCTCTAAACATCTTTTAAATATCTCCAGGATTGGCAACTCAAAAACTTCCCTGAGCAATCTGTCCCAACACTTGAACACCCTTCTCATATAGAAATATGTGGGGATTCACGAGAGTAAGACAGACTTAATTAGCAAATCTAGTCTGGTGACTAGGATGCCCTGGAAAGAACAAACAGAACTTTGAGCTCATGAGAAGATGGGATTAGAAATCTGCTCAAGAGAAGAAGATTCAATCAGCCCCCTATGGATATGTTGAAAAATGTATGAGTTGTTTGTATGATCTTTTAACCTAATTATTGTAGTAGAAATTATTAACCTTACTGAAATGGTATATAAGTTCTTGGAAAACCTGAGTAAAATCGGATTCTGATCATGGTCGGTCTCCCCGTCTCTCCTTCAATCGCCGATAGAAATATTTCCTAATAGTCAATCTAAACTTTCTTGGCACAACTTGAGGTTTGACCTATTGATTGTTACTTGGGGAGAGAGAACAATACCCTTAGTTTAGTCATCTTCATTCTGGACCGATTCTTGAGACTGCATATTTCTGGTCCTTGTAGGCAATTCTATTAGTTCTCTGTCACCTTTAGTCACCTGATTTCTCACCACATAAATGTACAGCACAGCTGTCAAAATAGGAACATTTTCTGTCTTTCTATATTTACTTACATTCTCTTGTCCCAGTTTTCTCAGGAATGTAATAGCATGCTATAAATCTTTATCTATAGAGTATTTTAAAGTCATCACATGCTTTTAAACTGGATCACAGGCAATTGAAAAGTATGTGTTGCACAGAATGGCCAAGTTAGTGGCATTTCTTGAAGGAATGATGCTTCATTTTAGTTTAGGAAAAGAAAATACTGGAAATTATTCAATCTGCTTATCAATGAATATGAAAACACAATACTTACCTTTATGTAAATTAAGAAACTCTCTAATTTTATATTCAGTGTTGTCACTCTGCAGATTGGAAGTAGATATCAGTTGAGAAAAATGCTTTCTTTTAAAGGAACAAGCTCTAGAGAACTCAGACAATTTGGCAGCATGTTTGGCAGTAGACAACATAACACCTATGGTTCTTAAACCTCTTTGAAATATGAATGAAATCTAACAGAGAGTAACCAACTCAACCGACTTCACTCATCATGAGTGGTATCGTATAACCAAGCAACAGTCAAAGTCTGAATCCTGCTCCTGGAAGGAAATGCCAGTTACCTTGAGGCAATTCCATTTCTAGCAAAATACAAAGCTCCCCCAGTTGCAACAATGCAAGGTCACAGTGAGTGACACTATGGACAAAGACAAAGACACTAGATCTTAACTGAAAGAAATGAGGCAGGAATAAAGAAAAGACCAAGTGAGGGTTTCTCTGTTATGAGGGGAAATTACAAAGGTGCCTCGGCTGCTGTTCTCCATGGAAAAGAAGAGGTGAGGCTAAGTTGGGAGGGTTGGAAAACACATGTTAACAATAAATGAATTTTGCCTAGAGTATAGACAGCTTTGGCCAACACCTAACCAACACAGTGATACTTTGTTATTGTTCTATCAGATCAGATTGACTCTTGGCTACTTTAAATAACATCAGAAGCTGGAGTCTGTAGGCTTAGGGAAGCAGTAAGTTTCTGCAAAGCATCTTGTGTCCATGTTTGTTCTTTAACTCGTCAGGAATCCAACTCAACCTGTATGAGCTTTTTTGGCTGCTTCAACATGTTCTGACATATTCTGACTCCCACTCCTCTGGCATTATCAAGGAGGAGATCACAGTTATCACAGCAGCATGTGTCATTTTGGGATGGAATCCATCTTCACAGACTTTAATATTAAATTATAGGCCCTCATCTGTTCAGAGTTCAATTTGCAAAATACCTTTCAAATGCGGAGACATATTACCTGACTCATTCCACATGATACAGCAACTTTAGCATCCTACAGTAAAAGCTTCTCAGAGATGATCCACGATATATTGCCCAGAATATTAACTAAATATTTATAGTTTTTTATCTTATCACTATCTAGCTTTCTTTTTCATCTTCCCCTTTCTGTGCCTTACATTTTTGGTAACCTTGGCCAGTAACATAACACTGAACCTTACATGCAGAGGTGCCTTCAGCATCCTGTCCCTAAATTTGAATGGGAGCAGAAATGATTTGCAATACAGTCCAGTTACCCTGCCTTTGTGCTGTGCAGCTGAGGAAAAACTGGGAAGTTACTCTCTAGCAGGGTAACTCTGAGTGTTCTTTGCTGGAGTTTACCAGTGACATCAGTTTTCAGAGTGCAAGAGTTAGTCTCTCACAGAAAAATATGTTTTCCAAACTTTTATATACTAGTATGGCATTTTCAAATGGGTTAAATAACAAGTTACTTCTGGCAGGATCTTCACCATAAGCTTTCTCTATGTTTCTGATTGCACAGCTCTCTTAATCAATTTTACACCACTTATGTTACTGATCTACTACCCAAACGTGCCCTCAAGGGTTTCTATGATCTGCTGTAAGCCTGATAGTATACTTTTAAAATTAGTTTGCCTTAGAGGGGAAAAGATTAGGGCCCTCTAGACCCTTGACTAGCTACTTTAAGTTCTTTGCCAGAAGATGTATCTCTTTTATCTCTCTTGCAGAGAAAATTTCTCTCATTTTGTGGCACTGGAGGTAATACTTCAAAGCCACCCACTATAAATTGAAGGACAGAAACTTGAATATCATTAGCTCATGGAAGCCTTGTTATTGGCTCCAGGGAGGAGAACAAATTGTGATACAATCACGGTGCAGTTTTTCTTTGCACTAAATCTGGGTCCTCCTCAGAGAATGTTTTTTAGTTACTTCCACTACTATTACTTTTGGCATAATGTGCAACAGGTTTCATTTCCCAGAATGCTTAATGCTTTATCTCTGCCTTGAATTTTCAGTTTGTGTGGAGATGCAAAATGCAAATGGTCACAGATATTTACTATGGTCAATAAGTTACAGAGAGCTCACAATGTATTGTGGTGCTTTCTGGAACTGATTTTCTCCTGCAGGATAACCCCACTATTTTAAAGAAACATTTCACTGAAATCAAATTAGCATAAAGACATGCAAAGGAGAAGTGAGCATTTGACTGTATTTCTGCATAAAGGTCCTCATTGTCTGTTTCTCTTGCAGCTTAATACCTAAGTTCTCTGCAGAACAGCAAGTATTTGTAATGCTTTGCATTGTACTGCTCTATGTTTTTTTTCATAGAGTTCCGCTAAAATTCTCTGCTGCAGTCCTATTCATGTAAATCTCCACACAGGCACTTCAGAGAAAACAATGTGCTGCACACAAATCAAAGCAAAACAAAAGCACAGACCAAGGACTGTTTTGTCTGTCCCCATGACTTGAAAAACAGAAGAGTTTATCTCAAATATGAAGTTGAAACTACATCTATAGTCTTAGTTAAGCAACTATGCCAGGCTGTTTACAAATTTACCAACTGTGGAAGCTGCAAGCATACAATGTGGAACTAAATAAAATGCTTTTTAAACAGTATTTTCAACTACCACAGAGCAAGAAAACAACATCATTTTTGAAAGTTGATACATAGTCCTGTACTATTAATTTTAGAATTCCTTATATTTCTGATTTAGTGGTTTGTTTTTTTTAAGATGACAATTTACTATTTGTTAATGACATCAGAATTTCATCTCTTCCACCAGGATGCCACTCATTTCCAGCAAATTTATTGGAAAGCTGACCCATCATGATTTAAAAAACTAAAGTGACAACCAAGAGTCTATCCTGGTAATGGGCAACCTATGAGGTACACCAATTATATGCCCCCAGACTGTCAAGCAGTGAGATAGCACCCTGCAATTATTAGTGGGAATATTATCAGTTTTGCTTGCTAACAACTTGGGACCCTAAGAAAGTGAGGCAAAAATTCTGTCAATGATGCAGGTTGGGCATCCCCTTCTTTCTGTACTTGCTCTGTAGTTCTGCAGTCTTTTTTCATATTCTGTCATGAAAAAATGCTCAGCTTGCAAGAACTAATATAGTTAAATATTAACCGCAAGCATTTAGTGAAGCTTTCCTAAAAACAGATGATATATTCCACACTCCATCTTATATTCCTTTGAAATATCTATTATTATGAATGAATTCCAGAATTCATCAATACATTTATTATTTCAAAATATTTATTATGTATTTTGCTATAATTTTGCTGCACAAAAATTTTGCTGCACAAAACACTGGTGAGATATCAGAAAGCCTTTTGGAATTTTTTTCTCAGAACTGTCCCGTCCCAGACTGGATGAGACAGTTGAAGGGAATAAATCTTGTTTTGCTACCAGTATGCCACAGTGACCCAAGAATATTGCAAAAGGGACCCAAAGTCCTCACTTTTGGGTTTGCCACAGGGGTAGCTGGGAGGGATTTCAGGAGGAGACTGCAGCCAAAATAGTTTTATTCAGAGCTACTGTAGACCGGAAAAAGAGTAAATTTATAAATTAAACCAGAACATTTTACCTATTGATCTGTTTACATTTAAACTGTTTCTGATCACATTTAAACTGTTTCTGTTCATGAACAGCTGTCAAGAGGAGTTATGTCCTTATACTTTTGGTGTTTAGATTGTATTTTCACTACAAAATTGAGTCTAATGCTTATGTTTAGTATCAAGAGCTAAACAAAAATCAATATGTTCAAGAACATATGAGATTAGATGAAGCAAGAAAATGCTCCCAGGCTTTAAACTTATTATTTATTCTTAGGTAATGCCATTTTTCTTTCACAGGTTCACCTTATATGTATACAAAATAGCTATTGCTCCTCAATATTTTTTGTTGGCATACAGCTTTTTATCCAGAACTAAATGAGAGTTTCTGACATACAGTTGCAAGGTAAGTAGAATTGTAGATGCAGTTTTCTTCATTGAGACCACAGACTCACTTAGATCAGTGACAAAAGTGCAGCACAACTCCACAGAAATGTCTTTTCAATGAGAGTTTAAATACCAGGTTTTAGACTCAGGAAAGGATTCCAAGAGCTTTTGAATAATAGGCTGGACCAACACAGGAAAGCTGGCCTGAGCTTTTGATATTTACTACTGATATATGAGTGTTTGGGAGCAGTATTCATTAGCAGATATTTATCAGTCAGGATTGAGTCTTTCACTGCCTTACATGAGCCTAACAAATACATAGATGAATAGAAGTTGTCTACCTTGTACTTCTCAGGAAACAGAAACCACAGCCTATTGCCTTCTCATTAATAGCTCCATACTGCATGCTTACAGAATCAAGAAAAACTCATAAGCAAATGCCCAGCCAAATTTCAAGCTCTTTTAGCAATCTCTCCCAAACAGATATCTGTGCCCTCTTCTGCCCAGTGTTGCTAGAACCTGACCAGGAATTTCCTTAGAGAGAAACACAAAGCTCTATACTCTGCTTTTTAATCTATTCATGTTTACTCAAGCCTGTCTCAAATGTCAACAGCATTTCCAGAGCAATCAAGAAAACAGCTGGGCTGGGGCCAGCACCATGCCATGCATGTGTCCCTCACTCTGCAGGATGAGGGTGCATCCTTTGCCAGCCAGCACAGACTTGAGAGTACTTTGATTCTCCTTTACCAATTCCCTGTCTCCAGCTCACCTACTCAGTTCACTTCCTCACTGTGAAGTAGAAAGGAAGAATAAAAACTGTTTACCCTTTTTCTCTCTTCATTACAGTCTTGGTTAACTGTTGTTTCTGTGTCATCTGTAGTGTTCCAATGATCTACCAGGTTTTGAGGTGCAGAGGTTGCAGCAGGACAGGGTATTAACGAGATGATGAGCAAAAGTCCTTCTCACTGTTCTCCCTGTTCTCCCTGTGCCTACCAAAGCAGGAGACAGAGCAGTCTTTTTCATTCCTTTGAAAAGTTTGTACTGGTGAGAGAAACAGGAGAGGGACAGAAGATGAAATGGAAAGGGGGGACAAGAGAGATAAATGGCAAGAGATAAAACATGGAAGGGAGAGAAGGGCCTTGCATCCTTAGGACTTGGTGCAGCCTAGTCTCACTTTTTTCAGTTGCTAGACCATTCAGAAAATGTTCCCACAAAAACGAGATTTAAACGTCTAAAACCCTCCTATTTACTGTTGTTGTACCCTTATAATTTCCAGGATTTCTAACAACATTCCAGTTTCCAGGGAAACATAGAAATCCATATAAAAATTGTTAAAATAAGCAGCACACATAAGAAATTAATAAAACACTCACTGTTTTGCCACTTGCTTCCTTTGATAAAGGAGGCCATTAGCATCTTTCAGCTGAACAGCTTCCACCCAGTTCCTGTGCATGAGAGCACACATCAGGAGCATGTCCATGTGAGACTGATACATTCCTCAAAACTGCCAAAGCACGTACAGTGCACCATTGGCTGGTACTGCAGGCCTCCAAGACTGCAGAGTGAAAGATAATTTACTTAGTGAACAATAAACACACAATATCTTTGTTATATCAATTAAATGGAAAAGTCCTGATCCTTTTTTAAAAAGATAAGTCTACTCATTTCCTAAGCATAAAATGCTACGTGAAGAAAGTCATGAGTCATGGATCAAAAATGGTACCTTTAAAATACTTCTTCAGTGTTTATGATTTGAAGACCTGTAGCCCACAGCAAGCCACTAATAGGCAGAAGAAATGCTTATACCTCAACACTTGTATGGCACAGCCATGCAAAATTAAGCTCTGTCCTTCCTCGAAGACATCTATTTCTTTATATAGAAATAAAAGCAAAGCCATTCTGGATTGTTTTTCCTATTCCAGCCCCAATCTCATCTTTCTTATTTTCAATTATGGGTTAAAACATTGAAGAAGAAAGTTTAGTATCTCTTGATCCAGAGCTTTAAGCTTAAAGAGAGTGAAGCAGAAGGGAAGTGAAGAAGGGAGTGGGAAGCCCCAGTGAGCACAGATCATCTTCTGTAGTCTGTGAGTTCTCTGAGGAAAAAGTGAAGATGGAGCCCAAGCACACTATGGCGTGCTCTCCCTGTTTACTCTAGAATATCCCCAATTTACTGACAGTACAAAGCAGTACCATACTGTTTATAATGTCATTTCTCAAGAATGCAACGTCCCACCCTCTCCCACTCTCAGCTTTAAACTTGTTTGATGAACACAGTTTTCCAGTAAAGACAACATGATATTTGGCCAGAGTGGTGGAATAAGAAACATGATTCTTTTCATGTTGGACACTTGCGTAATATTTCTCAACATCCAAAGCTGGGTTTATGCAGGATTACAGCAATCCTTTTATTGTTCATGAAAGATGACAGCATGCCGTGTGATAATGTTTAGGTTAGTCATCATGCAATTTACAATAGCTTATGTGGAGGGAAATATGAAATTTTAGTTAGTAAAATGAAGTCTTTAATTAATTTCATCTGTCCAACATTTGCTCTTTTTTTATTATTATTATTCAAGCAGTAAATATCTTCCAAAAGATTCACAGAGCAGAGACTTGTCTTACAGCAACAGCTAAGAAAAATGCTTATTAGTGCTCTGAGCCTGCCATGCATGAGACAGCCAGGTTTGCCATGCTGTGGATCTCAGATCTGCGTGAGAAAAACAGATTGCACACAACCCTTTGTAGCTACTCCAGGCCTGCAAAGGCTTGCATGTCCCAAGCTAGAAACCAGCATTCCTCCAGTGGAAGAGGGAGGGAGACAACCCTCAGCCCATCACCACCACCTCCTTACGTAGGTATTGCCACTACCTCCACCAGTGCAGGAGGGACATAAAGACATCCTTACAGGGAGAGGTGAGGAAAAAGCAGGGAAAAGCACACATGTGACCTGTTGAGATTAACTTTTCCAAAAAGTCTCTATCTGACCCGCTGGGTGCCATCAGTAATGTTAATTGTAGATGATCTTCTAACGGCAACGATATGAGGCATTTATTGCAGTACAGTCATAAATAATTAAATACAATGTAATAAATGAACCTGTCAAAACCAGCTGGCATAAAGTTAGACTGACTAATCTGATCTGACTGCCAAAATCAGTACACAAGAAAATCTCCATCTGTGAGCTGAACGCCCAAGGTGCTCAGGGGGCCTGTTGTGCATGGCTGTCTCAGCTACCCAGAGCAAAGATGATGCTCAGAGGTGCCCTGTGAGGCCAGGTGGGTGTCCCATAGGACAGAGGAGTGTGAAGGACAGTACTTAATTGCTACTGCACATCACCATGCGTCATACATATAGCCCAGCACTGGATTTTTATTTTTTTCTTTTTGAAATAGGATAAAACACTTCAGGGAAAGCTGACCCTCCAGTAATTTTTTTCCTTGCATGTACGCACAACATTTTTTACCTACATGAGCCATATTAATAAGATGCCTCTGGTTGTACGAAGAATTACTCAGAGCCAAGAAGTTAAAACTACACCCTTAACTCTGAGGCTTGAGCATTTATAAAATGTGACTTTTTCTCCTCTTTTCATTGTGCTAAAAAAAATAGTAAAAAGGAAATTAATCTGCAGCTCACCAAAACACACTTCAAAACACATGCATCATAAAAAAAATGGCTTTTTTGGAAGATGGCTGTTGGCCACACATTGGTGATATTATTGGAGTTTTTCCTTTAAGGTCAGACATTTAATCTAAGTATTATTAACACTTAAATAATTTGCCAATTTTTCCCCTTACTAAGCTTCTTTTTAAAGTGGTTATTGGTTTGTTTTCTTTGAAATTGTGTTTCAAATGTGATTTTTAATGAAATTTCAATAACAATATCAATTAAAAAAGTCAAATACATTTTTGGGAAATGAAAACTATTTCAGAACAGAAACTTTGCCATTTCAAATCAATCTCAACATTTTCTATGCTGCATTCTCTTATCTATGTCTGACTGTCCATTTCATCGAAGCTAAAAAATCAGAGAGTAAGATATTTTTGCTCTGTCTGTACACATATGTACATTTAAAAACACATACAAATACACACACACGTATGCTATTTGTCCAAGGCTAATTTGGATAAACAAAAAGTCAGAAATGCCTGAAAATGGTGATCTCTGCTGGGATAATTCCACAGCTACAATAGGCATCAACATTACCAGGAGTTTGCTTTCTCCATCTAAGTGCAAGTAACATTCTAGCAGGCCTAGAGATGTTGTTGCAATTGTAATTTATTAGACTGAGACAATGATTTCTTGATAGTCTCTTCCTTCTGTAGGGGGAAACATACTCACTTTTTTTAGTAGTTATTTATTTATTAATTTGCAGTTGGATGTATTTTTGAGAGGATCCTCCACCCCATCACAAGACCAGAGCTAAAGCCAATGAAAAGCATTTCGGTGTTTGAAATTTTTTTTATTTATTTTTTTTTTTTTTTTTTTTTTTCTGACACACAACCTTGTCTGCACCTCTCTCTTTTACATTGGGACAATGAGGAGAAAGGGGATATTATCCTTGCACATACTGATACAACATAAATATTTCGAAGTTACTCGCGTAGATAAGAAAAAAAATGTCCTCTTTCTGCATCACATTTTGCCAACAGCTGCTTCATTTAGCTATTATCAGGCATGATGCATTAAAAAATGCGTATGCTCTGAGCAGAGCTTTTGCTTGGGTGACGTTGGAGCAAAAGACTGGCAGACCGGCCGTGGGCACAGCTAAGGAGGCTGTGACACTCCCTGCCTCCCAACGCGCTGCAAGGACCTTCGCACTTGCCATCTAATCCTGCTCGCAGGACCTGCAGCGCCAGAAAGGCTCCACCTTTGCCTTTAGGCAGGTGGTGAGACAGGTGCCAGCACAATTCCCGATGCAGGGCAGGGCCCCCTGCACACCGGCGTCTCCCCAGGGCCCGGCGCTCAGGAGCACACCGGTAACTCTGCTGCTGGCACACAGGGCCGCGGGCCGGCACCCACCGCCTCCCCGCCCGCTCATCGCCCTTCCTGCAGGAGCCGCAGCGCCGGGGCAGACGGCGGCACGCTTTTGTGCCTGCTTTAGTGGAGACCTTTCCTTGGAACTGCAGCCCACAGCCAGGCGGCCAGAGCGGCAAAGGAGGTGTCGGGGCTCGGTGGGGAAGTCTGGGAGGAAGGCAGCCCCGTGCGGAGAATGGCAGGAAAGCCGCCCCGCTTCCCGGAGCTCTGTCTGCGGGAGGCAGCGCGGCGCCTGGGCCTGCCCGCCCTGCAGGCGCGGCCCGGGATTTCCGAGTCGCGGCCACAGCTCTTGCTAACAGCCAAATATTTCACTCTAGAGACATACTACACTTCCTGATATAGGATGCACTTGCATGTCTCCTGGTGACCTTAAACAGTAATAAAAGAGTCATAATACGACCTAGACAGGCCTCGAGAGCCAGCCCGGCACACGGGTGACTGAAAGGGAGGGCCAAGGGTGGGAGTGCTTGTCTGCTCTTTGTTCGGCAGCTTTCGTGTCGTGTTCCTTCCCTTTTGATTATGCAGAGGAAGGGATTTTAAAATACATTTGTGTTGCCCTTTTGCCAACAGCAGAAATTAATCCAATGTGCTGGGAGACAAAAAGCTGCGTGTGCTGCCGGCTGGGCCTCCTCCAGCACCTCCCGGCCGCTCACAGTGACCCGGGAACCCTCTCGGCTCCTGCTCCCCGCAGCTGCGGCCTGCCGGGGAAAGGGTAACACAGGGCAAACGCCGATCCTCCTGCACATCCTACTCACTTATTTCCACTGCCTGGGCAGGCAAGAGGCTGCTGAGCCTATGTGTTGTGGACATTTTAAGGCTGCCTTGCAGTTCTAAATTCAGAAAGACATTCAGCTCCTACCCAGATCACAGGCTGAGGGAATGGTGAGGTTCTCGATGTTTTGGGCCAGAATTTCTTTGCTGACCAGACCTACCTGCACTCAAAAGAGTGGAGGATTAGCCCCTTCAGTGTAAGGAAATACAGAGGCTATTACATGCTGCCTCCTGCCACATGTGGAGTTGTGTACTGCCTTGGCCCTACAGCTAAGCAAAAATAAGCAGAGAGAGGTTAATTTTGGACCATGCTGGCAATCCAGCTATCAACCATAAAATGTGCTCAGACTTGCTAAGTAGTGAGTGAATGATGACTTTGTTACCCAGCAAAATAGTACAGTGTCACAGTATTAGACATCAAATGCAAGCTGAGGAGAAACAAGAGACCACCAGGATAAGAGACAGACTTTCTCATCAGCAGAGAAAACTATTTCACTCTTTTAACAGCTCTAAAAATACTCTATTTGACCATGAACCCGTGTTATTTAGATCTGTTTATTTGTAAAAGGAAGGATAACAGTCTTCAACTCTGTATTACATAAGATCAGCTGACATTTGCTATGATATCATAGACCAACAAAATGAAATAACTTGCAGAGAAAATATTGACTTTCTTTGTCTGAAATTAAGCCAGCAGAGAGAAGAGAGATGAATATAAAATAAGAAAAAAAAATTGGAGCAGTCATATCCAAACTAAATTTAGATACAAGTGGTGCATGTCCTAATTTAGGAAAGTGCAAGTAAAGATCTTAAGCATTATTATCTCTAATATAAAAGGTTTAAATTGCAAAAAACAATCTTCAGCTAAGAAACAATGCATTGAGACAATTCTCACAAGTAATGAAAAGTAAAGAGCATCATGATATCATCCCTCAACACTTTCACAGAATTCCCACTGATTTTGACAGGAGCTATGCACACATTTTGGAGGGAGGCCTTCGGCTGCATGGAGAAACAGGAGGCTGAACCTGTACACATGACAATTCTTAATGCTCTTTTTCACTACACAGCCCAGCAACTCAAAACACTTTAAGTCTGCTCTCAGCTAAGACACTAATCAAATAACCTCACATCTGACATGCCCTTAGAGTATCAGTCTGCCTTCAAGACTCTTTCCCAGGATCTGACTGACAAGGGCAATTAATCAGGGCTGGGTCCACTGTAGCCAACAATGTGACGTCAGTGCAAAGTTGGTGAGAAGTCCACACCAGAGCTCTTTTTTTGCATCAACTTTGTTCTTAACATAGTGCTGTTGCTCACTTACACCTCATTTTTAAAAAATAAGTACACATTTTTGAAGCTTCTGGTGGAATACATTTCTCAACTTGACTCAATTCAGTAAACCTTAACAGAAATTTTTACAAAATCCTATTCTCTCACATTCCATTTTTTGCAAAGAGGAAAGAAGCAATCATGACTGTCTGAATATTTCTGTCACAGAGACTTTTCTAACATTTCTTCTGTACATTCCAAACAGCCTCCTGCATAAGCTTTCTAGAGTCTGATGTGCTCACTTGTTTTTTTTTTAATTTGTCATCGTGTGTATGGAAAATATTCTCCTGACTTTTTCCAAATTCTTCCTTTTTAATCCAATGCTCTAAAAAACAACTCTATTCTCCCCCCAGGACTAGGCTTGGAGGGGATGAAGTGCTGTCTCCTATGTGCTCTAGGGTTTTAGGATAGCAGTAGGTTTGAATGTCAACCTCTCTTTAATATTTATAGAAATTGATTCATTACACTACACCCTCACTACCGAGTTTACACTTGTGTTCAATAAATTATGCCAGGTCAAGAACGGTATTGAGGACCTCATCCATTAAGCATCTGCCTTTATGTAGGAAAATCAGACTTAGAAGACTTTGGAGACCTTGCCACTTCTTAGAGAATCCTGGTCTTTTGCGTTATTTTTCTTTTCCTATAGTGCCTTATTAAGCAATATTTCTATCTCCTATTACCCCTTACTAGTTCTATACAAGCAGGACTGTTAGCATCCCCCTGCAATGCTCCAGGCCTCTCCACCTCTTTCCTTCTTCTTCTTCTTGGCCTTTTGTCTGCTGTTGAGTATTTCTGCACAGTATTCCAGTTTCTTTAAAGGCAACCCTATTGGTGCCTCAGCTGATCTCAATTTGTATGTTACACAAGAAAGGAAAAAAAAAAAAGCAGTCTGAAATACCATTTGCTTTTTACTGCGTAAAATACACCATAAGTTCACCTCATGCCATGGGCTTGTTTCCGTTCTCCGCATCACTTTTTCCATGGAAACTTGCTGCAGTGTCATAGAGGACAGCAACACTGCACACCTAGGCTTGCCCTGCGTGAGAGGAGAAGAGCACTGCTGGGAAGGTGAGTGTGACTGACAGACGAATGGCCCAGGGCTCTTTGCCACATGTGTTTCTCAAGCTCCAGTTGTGAGTTGACATGTTTACATTGCAAACCACTCACAGATTGCAGCGGGTGCAAACAGACATCTTCAATTATTCGTGTGGCCTCTTCCCCATAAATAAAATATTAAGAAAGAAAGAAAACTGTCTGCTAGCCTGTTTACTGCCAGGATTTCTCCCATCTTGTGGTACTCAAGCAGAGTGACTGGGACAAACTCCTTGGCTGTTGTGGAAACAAGAAATTATGACAGGTGAGCCCAGACAATGTCAGGTGAAGGGCACCATGATGATGGGGTGGCCCTGCAGCAAGGGGGAGGTCAGGGACCTGGCTGACATGCAGGCACACTTCAGCACGTCATCTCAGACTTGCTGTCACCCCACAACAGGGAGCTGTTGACCACATCAGTCCTGCTTGTCCTGGAGGTGGAAAGAGCTCTTTCAGCCTCCCCAGCTACTAAGGGGTCACCTGTTACATAACAGTTTAACTCAAGTGGCATCTCTGTCACATCCATCTCCTATGTACCTCAGCAGGACTCCAAATCAATACCAAAGGAGCTTCTTTTGAGCCATAATGCATGCTCATGTATTCACTAAGACTTTTTCCAGCATGGCAACATGGCACAAACAAAACCACAGGCAGATACAATGTCCCATGTGAATCTCATGTACATGTAGAAATAACTTTGGTCTAGGTATATTTCAGGTGGCTTTTTTTTTTTTTTTTCTAAAGAACCTATTTGAGTTGTAATCTAAATACCATTTTTTGAAGTGACCTTAGGGCCTGCCTCCCTCTAGCTATTGGTCAGGCTAATAGCTTCTCAAGCTGGCAGTTGGATCACTTCACATATGGCTGGGCTTTGCACATCTCGATCCATAAATATCCCTCCAGTTTGGCATATGGCAATGGAGGCAGGAACACAAGGTCACAGGTCCTGTGCAGGGCACTACCTGAGTCCTACATCGCTTCCTGGCATGCAGGAGAAAATAAGAGCTTCGGTTCATTCTGGGCATATTAGCAAAGAGTACAGGGACCAGTTTTGCCAATACTCTTTAAATTTTGATCTTTTATAACTAATGAAAAAGAAATTTATAAACAAATAAATTAACCAAAACAGAAAACCAGAAAAAATACACACATTTTGAAAGACCAGTCTCCAGCAAGGATCTGTGAACAACGTGGTTCAGCAGTGCTTGGTTTTCTTTTCCACAATTTTCTAGGAGTTGTATTCATCATGCCTTTTAAGAACTGGTGCCTCTGCTTAATCAGATTTATAATAAGCCTAATATTTAGGTTCTCAAGAACAATTTGAGATTTCCTTCCAATGAACATTAGAAAATGATACTGTGATTAGCCATGATAGCTCTCTGACTGGGACTGTTAAACAAAACAAGCAGTTGGCACAACTATTTGATTTGGGAAGAAAGAGAAGCAAGAATAATGACAGCCAGTTTCCAGGTTTTTAACAGAGGAAATGTTTTTGATACAGAAGTCCCATCCCAGTCATATTTAAGTTCACATACTAGAGTAACACAAGCTGTTTTTCAAACATGGAAAAGTTCAGAAAAGCTGATTAAAATTATTTCTTACAGCCCTCTATTCACTTTTTTCTTTATGCAGCCCCTGAAAGTGAAAAGAGTTATGACATGTAAGATAACCAAAGGGTCAATCCTGACTAAATATAAAATATAATAGTCAACTAAAGATATATTAGTCAGCTAAGACAAAAACAGTTTTTTGCCCAGCTTTGCCTTTGGACCATAAGAAAAAAAAAGCAAAAAAGAGACATTATTTTTCAGAAAAATATGACATCAGTAGAACTCTTGAAGGATAAACAATATCTCTTCTTTCGTTGTGTATTAAAATCTTAGAAAAATAGTGAACTGACTTTCTTCTCACATTTTTTACCACGAGTGATGCACGAGGCAGAAAAAAATGTTCTTAATAGATTACAAAATTTCAAGCGGAACCTAAAAAATATAGGTAAAAGTTGTAGATTTGACCACTGTGACACTGAAACAAGTGGCTAAACAGAACTCTGAGACTTTACATTTTTGTTTTCTATGATTCAGTCTAATCCCTTCCAAAACAGAAGACTATACAAGGCATTGACTGGAGAGCTGTTTCTTTTTCTTCAAATTTCAAAGTGCTTTTTTCCCCAGTCTGAAAATGTCTTAAAAGTAAACATCTGTCTTTCATCTGCTGGATGGCAATTTAAGAACATCTACCATTAACCCCGCAGGCACCTCTGCAGATTTGAGGTCCCTCATAGCAAGAGATGCTTGGGGCTCTTGGGGGTCCTTGGCTGCAGAGTAACCCAGAGCATCTTTCTGTGAAGAAGAGAATACAGCATCAGAGATCCCTTTCTGCAATACAGCTTGGGCATATAAAAAAAGTCATAAAAAGATCCTAAAACAAAACATCACTTACAGTATATATCTGTTCCTACATGTGTTTCCAATAGTGTCTTCAAGATAGACCTGCTTTAAAAAAAAAAAAATAGCACCTATTACAACTGAACAAAAAATGTACTTTATGGGATTTCTATCTCTAAAACCAGACTTTCTCTCTCATCTTTAGCACCCAAGTCTATTTACTGCTCCCTTCTGGAGCAGATTTAAGAGTTCACCTCCTATCAAATACCTGTGTACATTCAAGATGCAGGTACTTGACCCTCTAGAATATGTCTAATATGTTAAATGGGAAGAAAATTCTTTGCCTCTTTTGTTTGATATGCAGCCTAATATATTTCAGGAAATATGAAATCAGATTGAGCCTGAAATGCCATGCCTCACCCAGTGACTCTCAAGTGGCAATTTCCCTGTGCTTGGGATAAGTAATTTCTTCATAGAGCAAACAGAGCTTTATCCCATCCCAAACTGGCTACCCCAAGAGTTGGAACAGGCCTTGTGACATTTAAACTGTTGTCTGCCAAATGACTGCTCAGCCACTAGAGCAGTGCTAGTCCATTCTGGCACTCCTTAGCCAGGACAGCAAGACCTCTTTGACCAGAGACTAAGGAAAAAAGTGATGGGCTGGGGGAGACCCAGGTCCTGTGACACACTGCTAGAACATTGCGTGTGTTGCCTCCAGCATTTAACACAAAGCAAAAGTATTCAAGGGACTAATGCCTAAATATCTTTCAGACTATTCTGTTTTGTTTTATGGGGATTACTGTGCCTTGCATTTTGCCACAGCATTCAAGCAGTGTGTTTCCAGTGGTCCACAAGGCAGCCTACCACTAGACCTGTTTTTTAAAAAACGGGATTTCACAAGTCAGCTAGGCACTTTTGAAAATCTTACTCTCAGTCAGACTAAGCTCTTTGGGCTTCCCCCCAGAGAAGCTTCTGGGATGCCTGGGACCTACCAGCACAGAAGCAGTTAATTTCTATGAAGACTCTGAGAAAAAAAAAGCCAGCCTAAGAACAGCCCTGTGTTGGGAGGAGAGCTAGAAAACGAGGCTGTTGCTGTTGTTTTCATTGTGTGCACTCTAATCAGAGAGAGTAAGAACAATAATGCATGTAATGCTGATTTTGGACCGTTTCCATGCAGCTTTTCCCAGGCTAGGCAGCCTTGGGAACCACTGATAGTGTGGCACACCAGGGGCACAGCCTCAATCACCAAGCACAGGGCAGGGCAGCCTTTTCTGTGCATAAAATATGTGAGGGATGACAAGAATCTTCCCAGCATGGGAAGTGGCAATAACAAAAAAAAATATACAAGGGGCTGAAGCTGAGTGCAACATCCACTGCAGAGCATGCCTGCAGGCAACACTCAGATTTGAAAGGTAGACTGCTATTTTTCATTTCCTCCCCCGTTTTGTGCTTGTTTGTTTGTTTGTTTGTTTTCTCTTCTTTCATTAGATGCCCCCCTCCCCCTCTCAGCACCACTTTGAAGCCAAGATGAAAGAATGGCTGTGGCTGCTGGCACAGAGCACACACAGGGAGACTGACTGAAGTGTGCTTTAGTTTAAGATGGCATGGCTTTTTTTTTTTTTCCTTCCCTAAGTAGGGGAGGGACAGGGGGAGGGAAGAAGAGGAGAAGAAAGTTATTCAGCTAAAAACAATATATTACACTTCATTGAAAAGCATATTGTACAGTTTGGATTGAAACATGGTCCTAATTTTTCAAAGCTTTGCTCTTCAAGGACAGAGGGGTTTGGGTAGCTAAGATGTGGCATTCTCCCAGCCAGCAACTGCCCATATTTTATTCATAAAACCTGCCACATCAGTGTATGATGGGAATTGACACAACAAGCTGTAGCTCCGTGACCTGTTTTGAATAAGTCAGTCAAATCAATGATGTTTGTTCCTTAGTAGCAGAAATTTATGTAGCCACTGAGGAGTGGAAAAAAGTCACTTGCTACCATTTTTGTTTCTGAAACAAAGAGACGCTTTTGAACAGTAACAATAAAAGGATCAACTTGTTTTCTTTTCTTTTCTCCAGCAATTGATTTCTTCTGACATCCACTTTGAAAAAAAAAAAAAAAAGAAAAAAAAAAAGAAAAAATTGGCAGAAGAAGGGATAGAATTTACACACTTCTTTCTTGACACTGGAAGATGTGATTATCTTGAAATATTCAGTTATTTGGGGAAATCCTAGTGTCAGTGACATCAGCAAGGGATTGTCAATGACTTCAGCATATCCAAGAATCTCCAGTCACACCAAGTTCATCATGTGCTGTCCAAGCCTGCAAGGACAAGGCCCTTCCACCAACTCAGGCTTGTCCCAATGATGGGAAAGTTGTGCAAAGACTCTGTAAAATCCAGGGGAAAGGGAAGGTCACCATGGATGGTTGCAGTATTTTCTCCTGCCTTCAGCTCCCAGCCATTGCCCCTATAAAAGTGTCATTCACCACCAGAATTTCATGCTTATTTGATATCTGTTAGTCACTGTTAAACTGCCAACAGCTAGCTAAATTCACACTAATGTTCTTTTAAATATGCAGCAGTCCTACCATTTACAATCATTATGGAATTAAACTGTAGAATTAAACTCTCAGGTCAAATACCTTAACATATATCTAAAGTAACATTAATTAGCATGTCCAAGGATTTTTTGGAAGCCCTTGAAGAGAGCAATTACAGCAATTGGTGAATATCCTTTGAAGGGTGGATTGCATGCAGCTTAGCAAGTTAGAACTTCTGACTATTAATTTATTTTGAACTAATTCTGACCCTGCTTCTGTCTGCTAACTGCAAGCCAACTTTCAAAGGCCAAATATACTGGTGTACAAAGTAAGCCAAGTTTTCTGGAGAATAGAGAGCAACAAGCCAGCTTCTCAGAGGGATGGGGCTGGTTCAGTATCAAAGATTAATAGAGAAACAAAAGAATCACGAAATAGGTGTTATCATGATTTGTTACACAGAAAAATAATTTTATAGTAATATGTTTTGTATATTAAACAATCCAGAGCCTGTGTTAGGAAATAGCACAGCCATTGTAAGAATTTCTTGTCACAGCAGTAACAGGGGACTTGTTTCAAACCAAGCAGTTTTGAAGCAAATCGCAAACAGGAATTTGTGACTGTGGCATCAAAAGAGAATCATGAGGAGACCGTTAAACACTAGACAGAGTATAGGACTTGAAAAGGTTTTCTGACTTGGCTCCAAGGAGGGACCAGTTATGCCTAAACTATTCCAGGCATGTTTATGGAATCTTGTCTTTAAGATCTCAAATGATGGAGATTCCTCAGTTTCTCCAGGTAACATAATTCAGTGTGTAGCTGACTGCACATTTAAAATCATTCCTAAGATCTACCCCAATCTCCTTTATTATTGTTTGGTATGCATGCATCACATTCTTCTGGAAGGCAAAATGCATAACACTTTAGCATTTTCATTTCAGCTGCCTTTATCCTTATCATGAATATGTCCAGTCAGGTCCATCTTTCCTCCTAATGGCTCCAGCATGGTAAGATTAAAGCTGGAATAGACTCCATTACTTGCAGCATTTTGCCTAGACAAATTCTAATTGTAGGACTCTCTTTTGTGAGTGCTGTGATACGCTTCCTATCACTATTGTTTTAAATGTGCTGGCCCTTTCAGAAGTGTAAGCAGGAGGGGGTTGGAAAAGGAAATGTCCAACATTTAAATCAATTGCAGTAACTGGGTGCCAAGACATTGGGCAATGAACTTTGCGTATCAGACAACCATATGGATGTCTCTCAGTCTGAATTGACAGGTTAATAATAATAATAATAAAGTAATTTTATCTGAGAAAGAAAAATAATCAAATAAAACAATTCTGCAAATGGTTATCTTCCTGATACTACACAGAATCCAGCTACAAATTAAAAACAGCAGAGTGAGGAAAAATCTAGGATCCATAAAGAGTTATTTTTCAATGTGGTGATAGTAACAATGTTCTCCAAAATTCTGTCTTCTCAACTCAGTGGATTGGATGTTTCCTTGAGATAATTGCAAAGTAGTGACACAGGAAAGGCAGAAAAAAAATTTAATTCTTACCTAGCATCCAAGAAATGCACCACTTATTTTAACAAACAGAAAAAAGATTCAGGCAAATTTTGGAGGGTTTCAGTAGAAGTATCTATTTGATGTTTCTCAGGCTTATTAGCCAGACCAAAGCATCTGTGTTGCCATGGCCCACAGCATTTAAGGAAACAAAACAATTAGTATAGTTATAAGTAACTGCTTTTGAAGACCATAAGTCATACATTTCTAATTTTCTTTTGTGTCCTTATAAACAAACTATCCCTTAAAATAATTGTGTTAAGAGAAAGGACATATGAGATATATGACTGTGACAAGTAATAGCCTCTTACAAAAATTGGGGAGTTTTGGGCTTTTATACTCCTAGAGTAATAAAGAAGACTGTAAGAGTTTTTTTAAGGAGTGTAATGATATCTGAGAGAAGAGCTTCAATTACCATTGACAGTTGAATCTCTCAGTCAATTATGTGCAGACATATTTCAAAGTAATGGCTACACTATTTTTCTGATTCTGCCAGGAGTGGAGAGACGCTTGTAAAGCAGGGTAGCTCAGCCTCTGGCCTCCTGAAGCCAGGGATTTTACCTCCAGCACGGCAGGAATGGCAGCAAGCAGGAGCAGGGAGCAGTGTGGAACTGATCAGAAGGAAAAAAAGGCAGTGCCACAGATTGGGTCAAGAGGTCAGATCCTTGCTGTCTTTCCCAACTGCTTTTACTCACTGAAACTTTTCTCATATCTTTCTTGTGTTGTGAAGTTAGACCTGCTATGTCAGCTGGAGTGCTTACCTAAACGAAAACTGTGATGCTTTTTGTCGTGCTACTCTTTGTCTGAAGCTCCCACTAAAATCACTATGTTATTCTGGAGAAAGTAAGAGGTTTAATTAAGCAAATAAATATATGGAGGCAATAATATCATATCTGAACAGATACTTCCAGCAAAGGAATGCAGATTCAAAACTTAAATAAAGTGACAAGCAGAACTGTGTCCTCTTCTCTTGCCCCTAAGTCACAACATAGGTGTCACAGAAGTGGAACAGTGGTGCAACAAGCCCTTTTCCAGCAGCAATAACAGGAAGGATACTGAAATGTTTCTTGAAACTGGCATCAAACAGTTCCCTACTTATGCTCCAGTATTACTGAGAGGGGTACTGGGTAACACCAGGTTTCTAGATGATAGAAAATTTTCTTTTGGCTCTTTGGGTTTGTTGACTGGGAATGAGAGACTTCTAAGTAGGTACTAAAAGATTGTCACAGTACTTTCCAACACGACCTTGTAACAAAACTTGGGGTCTCACTTTACCAGTAGATGAAACTGCTGCTGTGGAAGAGCCCCAGCCATAATCCAAGAAGGGAATATCAATCACATTTTTCTTTCTTCAGTGGGCAACAGCTACAGATTCCAGCATGGTGTGCGGCAGGGATGCTTTTTTGGGTTCCAGAAGGTGATGAATCCGAAGTGCAAGGCAAAATGTGTAACATTCATGCTGCTTGAAAACCACCAGGGCAGAGATGTTAATTTTAACAATCTGTCACAGATGTTACAGATTACTAAACTAGGGACTTGGCTATTTTTCAGTTCATGGAAATAATTTAGTTATCTAGTCTAGCACTAACCAGCCTACTGCTCCTCTCTTCTGGAACAGGGGTGTAGCCTTGAACATGGGGAGACCAAACTGAAAATTATAACCATTTTCAGCTCCATCAGAGACTTCTGCTCCAAATTTGAACAGATATTTGGATGTGTGTCAGAATGACAAGATGGTAAATATCTTGGCCCTCCAACCCAAGTCTGGTCATCAGATAGTGACAAAAACATTTTGAGCCCAACACACTTTGCTCAAACAGGGGTTTCCCATTAGCTGCCCATTCCCATTTAAAGGCAGCTGCTAAACACTTTGCAACCATGGCTGGCAACCCTGGGAGGACTCAGCCAGGCCGGAGCTCTCTCTGCAAGGCCAGAGGTGCCGCCTTCTGCTCAAGAGGTTATTGGGATGACCCTAGGCTGCTGTTAAATTGGTCACCCTCCATGGCCTTTCATGTAGATGGTGGCAGGTTAAAAAGCAGCAGCATGATGGGCTGCTCCGCTTGGACCGTGTAATCTCTCCCTCCTATGCTCTTCCCCAGATTCTTACATGGAAGCAGCAATGACAGTAGGGACAGTGGCAGATCCTGCTTGGCTCGCTGTCAGTCTGAGAGCAGACAAAGTTTGTCTACTTTTATTGCACCCTTTTGCCATCGTAGGTTGTGGAACACAGATGTGGAGTGGAAATCTTCATCCTAAAAGTATAATGACTATTGCCTTGCATAAGAGATCTCTGTTATTGCCTTTGCGTTCGGTATAAACAGTCTCAACAGCAGGGGAGCATCCTCTTGTGCTGATATGCTGGTGTGTGTTTAACTCTGTCTCCCTGGCACTCTTGCTGTGAGCAAGAGAGATGGTGTAGCAGAGGGGCTGTGGCTCAAAGGAGAAGAGTTTTTCTGATTCAGTGCCTGGGGTCAGCCTTTGTCAGTTATCACACAGTGATTGAGTTACAGCAGTGCAAAGGAGGCTGTGAGAACATCTCCATCCACTGGCCACAGAAACAGAGAGGCTCCTCCAACCAGAGCTACAGAAGAGATTTAGGTCAGCAAAGGAGACCTCTGCCTTCACAAGCCCAGACAGGCAGCTGTTATACATGACATGCCATGCTGTTAGTCCTGGCCTTCTTGCCTTGTGACACTACCCAGGAGATCAAAGTTTTGTCTTTTCTTCCTGATCTGGTTTCTCATATATCACTTCATGTGACATGGCTTCAAGTGGCCCCCAGTCTTCTAGTACCTATGTTAAAATGTATAAAGCAGCCTGATTTTCAAGGAGGAGGTTTTACTGAGGCCTGTCATTAGTAGTGTTCCATAAGGTTCAATACTGGGCCCAGTAATATTTAATTTATTCATCAATGACTTGGATGAAGGACAGATGCTGCCTCAGCAAGTTTGCTGATGACACTAAGTTGGGAGGAGTGGTCAATCCCCAAAGGGCCTGTGCTGCCCTTCAGAAGGGCCACAACAGGCCAGAGAGATGAGCAGAGAGGAATTGAAATTCAACAAAGGTAGATGCGGGGTCCTGCTCCTTTAGGATGAATAATCCTGGGCACCTGTAGAGGCTGAGGGCTGATCTGCTGGAAAACAGCTCTGCAGAGAAGGATCTGGGGGTCCTGGGGGACAGCAAGCATCTGTGAGTCAGCAGTGTGCAACTGAGGCCAAGAAGGCCAGTGGTATCCTGAGGTGCACTAAAAGAGTGTTCCAGCAGGTCAAGGGACATGATCCTGCCCCTCTACTCAGCCCTGGAACAGGTTGTCCGGAGAGTTTGTGGAGTCTCCTTCACTGGAGATATTCAAGAACTGGATGCAATCCTGTGCCATGAGCTCTAGGACAACTCTGCTTGAGCAGGGAGGCTGGAGCAGGTGACCCACTGTGGTCCCTTTCAACCTGACCCATTCTGAGATTGTGACTTGCAGACTAAATACATGAATTGCTTTTACATTTATACTCAGTGTGTCAGGAGGCTGTAAAAGACAGACTGAAGGCTAGTCTGGAAAAAAGAGTGTATTTCAAACTCATAGGACCACTTCAGCAAAGTGTAGCCACCCTAAATTCCATTATGGTCACAAGCTCAGAGGCATGTCTTCTGGATTCTCTAATGATCATGTAGTCAAAAGTGTAAGAGCCTGAGTGCTGTAGATTCAGCAGCACACTATCCACCACTGCTGAAAGTAGAGAAAGACTGTATCTGATCCAGCCTTGGTGGTGTCTCATACTGGGTAAGTAGTGCCAGAACATGATGGATGAAAACTGCAAGAGTTTTGGTATCTGGTAGTTTTGTTGTCAAAAAACTATTAATTCACATGGTTTTACATGGTGGTCCTATAAAAAAACAAATATCAAACTAACAAAAAGAAACTGTACTATAAAAACACAAACCACTTAGAAAGACACTTTTATTTAATTTTTTTTCAGTACTCCTGTGATGAAAAGTCTGTCAGTTTGCAACCTGGCATAATTTGCCTCTCAGCAGCACTTACCCCTCTCACTTAGCTGCTCTGAATTCCTCCTACTTCTTCAATGCAGGCGCTCTCCATTGCCTTTGTCATGGAGCCTTCACCATCTGTATCACGTCAGCAGCATTACAACCTTACAAACTAGAGAAAAGCCTATAACTTCCTTACCCATTGCCAGGATTGCTCTTTTAAGACTTGTTTAGGAAGACAAGAAAATAAAAGGGAAAAAAAGAAGACATGAGAAGAAGGGAGATAAGATAGGAGAGAAGAGCAAAAGGGAAACAACTCCTATACTCCATGAAACATATCTTCTGAGATCTGCTTATCTGTACATGTTACCAAGGGAAATTTCTCTCAATGAACTTTGATGTATTGAAAAGAGGAAAAAAAAGAAAAGAGGAAAAGAAATAGAAAAAAACCCTGTGGCGTAATCCCCATGAGAAGACCATGTCCAAGAGTGACATTTTTGAGGCTAATCTTCCCATATGTCCTCTCTAACAAGCACGGTAAGAAATAATTGCAACCATTCCTGCTCAAATTGCATATGCTGGCAAAAATTATTTCACCAAAAGAGCATTCCTTTGTACAACTCCCTGAGCACCCGCGTGAGGCTTCAAGGCTATTTCTCTCTCTCTCTCTTTCCCTCTCCAACATTCCTGTTCTCGAGAGTGTGGCATTCGAGTACGGTGAGGGTTGTGCTTTTGGGTATAGTGAGTAAAGGTGACTCTCACTGTTACTGTAAATTAACCTGTCAACACCAGCCTGAGAGCTGTGGCCAATAAAAATAATGGGCTTGTGAGTGAAGAGCTGTTGACACAGCATTTCAGAAAGACAAGTTCAGCACTTGGGCTGCAAGGGCACCAAACGTTTTTGTTTTGGTTTTCGGTTTTTGTTTAGCTTTTTTTTTCCAAGTTTGCTTGGAAAATGCAGAAAAATAGAAGAGTGTTCACATCATTTCCAGACTGCTAGTGTAAAGGGATGGTGTGGATATCCTGAGGATTTTCAGCCCTGGAAGCCACCTGAGATTGTATACTTAGCTTGAATATCTATATTGCATGAGAAAATCAGTAGCCAGAGGGTTAAATGTGTTACTAAATAATTTTCAGCCATGATGCTCCTTAAAGTGGGCTGATAATCGAAAATTGAGCCCTCAGTTTTCTCAGCCTTTGGAAAATCATCACATATATTCATGCCATCTCCTTTGGGAGAGGCACTCATGTATCTTCATATGGAAAGCACTGACATCTTCCTTTTCTCTTAAGACTCCCCTTTGCTGTAGATCAGAAGTACAGGTAGACTTGAATGCGGCAGAGCATAAGCACTTCTTTGTTCAGAGTGGTTTTAAGCAGCCATTGGTCTTCAAAGCTGTTTGTGTTCCAGCAAGTTGAGTTACAACTACTGTGAAGTGATTTTATAAGTATCGTTTCCAGTACTCAGGAACAATTCATGCTGTGCTCCTCACCATTTTTAATTTCAACAGTACAAGCAGAGCTTGTCCCACCAGCCTGATCAGGGCAGTCCCTTAACCGAAGGGAGCAAGTACAAAGAATCCTGTGAGCAAGCTGTGTGGTGGAGTGTGGGAGGGAGAAGAATAATCCCTTCTGCCCCAGTGGTTGGGACAGAAATTGCCTGTGGAGAGACTCATCATTCAATCATTCTTGCTGTACTGGCGTTCCTCTGAGTCCTCCTGACGCGTGGCTGCAGGTCAAGGCACTGATGTTCAGGTGCTTAAAACTCAGTCTCTGCCTCAGACTTTTCATCACAGGAGTACTGAAAAAAAGCTAGAGGTTAAGTGAAATGCTGAGTGAGACAAGAAATTTAACACAAGAGGAATGAAACCACCCCGTGTCTGTGCTATTGTGTGTCATAGCTGTGGGTCCCCAGGCCAGGAGTGCCTCTTTCCCTGTTTATGCAGTGCCTTCCACAGGGACAGCAATGTCTCTGAGGGCTGTATGGGAGTCCAAAAACCAGCCAGATACATGCCCACATATGACTTATATATTTTATCTTTTAACAATAACTGCTATCGAGCTTAGCATTATCACACTGTACTGCCATCCTCTCTGGACAGTTACTTGCTGTGAGATGGTGCTCTCCTGCTTCTTTTTGTTTGGTTTGGTTTCCTTTGGTTTCCTCCACTGGATTTTGGCAGACTCACCATCACAAGCAAAAGTACAGCTATTTCCATAGGCCAAGAACATCTCCCACAACTCATTAAGGTTTTACATCTGTTAAACTGCAAAAGAGTTGCCCAGCACTCACGCAGAGCTCTGCACCAGTGAGGTGCCATCTGTTGCAGACAGAAATGCAATAATATGATTTTCATCTCAAAGAATGTGCTATCTTACCCTTCATACAGTGCTAGCCCTTGCCGCTGCTAACCTGTAGAACAACTTTCTTAGAAATTATTTTAAATTCAGTGTTTGACTCAGAGCTATTTAGACTTTTTTTTTTTTCAGAAGCATTATTTGATTTTTAAGGACTTTAACGTAAAGAAATTAGGAAATTTAAGGCTGGATTTACCAAACTACTTTTTAAATCTTGAGAATATATTCCCTGAGCCTATATCCTTAATCAGCAAAGTTTGCTTGTTGCAGTATTTACCAAGGAGAAAAAATTCAACACTACTCCTTGTGACTCTACTGAAGTGAGTAACATGCTTGAATTTGGGTACTTTACCTTTTAGGAACTTGTCTCAACACTCAGAAAAGGTGAAATGGAGTGCAGCTCACCCAATATTTCTAACTGAAGCTTCATAGCAAATTATAGAAAGTAATTAATTACCCACTCAGACAAGTGCTGTAAACACCAAAATGTAAGATTGGGTTGCAAGGAAGGGATGTGCAACCATCTCCCTCTTCTCTGCATTGTGAAAGTTGCTAAGTCACTCCAAGGATAGAGCCTTCCACAATTCAATGTTTCCTTCTGAAAATGTTGAAATGAACCAGTTGGGCATTTCCAGAACTTTGTTCGTTTTTGCTTCAGTCAAAAGCAGTTGTCTTGCTTGACCCAGTGTCACAAGCCTGAACTTTTTGGGTGAATGCTTCATTTATTGGGGAAAAAAGAACAATCACAAAGTCCTGGTCTGTGGCGGTTCCTTCTAAGCCAGGTTGAACAGCTGGGGAGCAGAGCTCATGCTCTGGGCACGGCGGGCAGCCTCTGACCGGCTGCAGGAGGTTAGCTACTTGTGTGGCAACATGTGGCATTTCTTTTTAATAAAAAAAGAAATCACCAAAGCAAAAACAGATGATAGAGAGTAGCCGTTGCTGAGATACTACAAATAAGTAAACAATCCTTGGGCTTTGTGCTGTTGTTATTTTTCTTTAATGAGGACTGTGGGTGGGAGGCCCTGGCACCTCTTCAGTGCACCCAGCCTAGAAAAAGAGCTCTCTCCTACCCTGATCAACTTGACAATGCAACAGGAGTGGTACCTTCTGAGCAACTCAGCCCACAGCTGGGGAGTAATCCTCCACTTTGAAGGTTTCTCTTGCTAACATCAGAATAAAATATGAAAACTCTGTCTCTTCTTCTGGATCAAATTGTGCAGTTCTGCTCTCACAAGAAGAAGCTGCTGTCAGGGACTTGGCAGGCTTCCCAAAACTCAGCAGTTGAATGACAAGGAACAGAGAAGGGCACTGTACCAGGGCTAGTTATGATTTTTTTAGCTTATTATTAGGTATTAAAAACCACAGAGAAGATGTCCTCAGAGGTGCAAATCATCTCAATTGTAAGCTGATAGCAGAGTGCATAAAATCCCATTTTGAGGACAAACCAAACTGTACCACATTAGTCAAAAACCTTTTGGGCACACTTGCAAGATATTTTCCTGCACTCTGAAAATATTATGTTTGTCCACTAAGAGACATATTCAAAAAAATATAAAGGTACTAATGAGAATGAGGTACAGGAGCTGACCCTGGAAATATCTTCAGCCTTCAACTTCTATATTCAAGTATTCTCCTGCATCAAGAAAACTCATTCGATTTTTTTTTGCCAAATGCAATTGCACTTACACATGGGTTTAACAATTCTTCTCTCTCTGGACCTCTATGTCTACTTTTTTGCAACAAAACTGGCCCCATTACTGGAAAAGAAAAATGAGATGGCTATTTGAGATTTCAGCTGGACACCGGATGGATTGTTCTCCATGATACAAGCCCAGCCTCATGAGAGCCCACAAAAAAAGAGGGCAGCATTTTTTTTTTTCATTCCTCCTGTACACTGGGGCACTGCTACTTCTTGTGTGTCTTTCTGCATGTATTGTCCTGATGTCTGATGGATTTTTTTTAAAACTATCAATAATGCTGCTTACCATCCTGTGGTTAGAGGACAGAGAATTTTGTGCCCACTTCAGAAAAGGAACTGTGCTGGTAAGAGCTGCTTTTCTTGTCAAACACAAGTCTGAATGTGAAGGTTTGTAGCTGCTCCTTTGGTATCCTGCATTACTCACATAGATTGCTTCCTCTTCCTGATTTCTCAGTAAAACCTGTTGCTGTCACTGCCACTTATTCCTTTCCTAACAAGCAAACATACAAAAAGTTCAAGCTGCAAACATTAATGAATGTACCTTTATGTTCGAGGGAAAAGCAGGAACAATGTGGGCTGACCAGACTAGTCGGCTGCTCCCAGTCAGCTGCTGCCAAACCAGGGGCAAGGGGAGAAAATTGAAATGTCCACCAAATGCGTCACTCCAGGTGCCAGCTCAAAGGGCACATGGTTTCCCACAGAATTCTATTTCAAAGCCAGTGTCCTGAGAGGAGTAAAGTTTCTTCTTTGGAAAACTCTGTCTCCAGTGGATTCTCAATTGTCTACTACAGTTGTGTTCCCCCAACAGTGTTTCTCTCAGCTGGTGTTATGCAACAGGCTTGTGTGATTTTATGAAGCTTGCAGGAATATCATTAACACCTTGTGATTCCTACCAACTTTAGCTCGCCAGTTGCCAGCTGGTTTGATAATTGTCAAGTGATGTGGATATGAAACAAACACATTCATGCCACATTGAATGGCATGGAGCCTTATTTCCTAGAAAACTCATCTAGTAAATAAATCAAATTCACAAGTAATGTTGTTTGCAGTAGTGTCAGCAGCCCCTGTACCTGTCATGGTGCTAAGGGCACTCAGAGGCCTTACTGTTCCCAAACAGCCTTCCTTAGGACTACCCCTACCTTGCACACAGACCAGGACCCTGTTTCGGTTCAGCTTGGGGTGGTCAGTCCCTGCCCCAATGGTGCCATAGTGATGCTGGCTTCCAGCCCTATCTCCTGAAAGTACCAGACCTATGCCATAAATTACCTGTCTCCTGGATGTGCACAGCAGCTTGTCTCTGGTCCTGTCTCTGTGTCTGGATAGACTTTGGAGCCATGCATTAGGCTAGTTCCATCTCCTCTTGCTTCTGACAGAAGCACCTGGATGGTCCCTGGCCCTGTTTTGTCACTTGTCACGTCAGGGTCTGTTGATGGGTGCTGTCACAGCCTCCAGACCTGCCCACCATGATCAGACACTGTGAGACAGCACCCACTGGTGAGGATACAACCCATGCTGGAGTCCCCTTCACCCCTCAGCTCATCTACCTTCAGGAGCCAACTCTCTGCACACTGATGTTACCCATCAAACTAAAGGGCTCATGGTGGAGCTCTGAAAGTTATTGAAAGACTCACATTAATTAAGCACTATAAAACATGCCTAAGAGTTATATCTCAAGACAATGAGGTGTACAGGAGTCTCATGAAGACCATCTAGATGATAAAATTAAAGTGCATGTTTTTATATAGAAGATAGGGAAACCTGGCCATCTCTGGCCAGGAGAAAGAGGTCCATCCATTCTGGCAAAGGAGACTTTTAAGGAGCCAAATGGCACCCTTACCAGACTAATGTGGAGTATTTAGCCAGTTAAAGGTAGATCTGTAAATATCGCCTCTTGGAAGTGTAAAACCTTATGAAGTATATATATTCAACCTCTCAGAAGACAATTTAGGGCTTACAGATTTGAAACTAATGTCACAAGCTTTGGGTGGAGGAGGTAGAGGGAAAAAATGAACAGTGATGTCTCTGCTTGTAAAGAATTTGCCACTTCACATGTTCAAAAAGTACAAATACTTGATATGACCTTATACAACAACCTGATATTCCTTGGATCATCTTCCCTGGTGGGGAACGACCGAAACTGATTTATGTGGTGGGTAGGAGCCTTAAACGCTAAGATCTCCTATTAAAAGGGCTAAATAGTTTACATACAAAGTCACAAATCTATGTATACAAGTATTATCAAATTAACTCATGAGTTAAAACAATGAGTTTTTTAGCACAAAAGTTTTAAATAATAAATAGAGCATTGTGGCATGTGTTAGGAAAAGAATTACAATATTAAATAACTCCTACAAGGCTTAAGGTCATGTAATAATCACTGGAAGCTTGTTCAGCTTCTCTGAAATGGAGGCATTGTAAATATGTTCCTCCTGCTGCAAGCAAGATCACAAACCCTGGAGTATTCCCAAGAGTGTGTTTATGGTTAACTGCTTATATAATGCTTTAGCTTGGCTATTTGTAGCCATGTAGGAAAAGCTGAAGTGTACAGCAGATAGCAAAGAACATGGAAGGGAAAAATCACAGAATTGGTCTCAAAAGAATTGAGGATGGAAGGAAAAAGGTGGCAAAGGGTGGCACAAGGAAGTGTCAAGTGTCAGTGAGGGAGTATTTGATAACTCAGCCTTGTTATGAAAAAATATGCAGAGGAACAAGTTGGAGCTCCAGCAGCAGTGTGCTTTGAACTACAGAAGGTACATAAGCTAAGGCTGCCACTATCCTGAAAAACCAGAGCAAGATCTTTCGCAAGGGTAACAAACATGGTATTCTTTGTATGCCAAAACATGTTGGGATCCTGCAGTGTGCTCATTCTGCAGCAAAGTGACAAACATCGTATTCTACTTTGTTAAGACAAAACCAGTGAATTAGTGTTTGGTTTGCTAATCATTGTGCAAACATTTCCCTGAATGTCCTCAGTAGTTCTATTGTCATATTTTACTGTCTGTTCTTTGACGTTTTATGGCACATCCTTCAACAGCCCCTTGGTATTGTCCTCTGTGTCAAAGCCCTCTGTAAGACCTATCAAAGCCACCTGTGGGCCAAGCTAGAGGGCAGCAGCTTCTTCTGGCACCTCCTTTCCTGAGGAGAGTGAAGCTGTCCTGTCAAGATCCACAGGTTCAAGCCTTGTGCCTGTCTGGCAGCACTCTCCAACATCCAGGTTTCAGCTGCAGGATGTGTTTGCCAGCAACTGCAGGATGACTCAAATATCAACATTCACACCTTTTGAGAAGATAATGTAGAGCTATGGTGAACCCTTAATCCTCCAGCTAGTCGGAGCTCAGAATTAGAAATGCAAGAGAAAATTTCTCTCAAAAAAAATGGAGAAGGAGAAAGATGCCTAAATCTCCTTCTGCTCTTGGGATTTTTTTTATGAGTTGATGAGCTCTTCAAAACTTGGGATGAATAGAACAGTAAAAGAAGCCAGGAAATTACTGTCAGGTTATTTTCACAAAAACATAACCAAATCTCACCTTTCTTTTTGAAAAAGAATTTCTGCTCTCATTAGCTATAGATGATGAAGAAAATCTGTTCCTCTGCAAACCTGTGAAAAAATGTTAGAAAAAGTGTGATATTCCTTACTTGACATAATAGACTAAATAATAAAAGTCAATTCAAGTATGCAGCTTTGCACTTACAAACATTTTTATCCAACCAGCCAGATACTTGGGAATATGTATCTAGCTGGATCTAGTCCTTGATTCAACTTTTCTTTTAGTGATCTCAAGCTGTATAAGTTCAATGACCTCCTTCAACCACCAGGACTATAATGGAGGCCCAACATTGTAATAACAGGCAACTGAAACCGGTGCCTAATGTGTGAGCGTGCTGCTCTCTTTCCTCCTGATGTAGTGTTGAATGACTAGTCTAAAGTACATCTGGTTCATACTGCAAAAACATTTTACCATTGCTCAGCCCAAATCAGTGCTTTATTGTGAATGGTTTTTTCTCTTTTTCCAGACAGAGCAAACTAGTGATGGCTTAAACCAGCTGTCTGTCCTGCTGAGTGTGGTGTGTCCTTTCAAACCAGCATGTTAGGAACATGAAATTAATTTGTGCAACCTTGCACTCCAGTGCTTCTTCAGCTGTTTTATATGTGTGTGTTTGACTATTGTCTGTGTAACATACAAGAACCATACCTTCCAGTACTGCTTTGAGCAACCCGTAGCCTTGAGATTGGAACTCTGTAGGTACAACTGCAGTTCCTAGTTCAGGTCTAAGACCTAACACTAAGAAAGGAGGGAGTATGATGATTGCTTTCAAATGTATGTACTCAGATATCCAGAGCAGCCAAACATGAATGCTTCAGCTTTCACGCTTTGCAGGCTTAAAGACCTCAGATCAGGACAGCATCTATGGATGTGTGTAATTAGAAACACATGCTAAAAACATGGACATCAATTACACTAACTTCATTGCAAGTTAATTGAAAATGTGCTTAAATGTTTCCTGTTTAGGCCTAAAAGAACAAGAACACAGCTCTTCAAACTATAGGACATTTCATTGTGTGGAATTTTAAAGGACTTTATGTGCTGCATATGCTGGCAACATTTACCCTGGAAAGCGGCTGCTTCTGAGGTGGAACATTTTGTGTGCTATGAGAACAAACAGCAACACTGCAACAGCTACAGACAATGATCATATCATGCCCAAATAAAACCAGTGTAGCAAAACAGACAGCCAGAGCATAATTTCTCTGTTTGAAATTTAGAGCAGAAACTGAGTGTCACAAAAAGCTGTACTGAAGCTCTGTCAATGAGCACAGAGGTCTGGAACCCTTGGCTTCATGCTGGGACACTGATTCATTCCTCCCTTGCAGGATGAATGGCCTCTTCCTTAATTAACTACCAGGAGAGCGTTATTCCTTGTACGGCATTTAGCCGATGGACAAGGTGTCCCATGCCAAAAGCCATGCTTAGCTTGCAAGAATCTCAAAGCCTGGCTTTGGACATAAAGAAAGGGCTGCCTAGCAGTTAGAAAATGTCATAAAAAATTTTGTCACTGTTATTTACTCCTGTTGTTGCCTCCCACTTAGAACACTTAATCCTTTGCACTTATTTTTAAAAGCTGTTCTGTGCCATTGCTTCTTCAACAGTACTCAAAAATTGATAGCAAGCTATGTTTCACAGCTATGTTCTTAGCCTCACACCTAGCATGTGTCTCATTTGCTTTCAGCAGCACACATAGCAGCTGCACAGAAACACAGCCCAATGCATGTGAGAGGTTCTTGGAAGTGCAAGGGGCACCAACACAACGAAGGACATGTGCTGCCTTTGCGCATACACAAGCTGCAGTACTTAAGCTGTTGTATCTTAAGCTCCAGATACAACCCCATTAGCCAGAGAAGCATTTTTGGCAGTAGAATTCTTTTTCTTTTCTACATGGTTAGGATATAATGATGTCAGTTGCCTTTATGCTGTATAGATATATATGCAGTAGTTCCTGTGTCAGACAATTCACGTTATTTCTTTAAATTCACTTTGTTAACTATCCCCATATTGCAGTCAAAAAAATTACTTGTCTGAGATCTTTGGCTCAAAACAACTTGCTTGCATGATCACAACACAAATTTGTTCTGGAACACATATGCCAAATAGTGTCAGTCTAGAAATAGGGGGAAAAGTCTGTTAACACCATTGAATGTTAAGAAGAGCCCCATTTCTACTCAGTTTTGTCTCTTGTTTTTGTTCTTCTATTGCTTGATGCCCTCTTTGATGAATGATATAAAAGACTTTTTTAAAGGACATTGGCAGCAGATTAGTCTATGATGTGAATTAATCCCACTCTGTGTTCTTAAAACATTCGTCATGTCAGAGTTTACGAGGCAGCTATGCAGTAATCCAACAAAAGATTACTGCATGGCTGAAATTACAATTCGACAGCATGCACACACCAATAGACATAAAAGAAAACAAAAAAAAAAAAAAAATCCAGTTACACTAGTAGTAAGAAGACAGGAAAAGAGCTGGACTGACCACCATGTTGTGCGGAAGGAACTACATCACTTGACCACACAAAGGCAAAATGTTGAACCTTTGCCTCAGCCTTCAATACAAATATGGGGTGCAATCAAACAATTAACAAAACCCACATCAGAACTCAATTCTCAGGCTAACAGGACAGCCTGACACTGGGTGGAGAGTATTTAGAAAAGTTAGCTGTTTAGTTTTGTTGTTTTCCAAATCACCTTCCTAATTAATTTTATGCTCTGATATTTCAAGAATTAGCTGAAACTCCCTTGAAGATTCACAGGACTGAGATGGACAAACACAGAATGGACATTCATGCCACCCAGTGAGGATCATCTGAAAGTCACACAACATTAACAACCTACATGGCACAGTCATTGGAGACAAGCATCTTCTCCGGAATGCAGTTTCCTCATCCTAAAATGGTTCCTAAAATGAGTCAATTGAGGCACTCATCACTCCCATCATTACAGAGGAATCTTTGACAACTATTTTAAACTGGACAATTTTAAATTGGTGCTCCAATATCTCACATCATGAAACCTGAATTGCCTTTATACCTTAGGGAATGGAAATGTTATGGGATTGTAGGGAAATCACATTATATTCATTGTAAGAAAACCACTAGAATGAAGAACCAAATAAACTGTTTGTGAGTCACTGCTGGGTAATGAGGAAAGGTGCACAGTCAATTTGGATTGCAAACCTTTGCGGAGAGTGGTGTGGCTGCTGGGTACAGACTGCTGTGGGACAGGTTTTCTCAGCCCATCCTGGTATTTCACCTTGCATCTATAGTAAGAGGTTAAGAACTATGATTTTCCAGGTACTCTAACCAAGGAGCAATTTGTGAATGGGTAGCAGTGGCAGCTGGATGTGCAGACAACACTTTTGGTACTCAAGGACTCCCCGGCACCTGCTTGAACAGTCTTCTCTGTCCCCAGTGCCACACATCAGAGTTTGGGGAAAGAGGGAGCAATGACTAGCTGGAGAGAGGACAGTGCTGGTGGTGCTGCTGGAACCCCTCCTCTCAAAGAGCCACACAGATCAGGCAGCCAGCTCTATTTCACCCCTCCCTGGGTTTTGGCTACAGAAACTTATCTTGCCGTTTGGCTGACTGAGAAACAGCTCAGGCACAGCAGTGGATGGGGCAAGGACACTGAGAGCTGAAACAAAGGCAGTAAAAGGAGTGATGCTTCTGCCAGGGGAGAGTATGAGTGGAGTCACAGGAAAAAGTTTTTTATACAGCAACCACACTGTCTCTTATTCAGAACTTTCTTGAGCAGCAGCTGCATTAAATGTCCATGATTGTTCCCTTTATCTTAATGTTTTGATATGGTACCTATGTAAGCCACTAATAATTTCATGACTGTGTTAAAATTGCCCTGATAGTAGATAAAATTAGTGTCTGGCTTTGTTTGACACTCCTTTTTCCAGCACTCACTTTGGAACTTAAATCACTTTTCTGTTCTTTTTGCCTGTACTTTCCAGATTCTTTTATTTTCAGTCATATTTTGGCCAGGCATGCTGCTGTGCAGTTGCAGAAGAAAACACTCCAAGTCCAGCAGAAGCAAGCTGCTTCTAGCATGTTGTGTGCTTTAATTTAATTTTTTAGATTTTCTGTAAACCACATAATTTTCCCACAAGGTGAAACAGATGCAATAAATTTTCAGCACTTGCTTTTATGAAAGGATTTCAATCTCTTAAATTTTGTGCAGTGTCAGGTCAAATATTCCCTAGAGAAAGCAGGGCATAGATTACATTTAAAGCTATGAAAGGCACATGCTGACCTATATATATACCTCCAGCATTCATTTTGAATATGTAACGCCTTGAATTTCAAACAACAGATCATTGCAACAGATACAAGAATGTACAGGGTAGAGAGCAGTGAAATATAGCATTCACTTTTCCAGTTTTTACATACAAAGCCATCAGTGTTTCCCCACATGACTATAGTAAAAAGGAAGTTTTTGTACACTTATAGGTAGTGAAGAAGAAAAGTTATATATCATTATACTGAAGAATGGGAAAGATGACTTTTTCTGTTAGCTGTAGGTTTTCTTCTATTAAAAACTGAGCTTTTCCTTTTCTTTCCCAGAACGTGGTCAAGTTAAAAAATAAATAGATGAGCAAATACAGATGTGTGAATAATTTTATATTAAAAAAAATCAATATTATATATATATATATCATATACTTTATGTATGAAGTTCTACTTAGTACCTTGCCATCATTAGAGAGGTGCTCTGTACTTCTGTATTACAACTAAACCCTCCCAACATTCTCTCCTGTACTTTGATGGAGAAAGCCAGAGCTCATAGAGATAATGCACGTTTATGTCCCACAAACTGTGTTTCCTGCCCACTTGAACCTCTGGTGAAAGCTTCTCTTTTAAAATGACTAGATCTTGTCAGTCTACTAATTTCTCCCATTCTTGAAAGTACTGCAGAAGGTCTTGGGTTTAAAGAGAAAATGAAAGCACTTTTTAAATAATTTCTCACAGTTTCAATAGGGAGGTAACAGTGTGATTGGATCGTTGGCAAAGAGTTTCAGAAATAAAATGCTGTAAAGATAGCCCAAAAGTGGCAAGTAAAACTGACATAATGTGGTTGGCACCAGGGATACAGGACATTGCACCAGTGAGACATAAGATCCTTTAGAAGGGTATTTTAAGCCTCTAGGGTTGATTTAACAGAGACAAAATTTGCTGTGGCACAGAGAGCACCCTCACTCCATGGAGGCAGGAGAAAGCAGTTGTCAGTTCCCATCCGAGCTGCTGGTATGAACGAAAAGAGAGGAAAAAACCAGAATCAGTATATTTCCTGAAATGCTCACTCTTTCCACTTCTGGTCTTTAGCTAGTTTGTGAAATTTCACCCCAAAAGAAGACAATGATTTAGAAGGGCTGCACTAAGCCTGGTATTGCCAGTCCCTGAGATAAGCCCTGGGAAGATGCCCAGAGATTGTGCCACACTGAACAGCCTGGGAGGGGAAAGAGCTGCCTGAGCATCCCCCAGCTGCAGTGCTACCAGTCTGCAGCTGGCCACCCTCAGGCTCCCATGAGCCCTTTAGACGTTGGCATCCATCGGGGTTTCTCCTGATAAATTGTAGGGTTGGGTCAAGACTAATTCTTAAATATGGGGAAATTCAGTGTTCCTCCTCTAGGAGTATTGCCCACACCAATTTTCACATTCCAGTACACAAAGTCTTAGAAACAAAGTCCTAAGAAGGTGATGGGGAACACAATTCTGAACTCAGGCCAAGGAGAAAAACCAAGCACCCTACTGAAATACAGCAAGTAAGGTAAAAAACAGTACCACTCTCATGCCTTTCTTACCTTTCTAATGCCCTTGGTAGAGACTTTTCTGACTCCCTTTTCCCTTGAGTTGAGTATTGTCCTACAACCATACCAGGCTCACCATCTCTCACAGACCATGTCAAGGCAGGGCAGTAGCCCATGGAAACCTGGGAAACCAGGGAAACCTTGGCAAGTCTGTCTCTAGTCCTTGGACTCCATCTTGCTTAGAGTACTTCATGAGCTTTACTCCTTTACTCAGTGTCCCAGCTCCCTGAGGGGTGGAAGAGGTGGGGAAGGTACTGCTGCCCTGTGTGCCACATCCCACAGCAAGGTGATCCTTACCATCACTCCCCATAGTTCAGTCCATTGCTACAGAGACCCCAGAAACGGGGTGTCTGCAGCAACCTTGAGCAGAATGTCTTGGAGCATGGAAATGAAGTCTTTGCTACAAGAATACACTTCTATGAAATTCCAAGCACATGTACTACAACTATGAACAGTTACCTCTCAAATTTCTCTTCTGCAAATGAAGCTGTGCAAGACAGCACATTGCCCTTTTCATAAATAGATGAAATAGACTTCATTTTCCACCCTAAAATCTCTGGTCATGGGGTCGTAGTTAGTTTATTGAATGTAACGTTATAGCAATCCCTAACACCACAATATAGATTCTGACATGTCAAGCAAGACTGAAATTATGCTGTGCATCTTGGCAATGCTTTCATTCCATAAGCAGTACCAGTACAATGATCACAAGGATCACAAAGCCAGAGGTAAAACTTGTGGAGGGAACTCAGTGTTCATAAAAGCCATCATTTTTGCTCAGCCCTCACAGCAGAGCTCATGGAGCATGACCTAATTTCTTCATTATGGCAGCAACGATATTTAAAAGCACTTGGTAGCTATTTTGTCATCCTGTAGAAAGAAGTACTACTTTACTTTCCATCAACTCTTTATGCTTCCAGAGAAAAGGAAAACTGTCCTTGTGTTCATCAATTAGAACTATGCAGCATCCTGAATTCAGTCATTCTAAGATGGAGCTCTGTTAAAGAAAAATGTGATGAGCCACATACCTCAGGCATCTGTACAGACACACTTAAGCATCACTAGAAGACACCTGGGTGTTTCTCACCATTAATGATACATAAAAATCTATGTCAAACCAATAAGTAGATCATGAAGCCAAGCAGCCATGCAGATCATCAGGAAACACTGCAATCAACTTCTTAATTCAAAACCTCATACTGGTGAGACAGTCTATAGGCCAGCTCCAGGAAACAAGTAGTCACACTTGGTTTGTAAATCAGTGGAATAAGAAAAATGTTAGCCTCCTCAGTGTTCATAGCTTTTGCATTCTTTATTTTTTAATCCCAGAGTTTTGAAGACAGAAACTCTGTAGGGCTGTCCTCATTAAACAAAATCACCAGCAGGTCTTTCCGTTCAGCCAAAAGAGTGGAGTTCAGAAGAAATTCCATCCTTAATTACAGTTCTGCACATACTTATCTGTGAGATAAAGAAACAGATCTCATTCCTCCAAAAATGAGTATTTCAATGCTCTGCTGCTCATGTACAAATGCAACTATAACCTTATGCTTTTATACTTCTTATCTGTTGTATCTTTTTTAGTTTCCTAAGCATTGAATATAAAATCCTTTGGTCACAATTTGTTGTCTTTATTGCAGCCAAATACTGTTGGAAATATGAGAGATCTGAAGCCCATCCAAACTTCTTTTGACATTGTTTTTCCAAGCATGGCCCAAACTTTGCCATGACTCAAGTGAAGTTTAAGACATACTGGTGCTGAACAAAAAATAAGGCATCATCCAAGAGTTTGTATAATGTGACTATACATGAGGTAAATATGAAATTAGATAGTGCAGAGATCGGTAAGAAAGATACAGCCATAGCCAAAGCTTGGAGAAACTGACAGAGACCATCAGAGTTTTGCAGTGGAGAATGGTCATGTGATTTTCAGTGGTGTCAGAGATGAAAGAAATTATTATGATTTTCAGCTGTTAGTAGCGGAAGCCATTTCACAAACTTATTTCAGCCCAGGAAAGGACACAAACATGTGCCAAACATTATTCTATACAAAGTTTCCCATAGTCTGTACATCTATACGTGTCTACCAGAAGCACAACGTCAGATTACCAGACAGATGGTAATTGCCTTTGCCGAGGAAGATCAGACTTCCTTAAATGTATCATGTGTGTTTGGCCCAGCCAGCCATAGATAAGATTTTATTCTGGAGATTTTTCTGTCATAGATGGTAAATAAATCTGATGACCTCCAGCTTAGAGATGGGAATGAGAGGGGTAAGCTCAAAGCAAAATAAAATTTTGTGTTAAACTTCAAAGTGTTAAAAACAAAATTGTCTAAATATGGGAGAGGAAAATGTTAAAGTTACATGTCAAATCAAGCCTTTGCATACCAATATGATTCTTATTAATACATGCTGTTAATGCTTTCTTAATCTTCATTAAATATGCCCTTATTTTCTTCCCTAAAGCTCAGTAGCGCTATTACATACTGGTGTTTTCTTTGTCTTAATAGTCCCAAAATGACTTGATCTCTGCAGCAAGCCTCTCCCACTCTACATTATCCAGTGTTCGTAGCAATCCAAACAACTCCTAGACTTCAAATATTTCTGAAAAATTGGAAGAGCATTCATAGCTCCATTCTGCAGTGGGAAGAACTGCAGCACAGAGAGATAAAATCATCTGTCCTTGGCAGTAAGCCACCTACAGAATACTTGCTTTTTGTTCATTTTTTTCTCCTGCCTTTATAATCCAGATACTTCTTAGATATTTTTGCTTTCTTTTCCTTGCTAATATTCTGTTTGATTTTTTTTTTTAATCTTCACCTTGTTTATTGAAGTGCCTGTATTTTTAATTACCTCTTCCTACAGGCTATTTCGTAAGAGAAAACCTCCCCCTGGTTGCATAAAGTCTCTACTGAAACATCCAGCAGGACCAGGATTAAGCATACTTTCCTCTACTTTTGCCCCACTTTTCTCTGTCCCTTGGACCCATTTATCCCTAGTTCTTTCCATTTTGCGCTAAACTTGTAACTCTCCCCCGCATTCCCCGCTGCCGCCTTCCTATTTTCTTTCTGCCTCTCTCTCCTCTTTTCCCACCAGCTGGACATAAAGGGACAAGGATTTGAAATACCAAACAATAGCTTTTCAGATCTTGGTATGTTTCCTAAGGACTTCACAGGACTGAAGTCTATGGGAGGGGGAGTAGCCTTTAAAAAAATGAGTAGATGTTCCTAATCATTGCCAGGAGATGCACTAAGGGGAGCCTACAAGGACTCAGTCACAAAAAGGGAGTGGTATTTTCCTTGCCATGAGCCCAGTATTGCGCTAGCCAGCTCTCTGAGTCACTGGGGGAAGCTTTGCTGGGAGAAGTCATGCAGGAAGTTCAGTCCAAGAAACCAATCTCAGAACAGCCATTGCCCTATTTCAGAGAATATCAAGTATCAACACAGAGTTTCAGGAAGGTTGTTCAAAGTAATATTCTCATCATGTTGGAAAAGCATCAGCTCTGCCAAAGCAGAAGAGTCCTCCTTAACAGTATCTCTCTTGTCTCCCTCTGATGGTCATTGTGACCCATGGTCATCTGCTCACTACTGATTGGTGGCATGCACTCAAAATGTCCATGCATTCCTTTAAATAGTTAAATAGTTGAACAAATATTTCCCTAATCTCTGTGAATTTTAGAGATACTAAGCTGGTATTTTAAGTCAGTTCCTTCCACATCCTTCCCAGCTCACAACTGTTGCTTTTATTTGTAACATCAGCATAGTTTATCCATTTCCACTAATATTACCTAACAACAATCAGTTAAACGGAAACACTTCCAGGTATCTCTCTACATCCTGCAGCCTGCAACAGTGACACAGTTGGAAGCTTGGGAAGAAAAATCTTTTTCTCAGAATGCTCCCTTCCACAGAGATAGAAAAGAAGAGGATTATAGAAAATGTTGAGAGGGCTTTTAGCAAACTGGCACAAAAACTGAGAAACAAACGATGGATGTTTTCTAGTCTCAGATGTCTATAATGGATTTCAAATCAAGCATTAACCATGGTGTATTTGTGTTGGAATAGATGTCCCACAGACATTTGAGACAGGTCCTTTGTTGCAAGAAATGCGGAAAATAAGAGCCAGCTTCCAAAAGACCTCTTTGATTTATATTTGTGTATCTTGCATGGAAAATGGAATAATTTGGTACAGAGTCACCATTTGTCATTTAAAGTGTGATGTGCAGAGCAATTCACAGAAGAGTGACATAACATTGACCATGGGCCAGCTTGTCACCTATTGCTTTACATAGGTGACATAGACTTCCTCACAAGCCCTGCTAAAACATCACATTAGGTAATCTATGCAATATAATGAGAAACAACCAAGGGCATCTTTTCATATGTCTCTCTAATCATGGTAAGCATTTCTGTTTCTGAAACCCATGTGTGGATTTTCATCTTGTGGCATGCAACGTACAAAAATTAAGAGTGGGGAGATTGCATGCTTGGTCATACAAAGGGAAAAATATGGAAAAGAATCTCAATATCATATGTGATGTTGGTGAATTCATTGTTTATCTGACTTTAATTCTAGATCTGGGAATAAGGTTTTCTTAAGTCTGTCACCAGACTTGCTACAGCTTTGGGCAAAACAGCCATTTTCTCTGTGCTTCTGATGCTCCTCCCTTAAAATTAACTGAGCAAACCTAAATGACCACAAGATGAACTGATACTACCCACAGGTGAAAGTCTACATAGCATCAGGATATGCTATTTGACCAGTCTCCCTGTACCAGCCTGAGGCAAGCCCACAGTCCTCACTCTGACTGTGGGGGCAGCTAAAATAGGACCGAGAAGTGTAGCCTCCCTTCCTCCTTCATGCTCTAAGTCCGAAGGTGAGGAAAGGCACATGCATTTGCAGAAGACAGCTCCAGCATTTTCCAACAGATCCCACATTTAATGAACTAGCAGACCAGGACAGAAAGGGAAGAGAGATTACTCTGTACACAGGCATCCTTCTCTTCAGTGTTAATTCGAAAGAAATTACAAAATCAGCCCTATGATCCCATTAAATTAAAAAAAAAATTTAAAAAATCTCAGAATCTTAAAAGAAGGACCAGCAAGAAACCAAGCTGATCTGACAAAATATAGATGTACCAGATCATATGGCCCTGAACAGAAAGGAGGAAGGCATTTGAAAACCTGTTTAGGGAGTGTTATGTCCTTTTGAAATATCTCAAAGACAGCCTTGTGCAGGCTTCACAGTTAGTGACGGAAAAAGAGGATTGTGGGGGGAGGGGGGGGGGAAAGAAATTAAGGAAATGGAAGGAGAACACAAAGAGCATTTAAAGAGGTTGAAGGCAAACTCCCCACCACAGACAGTGGGCAAAAAGGGATCTAAAAATAGGTAGCATGAGACAGGGCTCTCCGAAAGAGAGCGGGAAGGACACTGTGTTCTGGAAACTAGTGTGACCAACCACAAACAAATGTGCCAAGACTCTTGTACATTTTGCTGGCATTTTTCTCAAGGCTGGCACATAATCCATACCAGGAAAGGTATCATCAAGTAGGCAGTGCCCTACTCTGGGGCATGCTTTGCCAGTACAAACTCCTCAGAGATCAGAGGTAAATGGCCCACCAGCCTGTGACAGAAAAATGATAAAACAAAGACTTTCCTGAACTCTCCTTTATCACCAGAGGAATTGACAGAAGTGCATTTTTATGAATTTATCTAACTCCGTGAAAAAAAGTTTGGCTTTTTGGCTACCTACTTTCAGTAAGTTTATAGGCATTTGTTTTTATGCTTACATTGGTATTTAGTTTCTTTCTAAATTAGCTTTACTTAGCTTATCTTCTTCTCTCCAGTATTTACAGAGAGTAAGCATACCCCCCCCCACTAAGCTAATACACCATCCTCTGCTATTTTCTTATTGCATACAATATCTTCGATTTTGTGATCACTCTCCGTTTAGAATTCTGCATCTACTCTGGTCTAATCTAGTTTCTCTTCAAGTGGGGTAAACAGAGTGAGAATGAAACTTCAAATGCAAGCTCACAAGCACCTTGCAAAACAATACTTCTCTACCTCCACTGGAATTGCCAGACCTGATAAAACCTCTGAGCGTAAGCCTTTTTCGCTTCCAAATCACACTCATGCTTCTAATTTCTATTACCTCTTACAGAGATCCAGCTTATAACAGATGTTTCAATGACCTCCTAAATGCAATGATTGTCTATTTGTACTATTAAATTCTATCTCGTTTCTGCTCAAGTCATCTACAAAGTAGTCTTCAAAGTCATCTTTGTGCAATGGTCTAATTTTCATCTGTATTGACATGCTTCTCTTTTTATTTTTCACTGGCAATTTTCATCAACTTATTCCTGTTTTTTATTTCAAACCCATGAAACAAACATATTGAATGACACTAGTGCCAAGACAGGGTCCCAAGACAGCTCCTTGCAGCCTGACAGGTCTCTTTTCAGCACAGCATGTTGTCCTATCCCTTTCATGTGCAACTCAGATTTCTCATATTAATCTCCGTTGTCTCCAACCTGACAGCTTCTCAGCTGGTACAAAATAAAATATTTCAATACAGACCAGGAATATTCAAACTGTCTGCTCAGGAAAGTGTTGGGAGTCACCAGCACTGGAGGTATTTAAGAGATGTGGGGACATGATTTAGTGGTGGACTTGGCAGCACTGGGTTAACATCGGACTCGATTTAAAGATCTTCTCCAACCAAAACAATTCCATGATTTCACTATATTTTCTTCAGTTAGAAAATCACTTATTTATCTCAAAGAGGAATTTTGTGATGCTTTATTCAACCTAGGTAATTTTTTATCATGTTTTCTATTTATCTCCATTTGCTTCATTATTCTGTATGTCAGCAGTAAAAATCTTTGCCGCTATTCCTAACACTTCTCCAACTGGTCTCACGGGTGAAGGTTGTCCAATGCCTTAACTAGAGTACAAGGAGAGGTTTTGGAGACTACATGTTCCTCTCTATCTCTTCCAATCCAAGGAGCAGGAGACACATTCAGAGCAAACACAAGAAGGTTGTACTTCAATTAAGCTTCAGGTAACCTCTGGAATTTCTTGTCATGAGATGTTGTGAATGGTTAAAGATAAAAACAGGGGAGGGGGTACATGAACAAGTAAATGAAAGAGGAAACAACTGGAGGACACCTACAACCCTCTCCACTTTTACACTAGGTATGTGAGTCTCTGGGCCACAAATTGCAGGAGGCCCACAAACTAATACTGTATTGAGAAGCATGATGAGATGCTTCCAAACAAACCCAGTAAATTGACTCGTATATTTATGTAATCTACCCTATCTTATTTTGACTGTCTAATTTCCTGACATTTCCTTGTTTTCTGAGTCTTATTTCCACCACACTCATTCTGTGATAACTTTCCCACTTTTTACCTCATGGCCAATATCTTCACTATTGAAAGCTGAAACAAAGCGTTTGTTTAGCTTTTACAGGATATATAGATTATCTTTAAACCTTATAATAATCCTTAGGGCACATTAGATGAACATTCTCTTCTGTTTTGCTTTACATTTCTTGCTTTACCTGCTGTCATTTTTTGTAATTTCTTTTGTTAAGAGCTTGACTTCTGAAAATTCTCACTTTGTCCTTACATTTTCTAAGATCCACGAAAAGGTTTATTTTGTGATAAGTATTTTCTTACCTTTTAGCCCTCAAGTTTCATTCATAAGTTCTTGTTTGACACAACAAATCATTAGGCCACAAGTGGGCCCCTTTCTGCAAGTTGCCCCTTGCTAAAGATGAAATCGGTTTTACATCTTTGAGGTGGATTAAACACATTTTACATATAGAGATAAATATTGCACCTCTGAATTGAAAAATTCTAGCCCTCTGCTGCCTCTCAGTTCTTTGTTTTCTCTAAGCAATGGTAGTAAGGACAACAGCTCAGGAGGGAATGGAATGTAGATTTTGGCATCTGAAGCCCCTTCCAAGCACGTAAAGTACTTACCTTCAACAATTGCAGCCATCTAGTGGACAAATGTCAGAAACAGTCCCTAGTCAGTACAAATGTGGTCTTCCCTCGCTTCCAATTATTCACTGAGTAGACTGGTATTTGGTGTTTCATGGTTAACCAGGCAATACAAAGTGAGTTGGTATCATGAGTTTGTATTACAGCGCAATTGTCCTGGTCACTCTGCTAAGACCTTAGGACTGAGCACACCTGGCTACCACAGAACATGATACTCCAGGGAGTCATTTGGGCATACAGATTTGTTCTCTTGCATTTCCAAGGCCTCAAAAAAGTTATGACTTTACTAATGCTGCCATACACTGACAGTGATGATGAATGAAACCAGAATGGTTTCTACAGTGGGACACACCACTGACTCACTTGGATACTTGACAAGTGAGTGCAGAAGCAGAGTTATGTGTGTCAAGGTCTTACCCTACAGCAGTGATTCCCAGCCTGTGCTACACCTGCCTGACTGATGTATTGATGACTCTGCCAAGGGGAACATCAGCAGCTGCTGATTATCCCTGATGTAAATGTTTGCCTTCGCAGAGGGAAACTACATAGACAATTACCACTTTTGCAAGCTCAATTAACTCAATCAGCTAGGTAATGCTTTTTGAAAGTATGGGACTTATTGAAGGTAAATAGGTCATCAGGTATGCATTTGGTGGAGGGGAGTTTACAAAGTTGCAGGAAAAGAAAGAAAGGGATGTAGAAATCTCTTGGCCTGTCAAAACCCAGCTCTGAAGACAGAAAATGTTGCTATTGCTGTTTTAACTGTTAATTACCTCTTTTAGCATCAGTTGTGGTGGTATCTACATACTCTATGACCACTAACTGCTTTGCTAAAGATTTTTTATGCATATATGTCAGTCACAATTTGTACATCATATGAAACAATGTGGTCCCTAAAGTCTGGCCTTCATTGGTTTTTTTTCAAATGACAGTATTAATGTAGAGTGCATAACAAACAAAAAATGCTTGTGTCACAAAAATGTGCACTTGGCAACATGATTATGATGATGTCCTTCTTTCCATGGCATCAGACCCAGCCAGAATGGATTTAGGAGGGGGAGGTCTTGCCTGACCAACCTGAGCTCCTTTTGTGACTAGGTGACCAGGCTGGTGGGTGTGGGGAACGCCGTGGATGTAGTGTACCTGGACTTCACTTTAACAGTGTTTCCCACAGCACACCTCTGGAAAAGCTGTCAGCCCATGGCTTGGAGAGGTCTACCCTTCACTAAGTAAAGAACTGATTGGATGGCCGGGCCCAGAGAGAGCTGGTGAATGGCAGCTGGTCACCAGTGGTGTCCCCAGGGATAAGTGTTTGGTCCAGTCCTGTTCAATATCTTTATTGATAAACTGGATGAGGGGATGGAGTCCACCATCAGCAAATCTGCAGATGATGCCAAACTGGGTGAAGTGTCAATCTGCTGGACGGTAGGAGGGCTCTGCAGAGGAACTTGGCTAGGCTTGTCTCAACAGGCTGAGACCAATGGCATGAGATTCAACAAGACCACATGCCAGGTCCTGCACTTTGGCCATAACAACCCCCTGCAGTGCTGGGAACAGAGTGACTGGCCAGCAGCCAGGAAGAAAGGAACCTGGGGGTGCTGATTGATGGTAGACTGAACATGAGCCAGCAGTGTGCCCATATGGCCAAGAAGGCCAAAGGCATCCTGGCCTGTATCAGGAATATTGTGGCCAGCAGGATGAAGGAAGCGATTCTTCCCCTGTACTCAAGACTGTTTAGGCTGCACCTTCAGTCCAGTTCTGGGCCTCTCAGTTTAGGAGATGCTGGAGCATTTCCAGAGGAGAGCAACAAGGCTGGTGAATGTTCTGGAACTCCTATGAGGAGTGCTTGAGGGAGCTGGGAATGTTTAATCTGGAGAAAAGAACACTCAGGAGAGACTTTATTGCTCACTACAACTGCCTGCAAGGAGGCTGTGGCCAGGGTAGGGTCAGACTCCTGTCCCAGGCAGCCAGCAGCAGGACAAGAGGATTCAGTCTTACACTACATCAGAAGAGGTTTAGGTTGGATATGAGGAAGAATTTTTTCACAGAAAGGGAGATTGGGCATTTAAATGGGCTGCCCAGGAAGGTGGTGGAGTCACCACCCCTGGAGGTGTTAAAGAAAAGAGTGGTGTGACACTTGGTGCCATGGTTTAGTTGATAAGGTGGTATTAAGTCATAGGTTGGACTCAATCATCTCAAAGGTCTTTTCCAACCCAGCTGACTCTCTTCTGTGACAAGTCACCTTTTAAAATCCTGATACTTTGGGTCAAGGCATGACTATTTCATTTTGTTTTCTAGGAACTCACCAAAATCTTGATGATGTATGTATATGAGATACATATGCCTAAAGACCCTGAAGGAATGACTTGTTGGAAGCCTAGTGATTTCGTACTCTTTTAGGTATTGCCAGAAAACTTAATTGAACCCTAGCTGTTATTACCAATAATGAACCCCTACCATTATGACCAATATACAATGCAGGTACAATACAAAACCCTAGCTTTCCCACACTCTGCACACAGGCTATGGGTGTTTCCAGGTGTCATCATTGTCACTGTACGTCTGCAGTATTCCTAGATGTTAGGAATAAAAAATTGTAAACAGCATTTTTCTAGTGACATTCAGTTATTGTGCTTCCTGGAGATCACTGTTATGAAGCTGCATACAAAGGGAAGAGACAAGATAGAAGAGGATCAGACCAGAGGAAATGCCATGGTCTGCCCAGTCCTCCATTATGTTTAGCAAAGCTGCTGAAGATCCTGGAGCCAAACACCATTTGGGCACTACAGTAACTACCTGGCTGATTCAGTACCAGAGTTAAGCAAACTGTTTGTAGCCAAAACCATAACAATTCCAGACACTTTTCCTATTCATAATCTATGTTGAAGCTCTGCATTGTTTAATTTTTTTTTTCACTTGCAAGAAATTTGCTGCAACGGTTTATTGAGGAATATGCTATTCATTTTATACCTAAGTCATAGGATATTATTTCTACAACCAGAAACTGAAACCATTCATCAGCAGACAGTGGAACTGAAACAGTCATTTCTAATTGCATCTTTGAGCAAAGACAGATTTACACATACATACAAAAAACAGCAGCCAATGTTTGCCTGTGTTCATGGCCTGGGGCAGCAGCTTTCAGAACTGAAATCCAATGAGATAGGACACAAGAGATAGGAAAACAGATGTGCCATGAAGTTCCCGGCATAAGCAAAGCATCCTCAGCTACACATTCTAGTGATCAATTCACCCCAAAAGGCTGACATCAAACTGGTGTTGGATTTATTTTACATTCCAGAACAGCAGCAATAATCCTAAATTACATAGATCTACACTGGGCTTTGATGCCCGGCAGTCATTTGTCAGCTGCAGTCTTACTCTGCATGTACTCAGTCCCTGCAATATTTTAGCATGTTGCCTTTTGGAAGGATTAGGGTACTGGACGTCCCCTGAGGAAGCCATAGGAAATATATATTGGTCTTGTGGTTAATTTAACAAAGCTCTTGATGTCATTATTATGTAGTGGAAACGTGGTCAAACACTTACTAAGCAGCCAAAATTTAAATAAATTCCCATGTTCTTAAGTGGTCATTTGAGTGTTTGACATAAAACGTACATCTGTGTTTAAGACATGGCATACACACATGAACTTCCACATCACTGTGGGTTTTAACATGCTGAAACGATTTGCAACTCTGCTTTAAAGTTATTGGCTTCCAAAACCAATGATGATAAGTAAAGTGAGATCTGGAACAAATTAATATATTTCCCAATAACCTGTGGGCTTCTCCAGGACTGCTCATAGTACTTAATTGGCAGCCAAGAGCTCCCCAGAACAACAAAATGGAAAAAAAAAAAAAAAGAAAAAACGCTATGAATATTGATAAGGTGCAAAGTCAGGCACTGAAAATTTAGGAAGCATGGAATTATGATTCCCCACACAATGTTAATTTGAAATCCTCGTATATATTTATTCTGATACAAACCTGATATTCAACTTTTTTCCACAGGATTTCTCTGTGGCTGGGGGAGACTGGCAAACCAGGAAGCAGAAGCAAAGTATTGCTTTCCAAGTAGGACAGCTGGCTGTCAGCAAATGCCCTGACAATGCCAGCTTCTCTGCCAGAGAAATAGAGGACTCCAGGGAAAATATAATGACTGACCAAGGTGCTTGTGCTTGTGCAGTGGCATTGGGTGTGGAGGAAACAAATTATAGCCTCTATTTCTCAACTTTTCAGGAGGCAGATAGGAGCATATATAACCCAGCTGGGTTGCCCAGGAGAGGCAGTTTCACCCTGCTGCCTCCTTCTCTTCCCTCTAACCCCACAGCTGGATTTGTCACCCGAGTTGGGGGATAGACAGACCCATGCCTGAAGCTAGCAGTCCCTTGAAAACAGAGGCTAATCAGGAACAGAGGGTCAGAATTGTTCCAGGAGTGCATACATTTCCTTGGCCATCATTTTCCCAGCCCAGGGATCTGTGGGGAGGTGCCAAGTCTGGGCTAGTTCTGCCCCAAGCTGCAGACCAGTGATGGGAAAGGGGCTGCTCTCAGCTGAGCACTTCCCAGGGGTACAGACACAGGAAACAGGTATCCTAAAGCACAGGACCGGTAACAGCCTGCAGAGATACTCAAATCACTTTAAATGAGCTACTGCAGGGAGATTTAATCCTGCAGGGGAGGTTTAGACTGGATATTAGGAAAAATTTCTTCATGGAAAGGGTTGTCAGGCACTGGAACAGACTGCCCAGGGAAGTGTTTGGATCACCAAACCCAGAGGTATTTAAAAAACGTGTGGATATGGCACTTGTGGACATGGTTTAGTGATGGATTTGGCACTGCTGGGTAAATGGCTTGAAGATCTTAGAGGTCTTCCTTTTCCAACCTAAATGATTCTATGATCCTATGATTAATGCCATACTGTGCCCAGCGTAATGAGCTCTGTTTCTTAACTTTACAATTCCTTTCCCCCTCTGTGTTTTTCTCCATGTGGCTGTTATATATTGGCCTTTTTTATTACACCAATTTAAAACTGAGAGAAAAGGCTTTACAATTTGCACCCATTTTATTATTCCGTTTTCGTCTTTACAGATGAACAAAAAAAATCCAAACCCAACAAAAACCCAACAAAACTCCAAACAAACAACCCCAAAATCAAAACAAACAAACCAAACACCAAGCAAAACAACTCAACAACAACAAAACCCCAAATAAACAAAAAAAACTCCCAAAGTCTAGCTCTGCCATTTAGTTTGTCCAGTTTTGTACTTGGGCACTATAATGGTTCACATTAACAGCTGCAATATCTTTTATAGGAGGTAACTAAAAGTTCAGAGACACTGAGTGACCTCTCCATGCAGGAATAAACAAAACCCCTTATTTCCAGCTTCCTATTCTAACAGCAAAGCTGCTCTCCCACTTTCCCTACGGTTTACCAAAAATTGTCCCTTCTCTTTGAAATGTTTACTCCAAAATACCACAATGTGTCTTGGATTCCCACAAAGCTCAGAGTAGCAACACAACAGATCCCAAATCTGTCAACACAGCTTCACCTCAGTGTTGTTGCTGTAGTTGAGATTTGGATTAAGCCACCTCAAGGCTGAGACACCACCTATATGGGAGCACCCAGCCCCTTGCAAACAAGGCAACAGTGAACTATGGGTGACAAACTGGCATGTGGATTTGAGGACATACAAGGACTAAGCTGTAAAATTGCAACCTTGGAAGAGAAGACTGAAAAAAAAATCAAATTACCCTAAATTCAAATACCTAAAATGTCAGAACATTTCTTTCAAAGTCAGACAGTCTCATTCAAACAATACTGTTGCTTATGATTTAAATTTTCCACAGCCTCCACATTCCTAAGTACTCATCTGACTTCAGTATTTTTTAATGTAAAGCCAGATCAAGGCTTCTCAGCAGCATAGGCAAGTAGCAGTTTTGGAAATGGTGGTAGAATGGGTCCAGGACAGGGAGGACAAAAAATAAGGGGCTTTGATATACGCTGAAGAACTGGAATAGTTTTTATTGCCCTGTGAGAAGTGTGGTTCAAGTACTTTGACTTGGCTCAGAGCCTGATGCCAGGAAAGCATTTTTTTACATCTTCCAGTTGCTAAAAGGGAAAGAGAAGATGTCTGCCTCTTGAAGGGTGTACTTAAAAAGGGGTACACAGAGTGGTTCTCCATCTGGAAGAGGGTATTTGCCTAAGTGGGACTGCAAGAATACACATTTTAATCCTACATTGTGTTGAATTTCCTGGCCTTTTGCTAAAAGTGGCTTCCAAGTAGTTATGGCACACACCATCCCAATGTAGGGATGGTGCTGCCACTGCACAGGTTTCTCTGTCACAGGTGGGGACACAGGAGAGGCTCAGTCACTACAGCTTCTCACAGGATAGGCAATGGGAGGCTCTGCCTCTTGAGGGAAAAGGCTCACCAGGGCCAAATCTGCAAAACCAGCAATGCCACAGAGTGCTCCTGATCACTGCATTCTGGTCAGGATTTTGGCTTTGGGCTGTGGAGGGTTTTTTGTCTTTTACAACCAAAGTTTTACAACTCAGATTTGTTGATTCACTTCATGAAAACTGCAAACTCAATCAACTCAATTTGCTTGTACTGGATGTGCCTTGCCCTAGTGCCCCTTCACTCACGTCCTGCAAAGCATCATGTGGGAAAGAAGGAAGGAACTTAGACTCAAAGGCTGAGTGCTAGACCCTCTGCTGACACCCTAAGGGAGATTGTGGCCGTCCCCTGGTTGGCAGAAAAAGCAAAGTTAGTCCATTTCCTTTGTCAAATGTGTTAGTAGTCCTTCTGCTGCCCCAGGAAACTCCGGTTTACAGGATCACTAGAAATTCCTCAATGAATCATCACAGATCTACAAATCCATGGCTGCTTCTGAATAAAGGTGCTCTTCATGCATCGTGTGTGTGGGCAACCTCTCCTCAAGAGGCTTGTGCAAGACTCCAAGTCCTTTGCTCATGTCACAGTGTTTTCATGAGGTTAAAAATCAGGTTTTGCATAGCACTAATATGAGCAAATATTTATCATTCTGAGCTGAACTAACATGTAACTGTGCCTACCCCAGTTCAACAAGGATTTCAACCTGCTGCCTGCTTAAAGTGATTCATAGGCTTAAACAGCTTGCTGAATAAAAGCCAAAAGGAAGATATATTGAAAGATTGGACAGACATATATGATTGCATAAAATTTTCAAGCAAATTTTAAAATTTTTTCCCCTTTAATTCTGATGTTTTATTGGTATTGCTTTCCCAGTAGCATTTCAGTGCAGCTCTCATCTTTACAATAGAAAAGAAACAAAACTGAAGCAAAATTATACTTTTCCATTTAACTGAGTACCTATTTTTAATGGGTGGTGTCAGGTCCAAATACAGAATTTCTCAGACAGACTCTGAATTCTTTATTTGATTTTCCAAAACCCTTGAGCTGTTCTGAAAATGTTTTCTCTTGTAGTAATTAAATAAAAATCAATCACTTCAATATAATTTCAAATGATACATGGAGCATACAGGGGTACTGTAAACACAGAAAAACATTACAACATCTGTTATTATCAATGCTCTTTACTTTCTGCCAAGTTTACCCGTGGTCCTGTTGAGTGAGGAAATCCTTCTGTTGATACAGGAATCAGATGATCAGAGTTAGGCTCATCAGGGAAGAGGCAACACAAGGATTCTTGATGAATTTCAAGACAGTGTAAAGGTCTTGTTTATATTCTTCTTATCAAAGAGTAAGAGTGAAGGAGCTGTTGCCTGTGAATATGACCAAAAGGATTGACTGCCATATGAATCTCCTCACCAGCATGTTGTGATCTCCTGGGTAGCCTTAGCATTGGTGGATTTAATGTGGTGCACTGAGAATTCATTATTGATCATCAGTAGCTTGTAAACAGAGACAGCGCATCCTGCATCACCCAGGTTCTGTTTATCCAAAATGCCTCAACCACCTATATTTATCCCAGAGATAGCATTGTTCAAGTACACCCTTTATGATGCTGTTTCAGACAAGAAAAGTATTTTTACAGCACTGAATACCTGGAAGTGACAGGTACCAAATAAGGAGTCACAGTAATGGTGCAAGATGAGACTGACAAGCTATTTGCATGTCAGTATGCAGAAAACAGGGCTGTAGCATGCCACGCAAACATCTGTAGGATTGAACTGCAGGGTTTGAACCTCATGTTTCTGAAGGCTCATATATGTTTTCTATGACATTGATAAAGATTAGGAGGAAAAAAATTGTCACTGAGATCTCCAGGAAAAATGCCTTCAGTACGCACACACATACAAAATTCCCACAATCTAAATCACTTCAGACCTATCCCAGAGGGAGCTCCTCATCCTTTCTGCCTATTTCCACCCCATTTGTTTTATGCCATCTCTTTCTAATACAACCAGGGAAACTGATCAAACACATTCTATACATACCACCCAGCCCACAGTCTCAGCATCCCAGCTGTACTCCTAACCTCACAAATCCACAGTGAAACCATCTCCAGGGTTTCAAAAGCATAGCAGCTTTCATGAAGGGAGGCAGTGGGAGCTCTCTTAATTAGCTTCTTTGTGCATTTCTAGACATGTCTCCCTCTTTGTTCACCTTTAAGAGTTTAACGTCAGAGTAGAAATAGAAGATTTGTCCTCCATAAAGTAGCATCACATTCTTCAGGGTCTTCTTTTTTTCCTAGTAAAAGTTCTTTCACTCAGAAAAACAGTCAACACAGGGCCAAATATCTAAACAGAAAGAGGTGAATTTTAAGCAGTCTGTGCATTTAATGAGGACTTACAGAGGAAAAGCTGGAAACCCAGCCAGTTAAGTGGGCATTTCACTAACAAAAAGTCCTTTACATGTTGTCCCTGCAACTCTGCAAAGAAAAATTCAAACATGAAACCATCATTGATGTAATTCAATTCTTTTTGGAAGTACAAGAAAATTAAATTCAGTCTTGATAGCTTAATTTTTTTTAATAGTTCCACTGCATATATAACTTACCAATCTGACAGTCATTTCTAGGATGCAGGGAAGGCAGCAGAACCGTATTTTTCTCACCGTTACTTTAAAGTGTAAGTTTATACAGAGAAGAGAGTTGAGGACAAAGCCATGGAAAAATGGGTTACAACTTTACTGTGTCTCTGATTTCATTATTCAAGATTTGCAACAAGGAAATCACAGGATCCCCTAGAACATTCAGCATGGGCTGAGAGACCCTGAGACAACAAATCAATCAAGAATGTGTCTAAACTACACACAGGGAGTTTTTCTAAGTAGATCCCACATAGATCAAGTTAGATAATAATTTAAATCATTATTACCATTCCTCTCTGGCTACTTACAGAAAGGTTTGAAAACTGAGATTCCCCATTAAAATCTGTATAAATTCCAAAATCTGAATTAGTACATGGTTTAATAAGAGGTAGCAGTCAATTAAATTTGTATCTTCTGAGAATAGCAACGAATAAACTTATGGAGACAAATTGATGTTTGTAATCTCCTTACTTGCAAGAGGAAGTGCATTTTTTGCGTTCTTCAAAATTCTCAATTTTGTTGCTATAATTAAAGTATTTTGTAAAAAAACCAATTCAATATGAAGAAAAGTAAACTAACTCTGGTCTCACAATAAATTAAAGAATAGATAAAGAAAAAAACTCTAACTCAGTTCTACCTCTCCTTCAAACCTCCCTGGACTGATATTATGATCAAAATATTCTGATCCATTTAACCAGTATCCTCATGAATTTCCCCTTTGAAGCCCTTGAAGATGTCTCCTGATATTAAAACACTCCTTTTCTTGAAAAGAGGAGGCAATGATCTTATTAAGGACTACCTACCTTTTCAGTACATGTACATATATACATTGTACACTTGTATATTGTTCAACCTACTTCATGCGTGTCCTCTTTTTCAGTGTAGTCTATCTCCTTGCTTACAGACATCAAAGTTTAAGGGGGTAGGTGTTACTTAAAATTACATTAGAAATTACATCAGCATGGCTTAAAAAACCTATATTAATAAACTACTTCAATGTCTGGAACAACTGTACCACTCTCATTGCGAGGTCTTTGGCATTTTATTTTTCCCATGTAAAAGAAAGTCTTAGTTTTATACAAAAACTTTGAACAAGAGTTACACTTAAGTGTAACTTAATTTGCATATTGTACACAATCCTACTGGTTTATAATTCTATAATTTCAAAAGAGATATTTTGGCTATTTGGAGCTTTAATGTCAGCAAACCACCTTAACAACTACAAATACATTATAGTTAATGCACAAAGTGAAGCATAGATAACATATTCACACTCATTGAGCCCAAGGGCTCTGCTCATCCTCATTATATCTATTTTTACAAATCAGCACCTTCATCCACATTTAATTCATTATTATAAATATTTAGCTATTAGAATGTTGCTGCATGGAATGGGATGAGAAAAGGTTCACAGGAATATACCCACCGTCAAGTTTAGGCAACTAATCACATCTGCTCTGCCTGGATTCTGCCATTCATGGTAACTTAACACAGTCCCAAACCTCATCTCCCAACCATTCTGTTGAACAAAGGTCACAGATCTTGCATACACCATGGAAAGAAATAAGCTCAATTGACTATGTGGCCAGCTATTCATGCTTGCTTCTTTTCCACGTAATTTCTAACATGTTGATATATTTAACAAAAAATTAATTCATTAACACATTAGTCAATATATTGATATTATTTGTTGATTAAATTCTTGGGATTTTTTTCCCAGTCATAAAGTGATCAAACTAAATCTCAAGAGTTTTTTTCCACTGCTTTACTTTATCAGCTATTTTTTTAACTATAATTTTCTGTAGGTAATTTGGTAATAGGAAAGGCTTCTGTAATTGTTATTTTTTGGATGGTCTCTTTTATGTATTCTTACTAGAGCATTTCTGCTGTTTGAAGAGACTGTGACCATCCCTTCTATTGAAGGGCTATAGTCAAAGAAAACAATGAAATACACAATTCTACGGCCACCATGTACAGACTTCTCTTTATTTGTCTGAATAGGGCTTGGTCTGCAGGATCCTGGAGGGTAATTTTATAACTTTTTGGACTTGGCCTCACTGTCCTGCCTAAGCACAGCAGATTGTGGGGCACAGCTCAGTCACATCTGTGCTGGCAGACAATGGCTCCGCTACTGCTTCTAATGTAGTTACCGAGAATTTTGCCATGAACTCATGTTACTGTAATTCAGATGTGCTACTGAAATAAATGTGATGTATATTTTCCATTATATGATTACTGGATTCAGTTCTGGTCAATTAAAGCTGCCTGGGCAGGGCTATCAACAGGGTAAGGATTAATGTCAATAAGCAACCCTTGCTCACATCTGCTGGCCGCCTATTAAAAAACCCAAAACAAACAAACCAACATTAAAAATGGGCAGTGACATTAATTTGTTGCCTTCAGCCCCGTTTGGACTAAGAATACCCAGCTGCATGGAGCTGAAGTATTGTGTCCATAAAGAAATTGGCAGATGGAACATGTATTGCTAGGAAAGTGTAAGACCTCAATGACACTCTGAATTAGGCCCTAGTTCAAGGTGGAGAGTTCAGCTGCAGCACTGCCCACATCACCTGTGAAAGGCCATGCAACAGCACTCTGTCACTTTACAAGACAGACAAACTAGATGAAAGTCTCACAGCACAGCAAGAACAGCCACAAAATGTAACAGAGATAAAAGTTTCTCTGTGTGTATGTGCATGTGTGAGCACTTGAATGAGCACAGTTACAGCAAAACACCCCCAAGTGCCACCCAGGACTTGGGGGTGTGTGCAGCAAGCCCTGAGTACCAGCCCCACAGAGGACAGCGTAAGAGCAGCTGGGTTTGGTCCCTGCTATGAACAGGACAGAACAGAAAAACTCCTGGTGAACTGCTTGTGCGTCTCTGTCCCTCTGCTCTCCTTCCAGCCAGCACCTGATACACCCACACTGACCCTCAATGCCCCAGCAAACATGGGAGATCTTCCCTGTTCCCATCCTAGCTTGGCTTTCATCCCGTGGGTTGTATCTCTGAAACAAAGACACATCCTCACACTCCAGCTCCTCTCCTAGTTCGTTCTCCCATGGTTTTAATGCCACCCTAGGGACTGGGCTAAGCAGTTTGGGGAGCAAAGATGGGCATCTCTCATGCTCCATTGTTTTGGAGCAGGAAATGGCTGCAGAAAAGCCTCTTCTCAGTGCACACAGGCTGATGACATGGGACTGATGGGATCCCTTCTGGTCAGAATGTAACCCTCGCTGGAACAATCAGTAATTTGGACATCCGAAAATTATTTCATTAAACAACAGTTGTTAATCAGTAGGAGGTCTTTTTCCACAGCCATTCTTTAAAGCCGAAACATTTCCATGTTTCCTGTAATACTTGTGCTTAGTCACACATTGACAAATACAAGGGAAAAAACTCAGATCTGTATGACAGATTTTTGGAACCACCAAAATAATAGCTTTGAATTCTGCAGCCACTTGACAGCAGGAGTCCAGGAGAAGAGTGTTGAAAGCAAAAACTTATATTTATTCACTGCAGTTTTTACTGCATTTTTCTCCCAGAACAGTATACCTATCATATTCTGCAAAAAATACATTGCCAAATGAACAGCCCACAGACCCTGTAAAATTTTAAAATTTTCCAGGTCCACTTTTTCCTAGCCATGCTCTAAGGCTGACAGAGAGAAAAGGGATTGTCCTTTACACTTCAGTGAGAATTTAACACACTCAGCCAAAGGCTCTGCCAGAAGACATCTTCTGTAGAACATCCCACCATCTTGCAACTTGCACATTCACATGTTCAAAAGGTCTCTGGCTGAGTATGCTCTTTCCTGCTGTAATACACCACAAGAAAAGAGATCCCTAGGTCAAAGTTCCCTAAAAATTTAAACACTCGATAAATATTAAGTACTCTAATTAAGAGTAAGAGGGGAAGGACTGTGCTAGTTGGGCTCTCTTTTTTTTTTTTTTTTCCTATGGTCATCCCAAAAGGCCATGACTTCAGTGGAAGTGAAAGTGAATATCCTCTCCCACATCCATCAATTCTGAAGCATGGAAGGAACAGGCACTTCATGTCTAAGTAGATCTGTAGAGAAAGAGATTAGCCTGGCTGTTTTCCAAAGGACTGGATGTAGCACAGGGCTGGGACTGGGCAGGAAGGGCAGCTGGGAAGGGCCATGGCCTGTAGAGAATAGCAGCCCTGTGATCTGCTGGTGGCATGGGCCTGAGAAACTGGGTTTGCTCCTTTGCCTTGCATGACCAGCATCTGCTGCTGGGGTCCTTGCTCCTTACATCAGGCATCCACCCCTGAGCAGGAGGAGCAGGCTGGGCTCTCCCACAGTTCTCTGCCACCCATTTGCACTGTCCTTCTCCTTCACAAAACCACCACAGCCCAATCTCTCCATCCCTCACCTCAGACCACGCTGGCTGTGTTGTTGAAAACTTCTAGCATGGGATGCTTTGGGGGTCTGCCTTGAAGGGAGAGCTTCAGTATGTATCCCACAGCACCCCAGCATCAGCACCAGAGATCCAGAAAGCCCTGGAGCTTGGATATCCCCATGGTGTGTCCTACTAGCCTGCTAAGCAACATGTACACATCATTTACATCCACTACATATGACACTGCACATTCCAGAGTAGGATTGCTGTTCAGAGGCGCTATGCTCTCCCCATAACATGCCTACATGTCCTTGGGAGTCCAACTCAAAGACATGGGCTTTGCCTGCCAATGCTGAGAGTCAAAACTTCAGTGTGCCGTTGTGAATCTATTCTTTAGGCCAACCCATGACCAGCTGTGTAACACAAAAAACATTTTTCACCAGAGAAAACATTTCTGCCTCTTGGAGGCATACAGTAAATAAAAAGCACATTAAAATACTTAATGTGCTTAACTGTTCGTGTCTTTGGGGTCATTTTGCCATGATGGAATTATAGGTGCTATATAGAAATGAGATTCCCTGCTGATCACCTTCGCAGTGTACTCTCAGGTGGCCTTCATAAAAGAAATTAAAAACAAGACTCTCCAACAAATATAGACTGATAACTGAGGCTTCACAAAGTCTCAATCACTAAAATCACAAATAATCTCTCACAATAAAAACAGTGTTGGTGCTAAAAACTGTGTTTTAAATTAATTTTAGCCAGGTGAACATAGTGCTGACCACAAAGGAGTAAAACCATGGAAAGAAATCTCCTGAAGAAGCAAATAAGTAAATGTGCATGATGGGTGCAGCTGGGCACCACCAAGCTTTCATGGTGATCTCAGCAGGATGAGTAAGTTCATCCAGCATTTTCCATGAAGCAGAGAACAATATTTTTCACTTTGTAGCTTTCTTCTGAGGCTCCCAGGAGAGCAATTCTTTTTTCCAGGCTGCGTGCAACTGCCATAGAGCTTCCCCCCAAAACCCTGTAACTCCTGCCTTATTAATACAAAAAAAGGAAGGAAGTATGAAATGAAATGTACAGAGTGACATGTTCAACCCTTTTTCTTCTTAACTAAAAATGTGGGAAATATATGTGGTGGTGGTAGTAGAAAGAGGTGCAAACATATCAGTGTTGGAAGGTGATGTGCCTTTGCAAGCCTCCTGCCTCTCACTCCTCACCCCCCTTCCATGGGCACAACCAGCCATCAACACGGATGCAATAGCAGCAGCTGCTGCAGATTCCCCAGCTTGCCCCATTGTGTCTCCTGGTGGTTCCCCTTGATGCAAACCCCTTTGATCAGCAATACAGGGAAGATTAGAGTTGAGCTGATAAACAGCTCATTGTGGGACAAGGCACATGTGGTTCCTGCCAGTCAGTGTTGCGATGTTCCACGTCCATGGGGCTACTGCATGAACATAAGAGCAGCCATTCTGAGCTCCCACGATGAACAAAACTCATGTACTGAATTTTTCCTCTTTGCCTCCAGCCATCCCTGTTCTGCTTCTTGCTAAGTCAATTAAAATCTGCCACACTAGCAGTAAAGGGCCCTTGGGAAAAAGGAAACCAGGGAGTAGGCTGGTTGTTCCTGATCTAGGCATGCTCTCTGCCAATACAGCATATTTTCTAGAGTGTTTTTTACAATTCGGTTTAAATGACTCAGCTAAGAGGTTTTGTATAACTTCTGACCACAGCCTAACAGTTCTCACAGGAGGTAATATTTCCTAGTGTTTGGCATGAGCTTTCCTCCTTTTCATCTAAGCACTTGTGCTCCTTCGGCAATCCTTACCCACTTCTATCCTTTTTTCATGCTTACGGGCTACAACTTTGTAAGGGATTACTGGATCCCTGAACTTCCACTAAGCCCATCAACATGCAGTGCTGTATACCACATTCATTACTGTTATGAAAGTATTTAGACATACAGACTTTATCTAGCTGTCCTAATCTTCCCCATAAACCAGTCTTTTGAGTCCAACAGTTATTTTGTGTAAATTCTCTCCCATTTGTCAACAGCAATCTGAAGCATTCTAATCTTTGAATCACTGGATTGTTGCAGTGCTGAAAAGGTGTGGCCATTTTCTTTTTTCTAAGTAATCAACTGCTCATTTGTTGCATATTACTAATTGCACTTAATTCTACCTCTATCTTTTTTCTCAATTTCACTATACTCTCCATATTACAATGTTGTGATAAGCAGCACCTGAAACAATTGGATTCTTAGTCTGTCAGCAGCAAAGGTAACTGACAAATATTTAAAACACAGCAAACTGTGATCTATGAAGCAATTAAAACCCTTTCCAGAAGCATCCTATCTCAAACCTAGTCTCCTGATAACTGAATTTAAGTGTCTGCAAAGCAACTGAACCAAAACATTGCCTTTCATTTATATCAATGGGAAATATTCCCTGTCTCTGCTCTACATTCTCGCTCCTCACAGAGTAGATATTTGATTAGGTACAGATTTAAACACGAAAAGATTTTCCAAGCCTTAGATCCAGTTCCAAGCAATTACACACTGGCTGGGTGTAACTCAATGCAAGATCACCCAACTGGAGAGCAGAACAGAGAAGACTCTTTAAAAAAAAAAATTATTCCAAGTGTTCCACCTCACACAGAATTCTTGAAAAATGTGCTTCTCTCCAGAGATCTGGGGTTGTTTGTCTCATTTGAGGGCTGAGTATTTTCCTCTTGCTAGTAGACTGGCAAAGAAGTAGAAGGCTCCAGATGCAGGGTGAATGAAGAGCTGTTCTGAGCTGACACCAGGTTTTCATGGGAACTCCTGAAGTCTGCACCTGTGCCATCTAATAGTGCTGGCTGCTGGACACTGGACCCTTGTGTATCCTCTCAGCTATAGTAAGCAGATGTACTCACCTGTCTGCTCTCCAGCAGCACTGGCAGCAAAACATCTTTGCGGTCAGGACAAAAAGTCTCAGTCATGTGCCTCAGTCTGCCCCAAAAGCAGCCTTTCTAAGAGGGAATATGGTTCTTAAGGCTGGTAGTCTTCTGGTGATATTGCAATGCTGTCTCTGAGGTGATCACCTGAAAAGAATAAGAGCTGGAATCTGTCCTCTGGGTCTCAGATAAACAAGATTAAATGTGATTTTTCTAACACTAAAACCAAGAACAAGAAACTAGCTAGCTCTGACTAGATGACACCAAGTGGTCACAGCAAAATTTACATTTATTATTATTGGAACATTTTGCAAAATTTTCACCCTTTGAACTGGAGTTTTGCAGCATTGCCATTTGAACAATTTTATTTATTATGTGGGAGCCACTAAGTCTGGATATTTTGAGTCTAGGAAGAGCTCTCAATCTGTTAAAAAGTACACGAGAAAGTTCAGCATGAATTGCTACCATACTTAAAGTCGACATTGTATATTAATAAGACACAGATTTTAAAGCACTAGTCATTCAGTTAATTAGTGGTTGATGAAGTGATTAATAACTAGACTATGTGATGGTGCTAATATAGAAATTAATGAAACCATTCCTATTACCAAAATACTAGAGGTCTTTGTATAAGGCATTATGTAATCTTCTCAAACCTACTGAAGTATAAAACAGCAGCAGATTGGTTACACCATTATTTCAGAACAAGTGTTTATCATACCCTATGCTCTAAGGCTCATAATAGCTCTCACAAGAGGTATCTGAACATGTCTTTACTGAACAATGTGCTTATTGATCTAGGAAAAGAGATGTTGGTGGTGCATTTTCTCATCCATTACAACTTTGTATGTGATAGAGGGTTACACTACAAGCAAGTACCAAAACATATTTTTTAAAGTTAGTCATCTGCTGGAATGTGTTCTGTTAGGATGTTTTCTTTTCTTCCTTAGATGACTCTGTGAAATACTTGCCTAGTCATTTTGCCAGCAACATATCACAAATCCAGCCAACCCAAGACTGAAAAACTGGCTACATTGAAAATTAACTCAACAGGTTCTCCCATTTTTTTTGAAGGGCTTATTTTTTTCCTAGCTAAAGAGTCTCAACCTCTGCAGGCACACATGAAAAAGGAGATGGGTGTTACAGGAAAGCAAATGCTCTGTACGCCCATAGGAAAGGGGAAGGTGAGAAACAGCTGTGTGGACAAAGGTGTGTTGTGGACGTGTACTTTGTACTACCCCTGACCCTGGCAATGAAATTCTGTTGTCTTTCTACACAGAGTTATCATCCCTCTAAATATTTCCTGTATTGACTCTGATACCTGCACAAAGCAGGTTTTGAATTGAGAAACTGTGACTTGAACGAGAATGCAAGTACATCATGAAACACACAAAGGAGGGCAGACCAGTGCCAATCCCTTTCTTCTTGAGCTTTCTGACTGGGCTAAATGGCCTGTCTCTGACATGACACCATCTGGCTGCACCAGGAGGATTTATTCCCCTATGCAGGCCTGCTCCACAAGTGCACAGCCGTTTCACCATCTGAGCTACAGTGGCCACGTTATGGACTTGCTATGGTAAAAGTACTCTGTGCCCTCCTGTTCACTGGAATGCACACCTTCTTCTCACAATTCACCTTACTTGGGCTGTGTTTCCTGAGCTCCTCAGGTTGCTTTCTCTCATGCTCATGCCCTATCTGCTGTTGCCAGAGCCTCTAAATTTTAAATAAATTTATATGCTCTATTTAGCATCAGTCCTGTAGTCTCCTTGCATCCCATTTAAGATCAATACAGAAGAAATCAATGGGCTAAAAAACAATTCCCTCAGACACTACTCTCTGGACCATAATGGATTGCTGGCATCTTCTCTTTATAGCTGGTCTGTTAGCTGTCTTTCTCTCTTTACTGCAGGGCTTTTATCTGAGATTATTTTAATTAGAAGAAAGTTAAAATTCTTGGAGAAACTCTGCATGAAAGAGTGGTCCTGGAAATCTAAGTATGTGTTACTTTGTGCTGTGTTATGTTTTACTGTATGAAACAAATGAGAGGCTGTTTTGTTAATGACACATGTGATGGACTTCAGATGGTGCCATGGACTTACAGAACACAAGGACTCTGGCCTTTCTGTAACCACAGCAAAAATCTCTATATGAAACTGCACCCTGAGCCCCTGAACTCTGCAGGGTACCTGGTTTCAGAAGCAGAGAATACAAGTGACACAAGTGACACACACCCACTGTGAGGGTAGTAACCAAATTCAAACAGGCAGGTGCTTGGTAACCGCCTCCAGCAGGGCAATTGCTCTGCATGACAATTCCCTCTCCTTACTCAATACCAGAAAGAATATTTTTCCTTGTTCTCCTTACTGTCAGACTCCCTCTCACAGCAGGAAGGTTTGTCCCCTCTGGCATCTGTGGAAGGGCAGCAGCAGAGAAGTTTCTGCAGCTCATCCCTCTCACCTCTTCCTCTCCTGACAGAGCCAGTGGGCTGCTGTGCCAGCCTGGAATTCCCCTATCAGGGAAGAAAAATCCCCTCTAATTGCAGGAATTCAAATCTCCCACAGAGATGGATGGGTGATTAAGTTTAAGTGACACTGCTCTGACAAGTCACCTCACAAAAAAAACTTCATGCATACTGAAGCACCTCAGTGTGTGACTTCCAGACAGGAGCTCCAAGGCTGAGGGGAACATTTTGACATCTTAGGGACAAGGACATCCCTAGTAATCCTGGGTGCACTCAGGGTTTACAACACCTATGCTTAGGCCCAAAGACAATTTAAAGGTAATACAGGAGATAAACTAGTAATGCTATTGTAATATAACTTGGAACAAATGGGGCTAGTCTGCACTGGGCAGCACCTGCTGAGCCTAGAAAGTCAGTATGATGAATCTGGGCAGATGTCACAGACAATCACCACAGCCCTGCACAGCCACTGCTAACCCTGAGAGTGTCTGGAAAATCCACCAAAGAGCTTCAGAGGCTCTGCACAGACAAAATGGGGAAGGCAGGTAAGCCTGGGCTGAGCAGACTACCAGAAGAAGGGATGAGAAAATATGGTAAGAGAAAAGGCAGGGACAAGGGAGGGCTGGAGAAAGGCCAAGATGGTAAAGGCAGGGTGTCACAGGCAGAGTAGGAACGAGTGGTCCAGAGGGAGTGACAGGAGCAATGTGGCCAGAGCTACTAACCAGGAGGATGAACTGAACAGCTTTTCTACAGGTCCAGAAACAACGAGAAGAGCTATGCCTGTGCTTGGGAAGCCAGGCAGGAGCCTGAACAAAGTTTAGTCCACCTAGCAGAAAAGTCAGATTGTCCTCTGCTTTTTTAGGAAGATCTGATAGCATGTGGATACAACTATGACATCTAAGCAGACAAAAGGGCAGGGAAGGCACCAGCATTATAAGCCTTTCTCTCCAAGACTGAGAGAACTGATGTCCTCAGCCTTGTTCAAGGAAGCAGAGGAACAAGAATTTCAGGAAGGAAGAAGTTCAATGTTGACTGTGTAAAAGACAAAGATGGGAGAAGGACATATGAAGAGGAAGAGTCTGTCAAAAGAGACATCATGTAAAAGCCATTCTGTGACTGGGAAGTCATTGCTAGAAAGTTCTGTGAGCTACAGGCCATAAGACATCAGCAGGTTGTTACCAGAGAAGGAGCTGGCAAAAAGGAAGGGAGCATGTCTCATGAGGAGCCGTAGAAAATAAAGCAAAGTTGGAAAGAGCTAAGGAGAAAGGCTTGCAGAAGGCCAGGGCGGCTTTCCAAGTAGGAGCAATGACCCCAAAGCAGAGAAAGTTTCAGAGACCTGAGATTTGGCTTCAGAAAATGAAGCTAAAGTCTCCAGTTTAAAAAGTGTTTAGTGGTCAAAAACAAAACAGAAGTGGCTAAGCTGGGGGCTGGAGGGAGGAAACATGAAAGAGCAGCATCTGGTTTATCCTTTACAACAGGATAAAAACACCCAGGTACTTCATGGGAGGTTTTGGGAGGGAGAGTGTCCATTTTCTGTAATTCCAGAAGGGTGACAAAACCACAGAAAGGATAAGGTCAGGCGGGACCATTACATGTCATCTATTCCAACCCCGTGGCACGGGCAGGGTCCCCTTGGGCACATTACTTAGGATTGTGTCCAGACAGCTTTTGAATAAATCCAGGGAAGGAGACTCCCAGGCTGAAGGCCTGAGGAAGTGCTGCCAGCCACCTCAGGCCCTGTGATGGAGCTTGAGAAAGGAACAACATAGGTCTGAAACTGGCACCTCTGCTCCTTGCAAAGGTGAGCACCAGCACTCACACAGAACCAGCAAGCACCAAAAGCAAACTGCTCTCACAGTAATTTTAAGTGTGCTTTGGATAATGTCTGCCATTAAAAAAATGAAACACAGGAAAACAACCTATCAAGCAAAGGAAAGCATTTAGCATTTTGGAAAGCCTTCAGTCTGCCCAGATATTTTTTATCTCTTTTACCAAAAAGAATAGTGAACACTTTTTAAGTCACTGACAATGAACACTTTTTTAAGTCTCACATGTCCTCAGAGCTGCAGAGCTTTCCTCTCAAAGTCTGATCTATCTTTGCTGTAATAAGACATATTTACTTTCAACCACTTGTAACAAAAAATATACACTGAATAAAATTAATTAGAAATATGTTAAAATAACATACTAACAAAGTAATATAATATTTGGAAGGAGAGGAAAACATTTATCACTATAAATCAGAAATACCTTCACAAAATTGTTTTCTTTTGGAAGTAAGAAGAAAATTGGAATTAGTCCCAGTTCCTGCAGAGAGAGCTTTTCAATTTCCTTCTTGAAGCAAAAGTTATATCCAGTCAACACAGGTTTTCCTGATTAGGCTCAGCAGGATCAAACATGATATTAACTAAAGAATCATGAAAATACTTGTTTAAGCACAGGCAGTCGTGAGACACAAGACTGATCAGAATGGAACAGAGACAATTTCTCTCCCTTGGACAGTGGCTGACAAAGGGAACTTCCTGTAGTTTAGATGAACTGTTCTCTACATGGACATACATTCATAGCAATATGTAAAACTTCCAGTTTGGGGAAAAACGGTTTCTCTTTGGCTGAAAATCCTAATCCAGACTTTTCTGTGGTGTAAGACCCTGGCTCTTGACTGAATTTACACCTGTTTAATTTGTGTACAAATTTTACAAGTTGAATATTCATGGTGACCCTATGTGTTTTATTTCAGAGACTTGGAAGACGTTTCCATTAATAATTTTTTTTTTCCAGAGACCATAATTTCTTCTACTGACAAGCAGATGTTTAGTGTGTCCTTTTACTTACCTAGGTCTGCAGGATCTGTACTTTCATAGTCCCTTCCAAGTGCCAGTAAGAACTATGGTTACTGAGGAAGTTTGCTAAAATACCACGAATCTATCCAGAATATCTGTGGTTGTTTATTTCTATCACAGGCACAGACTGTATAAAGGAGTATTTTTAGAGAATTAGGTGAAGTGCTTTATTATAACAGTTAGGTTTGAAACCTAGAGATTATACACTCTTTTTTTTCATATATGAATCTTGGATAAAACCTTAACACTCCCTTAAAATTGGTTCCTTCTTAACTCTCTGGACAAGCATGGGGGTTTTTTATCTTAAAGGAGCAATCAACAATAAAACTCAAATAATGACAATTCTCCACTTTTTGGCATCCAAAAAGCAGACAAAAACCGAGGTCCATTCAGCATGAAAAACATAAAAGAAATAAAGGAAAATACTGTAAAATGCTGACACGGAAGAAGGAACTGAAAAAAAAGGGAGGGAAAAAGATAGTATTTATTTAGTTCAAAACCCACCAAGTTTTTATTACAAAAATTCAAGAAGGTTCCCATTTCTGACACAGGATGTGTTTATCTAGATTTGCCACAGTTTCTAGTGAATTAAACCATGCTTCACCACTGTGAAAATTTATTTCAACAGAAATGAGGTTCAGTGAAAAAGCTGTGATTATGTGCTCATTTTTACAAGTACTCTATTTCCATTATAATAGGATAGTTTTATTCTTGATACAGATCTTTGGATTTTAATAGCCTCCAAAATAGATTAAAGTTCATAATTCATGTTGTGCAAAAAACTGTGAGATTAGGCTCTGTATATTATTGTGAGGTAATTCAGTGGCCTGATTTCCACTAGTAAAGGAAGTGCCCTAGTTCTCTTTAACACCATTGAAGCTGTTCATTAAGAAGACTGAAGTTAGAGAGTTCTTAAATCTTGGCCCATAGTCTTTGAAAAAAATAGAGAGCCAAATCCAAGGAGATGTTCAGTGAAAGTCTAAAATCCACAATGATGCCCTAATTCTCCACTGCTGCATGTGTCCCCTGGTCATGTACATCTGGGTACAGTAGTTGCAAAATGTTACCAGGCAAGAACTTTGCACATGTATAGAAAATCAAGACCTGGCTTTTGCAGAACATGTATGCAGAGTATCAGGCAAAATGCTGTCGTTACCAAGATCCTTTACACAACGACTTTAAAATGTAGTAGGCGATTACTATTTCAATTTACTGATAGGAGCCTAAAACAGAGGCACAAAGCAAACTAGCCTAAATGGAAATGCCCAGGCAAATCAACAGACTTAATATTTAGAGTGGGTTTGTTAAACCACAAACAATTCTATGTAGACATCCATTCAAAATTAAAGCTGCTTTTATTCTATTCAGTGTTATTTTATTCTGAAAGTGAATTAATTTAAATCAAATTGCAGCCAGTTCTGTTGTGAATAAGGGGATGCAAATTGACTTTCAATACAGTTCACAGGCCCTTTTAATTTACACCTTTTGTTAATTTAATTAATTGTCCTGAGTGCCTGAGCTCACATAGGAAGTGTGCCAAGGTGCAAAGAGTTAAGGATGAGGCTCTCAGCTGCAGGGTTTGTCCTCTCCAGCTGCCCTTCCTTGGGGTGCTGTTCAATCACCCTCGTTATCACCAGACAGTAGGAGCCAGAGGAGGTGTTCCCTGTCTTTCTGTGTCACCTACCATGTAGTGACAGCTCTCAGGGAGAGCATTTCATGCTCTGAATGGGAGGACTGGACAAACACGCAGCACCTATTGACTAGGGGTCAGGAGGAAGCACTCGACCCAGGAGGGTGCATTCATTGACCCCTGTAGGCACCGAAAGCAGAGAAGTGTGACACACTACAGGAGATGCAGAGTTACGTTTTCTGTGATCATCCTAAAAACTCAAGAATCAACTTCACTACTTGACCAAGATCAGATTTATGGAGGTGTAGCTCAGTGATAAATATTAAAAGTTGTCACTTAGAAAGGTCTATAAATACCCACTGCATCTTCCTTCCTACTTTTTTTCCTTTATCATCTTTAGCTTGAAATTTATTGTAGCAAATCTTGGTGCACTTTTTATCCTTCCCCAAACTGAAGCGATCTACTGGAGTGATTGCATCCATCTCAGGGAATTGTAATTTTATCAGTACCTGTGGGGTTATTGTACTACCACAGGAATCACCTGTGGATCAGGCTCTACTGTGATCCACTGGCAAAAATCCTACAAACCAGCTCATAGTCAAATAGTCCTCCACAATACAGACTTACAGACTTGCATGGAATGCCATGGATCCACTTCTACCCCTGTGTCGCCACTGTCTAGGCAAAGCCACGTTTTTAAGTCTCTCTTTTTTTTTCTTTTTTTTTTTTAGCATTATTTTCTTCAGCTGTCACACATAGTTTCCTCAGCTTTCTGCTCTTTCTTCAGTCTGTCCATCCCATCTTGGTATGAATGTGGCCAGAAATAATTTTAACCATCTATTTACAATCACATCAGAGGAAAAAAAACAAAATCAAGATGGCTTTTTCTCTTGTTTTCCTGGCAGTCAGTGATGAGTCCATCAAGAAAAAGGAAGGAAAAAAAAAACAAAAAAACAAAAACCAAAAAAAAAAAAAAAAAA
>VWZU01015907.1:45275-62983 GCA_013397095.1 Sterrhoptilus dennistouni | reverse complement strand
CTCCGCAGCCCCCGGGGAGATCACCTCGACCCCCCCCACCCCGTGCAGCACCGAGGGGACCCCAGAGCCTGTCAGGAGGGGGCTGGAGGGCGCTGCCAGCCCACCCCCGGCATCCCAAACCCTGCGGGGACACGGCGGGGACAGAAGTTCCCTGAGCAGAGGGACAGAGGGGACCCCGCTGGGTGTCCCGCATGGCGACATCCCACATCTCCTGCAGCCCGGCCTTGGATAACGATCCCCGAGCATGGCAGCGCTGGGATGGGGGACAGGGAGGTCCCTGAATCCCCCTTGGCTCGGGGGACAGCCAGAACACCCCTGGGACCACACATCCCTCGGAATTGGCACCTCTTTGGTGCCAGCCAGGTGTAGAACCCTCTGGAGTGGGACATCTGCACCCCCAGGCTCTGCAGCCCGGAGAGGATGAGCACCAGGGCAGCCCCCGAGACCCCAGGGTGGCTCAGGTGGGGCTGGCAGGACCCTGCTCAGGGCCCCCGGTGGCTCCCGGAGCTGGGCACGGTGGCACTGCAGATTGTCACCCTACAGCGATGGCCCCGTGCCCTCACCCATGGCACTGCCCTCACCCTGCCTGGCACAGCTGCCAGGCCCCTGGGGACACCCTTGTGGCACTTTCCTGCACCCAGCTGGGGCTCAGACCCTGCGGGGACATTCCCTCCTGGGCCTGGGGACAGCCAGGAAGGGAAAAGCAGCCCTTGATCCTATAATCTCCCCATTATCCAGGGGCATTAGGGGCAGGGCAGCAGGGTGCCTTTCACTGGATCCGCTGCCTCCTGTATCCCCACAACTCGGGGGGACATCCTCCCTCCCTGCCAGCCCACAGCAGGACCCCAAAATTGCAGTTGTCCCCTCCCCAAGGCCACTGTCCCCTGCTCTGCAGGCAGAGGGGACCCACAGGAGCTGCTCCACCTCCCACTACCCTCCTGCTTCCCAGGAGCCCCCCAAAAAGATCCCAGAAATCCCAGGAGAAACTGGGGAGCTCTCGGGGGAGCCCCTCGGCCTAACCAGGCAGGCTGAGCACCCCAATTTACTGTCCAGTTATTCCCTGCTCCCTTAAATGTCACACCAGGAGCTGCCCAAAGTCGTGGGCACAGCAGGGCCTTTCCTCCTGCAGGCAGAGCTGGGGGCAGGATTGGGATGAAAAATCCCATGAGAGCAGCGGGATGGGGCACTGGGTGCTGCCCACCCACACCCCGGGCTGGGGGTGCCCAGTGTCCCCCTTCCCCACAGCTGGGCCTGGTGCCACCCCTGGGGGACAAGGGCCACCACTCTGTCCTCTGGGCTCCAGCCCCATCCCTGATCTGTTGTGGCGTTCCCAGGTCCTGGGACACACAGGAAAAGTGATCCCTGCTCCTGGGGTCACAGCTCCAACCCCACCAGGAGGCTCCTGGAGCAGCCCCAGCCCCATTCCCTGCTCTGCTGTGACATTCCCAGATATGGGACACATGAAGAAGGTGGTTCCTGCTCCAGAGGGGAAGGCACAATAAAATTCCACAACTCCCCAGGCCCCAATCCCTGTCCCTGCTCTCCTGTGGCACTCCCAGGTCCTGGGGCACACAGGGAAGGTGCTCCCTGTCCCTGGGGTCACAGCTCCAACCCCACCAGGAAGATCCCAAGGCAGCCCCAGCCCCACTCCCTGCTCTGCTGTGACATTCTCAGATCTGGGACACGCAGAGAGGGTGGTCCCTGCTCCAGAAGAGAAGGCAGCACAACAAAATTCCACAGCTCCAACCCCACCTGGAGGCTCCCAGAGCAGCCCCAGCCCCATTCCGTGCTCCTCTATGACATTCTCAGGTCCTGGGCCACACAGGGAAGGTGGTTCCTGGGGTCACAGCTCCAACCCCACCAGGAAGCTCCCGGGGCAGTCCCAGCCCCACTCCCTGCTCTCCTGTGAGATTCCCAGATCCTGGGACACATGAAGAAGGTGGTTCCTGCTCCAGAGGGGAAGGCACAATAAAATTCCACAACTCCCCAAGCCCCAATCCCTGTCCCTGCTCCACTGTGGCATTCCTGGGTCCTGGGGCACACAGGGAAGATTGTCCCTGATCCAGAGAAGGAGGCACAACAAAATTCCACAATTTCAACTCCATCAGGAGGCTCCCAGGGCAGTCCCAGCCCCACTCCCTGCTCCGCTGTGACATTCCCAGATCTGGGACATGTGGTTCCTGCTCCAGAGGAGGCATGACAAAATTCCACAACCCCCCCAAGCCCAAATCCCTGTCTCTGCTCTGCTGTGACATTCCCAGGTCCTGGGACACAGGGAAGGTGCTTCCTGACTCAGAGGACACAACTCCTCCAACCCCACCAGGAGGCTCCAGGGCAGTCTCAGCCCCACTCCCTGCTCTGCTGTGACATTCCCTGGGGCACACAGGGAAGGTGATCCCTGCTCCAGAGGAGGCACGACAAAATTCCGTAATTCCAACCCCACCAGGAGGCTCCTGGAGCAGCCTCAGCCCCATTCCCTGCTCTGCTGTGCCATTCCCGGGTCCTGGGACACGCAGAGAAGGTCGTTCCTGGGGTCACAACTCCAACTCCACCAGGAGGCTCCTGGAGCAGCCTCAGCCCCATTCCCTGCTCTGCTGTGCCATTCCCGGGTCCTGGGACACGCAAGGAGGTGTTTCCCGAGGTCACAACTGCAGGAAGCTCCCGGGGCAGCCCCGGCCCCACTCCCGGCCCGTCTCAAGGACAGCCCGTCTCGGCTGCCCAGATTAGAGCGGCTGATCTCCAGCCCGCCGGAGGATCTTTGCTCCCTCTCGCCGGGTTTTTATTGCAGTCTGGGCACACAGGGAAAAGCTCCGGGTGCAGGCAGTTAGGAACGGGCTCAAAGATCCCGTCTGGAACAGCCTCACCCAGCAGGACCCGGAGCCCCACGCCAGGCGAGGCACAGCCTGCAGCTCTCAGCCTGTCTAGACGCCAAAATCGCCTCGCCACGGCCCCAATCCCAACACTGGAGGCAAAGAAGGGGCGAGAGGGAATGGGGAACAAGGCAGTGGGATGAACCGGGAGCAGCGCCGCTGTGCCGAGCCTCAGCGAGCCGCTCCTGCTGCTGCTCCTGCTGCCTCAGCCCGGCCAGCACAGCCCCAGGGACCCCCCATCCCACAACATCCTGAGAGCTCCAGGAATTCCCCGCTGGGCTCCGGGGGATGTTTCCCTGCGGGATGACGCGGGGCAGAGGGTGGCAGGCTCGCCCACCCCACCCCGGAGCCTCCCAGGAGAGTTTTGCATCGGCAGGAGCTGCAGGTGCAGAGCCCAGAGCTGGGGCTGCTCCTTCCCCGTCCCGGCGGAGCCCAGGGGGAGGTTGCAGCATCCCGGGATGCAAAAGTTTTTGCCCTCGGCCCCTTTTCCCCACTTACTTGATGAAGTAGAGGCCCCCGTGCATCGTGGTGTCCACCTCCCAGCCTCGGGGCAGCCCTGCGGGGACAGGCCGGCAGCGGGGTCACCCTCCTGTCCCCCCTGGGGAAGGGCAGGATGGGGCGGGCAGGGATTGAGGGGTGATGGCGACACTTTGTGCCCCCTCTCACCGCGCTCAAACTGCGTTTTTGGAAAAGTTTGAGGCCCCTCCTTCACCAGAGACCACAAGAGGGAAGGCAAAACCCGGCAGGAATCTCTCTCCAGCTGGGAAAACCCACAGTGGGGAGGGAGAGACAACATCACCTCATCCAACCCCCGCAGCCCTCCCCAGCTGCAGACGGGGAACTCCTGCCGGCTCAGTTTTGGGGGGTCTCCTTTGCATTCCTGAAGGATTTCAGTCCAAATTTCCCAGCCGTGGCCCCCCAGGAGCCCGAGGCTCACCTGCACAGGAGAAGTGCCCGCTCTGGATGGAGTAGCCCGTGCCGGGGTGCACCCAGCTGGTGGATTTGGTGTCGTCGCTGTCAAGGACAAGGACAAGAGGGGCTGTCAGGACCCTCGGAGGGGGCTTAGAAACCCCTTCCCCTCCATCGGCACCACGGGGACACTTCTGCAGCCAAACGAGGGGATTCTAGGGAGGAGGGGAACTCCCAAGAAGGGAGAAATCGCCTGAGGAGGGAGAAATCTCCACCACAGGAGAGGTGTCCGTGCCGTGGGACAGGGGGCTCAGAAACCCCTTCCCGTCTCTTGGCACCACTTGAACTTCTCCAGCCAAACGAGGAGATTTTAGGGCAAAAAGGAACTCCCAAGAAAGGAGGAACATGAGGACAGGAGAGATGTCCGTGCCATGGTACGGGGAGCTCAGAAGCCCCTTCCCATCTCTCGGCACCACGGAAAACTCCAGCCAAACGAGGGGATTTTAGGGAAGAGGGGAACTGCCACAGCGCTGGCCCCAAGAAGGGAGGAACATGAGCACAGGAGAGGTGTCGGTGCCATGGGACAGGGGGCTCAGAAACCCCTTCCCGTCTCTTGGCACCACTTGAACTTCTCCAGCCAAACGAGGGGATTTTAGGGAAGAGGAGAACTCCCAAGAAAGGAGGAACGTGAGGACAGCAGAGGTGTCCGTGCCATGATACAGGGAGCTCACCCCTTTCCTATCTCTCGGCACCACGGGGCACCTCTCCAGCCAAACGAGGGGATTTTAGGGAAGAGGGGAACTGCCACAGCGCTGGCCCCATGAAGGGAGAAAGGTGAGGACAGGAGAGGTGTCCGTGCCGTGGCACAGCAGCAGGGAGCTGTTGTTTGCCCCCCAAAGCGAGCCCCCCGCCCCAGCAGAGCCCCCTCCCCAGCCCGGCTCAGGCAGGACCGTACTCGATGAAGAAGATCCTGCCGTCCCCGCAGACGCCGTAGGTCCAGCGGCCCGGCAGGTCCAGCCAGTCGATGTCATCGCCCATGGGGGGCTCGGCACGGAGGACAAGCCCCGGCCCGGGGAGCGCCCGGCTCTCCCAACCCTTTCCACCCCGGCTCTGCTCGCTGCGAATAACCCGGGAGGGAGGGAAAAGAAGACGGAAAAAAAAATTTCCCCGACCAAACCCATGGAGTTTAACCCCTTCGGAGCCGCGGGTGCGTAGGGCACTCTCCCAACCCTCCCCGTGAGTCTCCAGGGCCAGTCAGTGCTTCCTCCAAGTGCCTGCTCGCTGTAATTACCGTCAATTAACTCCAGGTGAGTAATTATGGCGTTGTTACTTCCCTCTCCCGGCTCGTTTGGAACAATGTGGGATTCTTCTGGCCCGTCTGATCTCGCAGCCAAGCCGTATGTAGGGCACCTCGATAATTATCTGCGGCACTTCTGGGGCTGCCCACCGGGTATTTTCTCTCGCAGCCCTCAATTAAATGTCTTTTAAGGCCAAAGGTGGGGTCTGGGAGGCACCTGGGCCGCTGATTGAAGGAGTCCAATTCACCCTCCTGTCTCAGCGGCGCCTTTGCAAAGCTGCTCGTGGCACCAGCAGGGAGATGTTGGCTCGGGAGAGGCGGAAAAGAAGGGGTAAAAAAATTAAATTCCTGGTTCCTGAAAACTCCCCGGTTCTCAAAGCAGGGATTTTAGGATTATTAAGGTTTGGATGAGACTTCCAAGATGGAGCAGAACATTTGATCGAGCACCAGCACGGGCCACTGAAGCGTTTTCGGGGTTTTTCCTGCTCGGTCCCCACATCAGAGCAGTTCCCCGGCGGGATTTGGGGAAACCAGTTCCCCGAAAGCTTTTCCCGGAGTTCTTTGAACCGCGGGATGAGAAAAACACGTCTGGTTGGTGCCTTTGGGAGAGCAGCCCGTGGCACCCTGGCGCTGCCACCATCCCGGGCAGTTTCACCTGCAAAAACTCAATTCCCTGGAATTGTTTCCTCTGGAAAATCTCAATTCCCTGGGCATTTTTCCCCAGAAAAATTCAATTCCCTGGGCATTGTTTCCTCTGGAAAAATTCAATTCCCTGGGCATTGTTTCCTCTAGAAAAACTCAATTCTCTGGGCATTGTCTCCCTGGAAAAGCCCCATTCCCTGGGCATTGTTTCCCCTGGAAAAGCCCCATTCCCTGGGCATTGTTTCCCCTGGAAAAGCTCCATCCCATGGAACTTGGGAATACCACGAATCCCAAACTCCCACCCTCCCCATCCATCTGTGACTGTGCCTCAAATTCCTCATTTTTTTCCCCAAAGAAGGAGCAAGACGGAGAAGTGGAGGGATGTGGGATTGAGGGAAATAAATTGGGAGGTCAGTGCCGGGTTGTGGTGACTCCTGTGATGACCAAATTCCGTCCCCTCTCCAAGACAGGCGGATTTGCTGCTTTTTCCCCACAAAACCTTGGGGACACCAGGAGGAGGAAGTGGACAGTGGAAGGAGAGGGAATGTCCTGCTGGAAGATCCATGGCCTTGGACGGGGATGTTGGTTTGGGGATGAGGATTCCCTTTTCCCTTCCCTTTCCCTTCCCTTTCCCTTCCCTCCCAGCACCGATGTCCCCATGGAGAAGCCACCAGCTGCCACCTCCTCCTCCACCCCAAGTCCCCAAATCCCGCTGGGACGAGGGAACAAAGGGAGGGAAGCAGCTGGAAAAGGGACTCGCGGTGAGGTGACAGCGCTGTCACCCAGCAGAGAGGACACGCAGCCCGCGGTGACCCCGCCGAGGGGACACCAAACCCGGCTTGGGGACATTTCCTGCAGGATCCCATGGCTCAGGCGGCAGGAATGTCACCGAACAGGGCGCGGCTCCGCACAAAGGGGCGGTTGTCGCTCCCGCCCTGGATTTTCTCGTCCCAAAGCTCATCCAGAGTGGCTGGGAGGAGGCGACACCTTGGGGACAACCTCGGCGGGGGGGAGGTGGCCTCGGCGGCGGCGCGTCCCGAACGGTTCTGGCACCACCTCCTGGACAAAACATTCCCGGGAAAAAATAAAACCCAAAAAAACAACCCGGGAATGCGGCTGAGAGCGAGGGACGCGGGGCTGCCACTGTCCCCAAAGCGACGTCACCTCCCGGATTGGGATCTTGGGATGGGATTGGGAGGGTTTAGGGATCATCCTTAGGGAAGAGAGGGACAATTGCCACTGTCCCAGCGGGGTTCGAGCTGGCCTTGGGCACTGCCAGGGATGGGGCAGCCGCGGGTTCCCTGGGAATTCTGTGCCAGGGTGTCCTCAGGAGGGTGTCGCTGTCCCTCTCCAGGTGTGTCCCCATCACTCCAGGCGTGTCACTGTTAACCCAGGTGTGTCTGTGTCACACTCCAGGAGTGTCCCCGTCACTCCAGGAGTGTCCCCATCACTCAAGGTGTGTCCCCGTCACTCCAGGTGTGTCCCCATCACTCCAGGAGTGTCCCCATCACACCAGGTATGTCCCTGGCTCTCATCCCTCCTCTTCCTCCCCTGCTCCACAATCCCAGCTGGAGAGTTCCAGGCTGGGAACACCACAGCCACAATCCCGGGTGTTTGTTGGTTCCCTCCTGGCATTCCCAGTTGGAGCAGACACCAGGAATGACTCCAGGTGAACGGGAGCTGATGAGGAAAAACCGGAATTGCCTCCTGCTCTTTCCACCTGGTTGTAAATCCCTGGTAATTTGGGTGGATGGTACCAGGGAATGCTGCAGGTGCTGATCCCTGGATCATTCCTGGTGGGAATGTCGGGCCTGGACACGCAGGGAGCAGATCAACCTCTGATCACCCATCCCAGAACATCCACCTGAGAACTCCATCCATTGTTTCCCCTGGAAAAGCCCCATTCCCTGGGAATTGTTTCCCCTGGAAAAACTCCATTCCCTGGGAATTGTTTCCCCTGGAAAAACTCCATTCCCTGGGCATGGTTTCACCTGGAAAATCTCAATACCCTGGGCATTGTTTCCCCTGGAAAAGCCCCATTCCCTGGGAATTGTTTCCCCTGGAAAAGCCCCATCCCCTGGGAATTGTTTCCCCAGGAAAAGCCCCATTCCCTGGGAATTGTTTCCCCTGGAAAAGCCCCATCCCCTGGGAATTGTTTCCCCAGGAAAAGCCCCATCCCCTGGGAATTGTTGCCCCTGGAAAAGCCCTGCTTCCCACAGCTCCTGGAATGTGGCCTGGAGCGAGGCCAGCCAAACCTCCCTGCAGCTCTGGGAGTGTTTTTCCATCTAGGATCTGCTTCCCTCTTTGCCATTTGACCTCAAATCCAACCTAAATTATCCCAGGAAACTGGCACAGGCCGGGATGGGGCACAGGGAGCACGGGAAGGATCGGGAAGAGGAGCTGAATCCAAATGTTCTGCTGGGGTTTTGTTCCTGCCTGGCACAAAGAGGGAGCTGGGCCTGGATCCCAAAATCCCACAGGGATATTGCAGGGGATGTGCTCAGCATCCAGAGAGGGCACGGCTGGAATGGGTTCACTCATCATGGGGAGAGTTTTTTTGGGATAGGGAAAGGAGGGAACAGGGATGGGAAAGGAAAAAGGGGAAAGGAAAAAGAAAAGGGGGAAGAAGGGAAAGGAAAAAGGGAAAGGGGAAAAGGGGAGAAAAGTGGGGGAAAGGGAGGAAAAGGGGGGAGAAAGGGAGGGGGAAATGGGTGGAAATGGAAAAAAATGAAAAAGGATGGGAGGGAAAGGAGGGAGGGAGGGAGGAAGGACGGAAGGACGGAAGGAAGGGCTTCAATGGGATTTTGGGAAGGAATTCCTCCCTGGGACGGGCTGGGCTGGAATTCCCAGAGAATCCCTGGCTGTCCCATCCCTGGGAATGCCCAAGGCCAGGCTGGAGCACCCTGGGACAGGGGAAAGGGGCAGCACTGGGGGATCTTTGATGTTTCTTTCTCCCATCCTAAACCATCCCATGATTTTTTGGGGGGAGAAAGCAGCAGTGGAAGAAGGTGAAGACAGTCCAGGAAATATTCCCAAAAAACCCAGGTCCATCGAAGGGGAGAGCAGCTGGAGCTTTTATCCCAAGGGCAGATGCTCCTGACTCCAATCCTTTATTCCCTCGGGATTTTATCCCCTCCAAACAATCAGAATAAACCTTGGATTAAACCCCACTCAGAGCCCAGCAGGAAAATGTGGGGCTGGAATTCCAGGCTCTCCCTGGAATGTGGCAAAATCCCACATTTCTGCCTTCTCCTGCTTCCCACCTCCAGAAAAAAAACCCGGGAATTTTGGGATCAAAGCAGCAGCTCAGGGGCCCCAACAAAAGAATTCCTCAATCCTGTGGAGAAGCTGCAGCTCCAGAGCAGGAATTGTTCTGCTGGTGCTGATGGGATGAAGAATTCCCAGCGGGGAATGTGGCAGAATTCCACATTTCTGCCTTCTCCTGCTCCCCAGCTCCAGAAAAAATGGAATGGAAAAGAATTCCCAGCTGGAATTCCAGCTGGGAGCTGGATATGCTGCCAAGCCCAGGGAAGTTTTCCCTGCACCTCAGCTGTGCCACTTCCAGCTTTTTCTCAGCACGGAAAAAAAAAAATCCCAATTTTTATTTTAAAGCAGCTTTTAGAAGCAGCAAATCATTCAGAATTTTAAAATCCCCCTCACATTGCCCATATCCAGTTTTTTTTTTCAGGAATGCTGAAGGAAATTCCAGGGTTTTTTTTCTTTATTCCAGCAGGTTGTTTTTATCCTGATCATCAGGAAAATCAACCCTGGGGCTTTTTAGAGCTGGAAACAAAGAGGGGAAAACACGGATTATGCTCCAAGGTGGGAATTCTGAGTGAAGCTTTTTTAAGGAATAAACCTCCAGGAATTTGGAATTTCTTCCCAAAATCTCACCCAGCATTCCAGAGACTCCCAGGTGGAGCAGAACCCACGCTCCAAAGGGAGGTGGGGCAGAAGGATTTTGGTTAAATCCCCCCCAAAAATCTACTTTGTTCCTCCAGCCACCTTCACCCTTAATTTTTGGGATAATTTCCCAACTCCTCCAGGAATTTCCAGCTTGACAAGATCCCCCTGGATGGAATTCTCTGCTCTAAAAACAAGGAACGAGACAAACTCATCTTCCCACCACCCTTGGATTTTGCAGCAGTTTTTTCCCCCGAAATTTTTTATCTTGCAAACCTCTTTTATTACAGATTAGTCCCCAAGAGTTTTTCTTATGTACAGAAATAGAATTATTTTTCTTTTTTCAGGTAGAAAAAACCCAACAAAGCGGCCACAAATCAAGGAAAGAAAAACCAAACAAAATCAACCCCACAGAAAACCAAATCCAAACTCCTCCCAAAAATGATACAAAAATAAAAATCTGCTGATCACAGTTTTGATTTAAATCCCTTTTAAGTTTTTTGATTCCCACAAATTTTTAAGGAATTATTTGAAGATGTTCAAGGATGGGTTTGGCGCTAATCCCATTTTCTGATGGAATAACTGGGAAATATAAAGGAGGTTGAAGAAGGAAAAGCTCATCCAAGCAATGGGAATGTTGATAAAAATCTCCTTTTTTCCAAGGTTTTCAACCCTTTGGAGGCAGCTGTTCCTTATTTAAATCCCATTTTTCCCATTTTTTTTCCCCAGCTCTCCCAAGGTTCTCCCGAGCACCAAGAAATCCGAGTTGTCCGTGAAGAACTGAAGCACCACATTCCCAAAAAAAATAAAAAAAATCCCAGGGATTGGGAGATCCTTGGGAAAAACCAGCTGGGAAATCTATGGAAAAATGAGAGAAAAATCCTCAAAAAAAAAATTCCAAGTGGATTTGAGGGTGTGATGCAAATTTATTGGGGTTTTTTGAGGGAAAAATTCAAAATTTTTTATGGAAAACAGCTGGAATTTGAATTATCACAACTCTAATTTAATTAATCCCAGAGTTTTTCTGACTGCATCAAAAAAAGGGGATTTTTTTTCAACTCCAAGGAGCCACTTCCTGCAATAAAAATAAAGGACAAATCCAAAAAAAATATCTGGGATTTTCAAGTCAGGATAAAGCAGGAAGAAATATTTTTTGTCCAAATTAACAACTGAAGGAATTAAGGATAAATTTAAAGTACTTTTAGTTCTTTCTTCTGCAAAACGGAAATTATTCTGCCCAGCTGAACAAATAATTGATTTATTGACCCAACTTTGTGCAAACATTGGATTTTTTTTCCATTTTTATTCCCCTGCTTGGAAATTTCCCACACCAACCTCCAGCTCCAAACCCCCTTTTTCCCTCCCCCCTTTCAACGATTTTGATTAAAATAATTTAATATTCTGAAATTAAGAATATAAATAAAGAGTTTTGTCCTCTCACTGAAATGTTTTTGCTGAACCCAGTGCAGGCACACAGAGTTAATACTGATTTTTGGGGGAGGAAAACAGGGAATTTTTGCCTTTAAATTTCCTTAAATCCAAGAAAATTTCCTTAAATCCAAGAAAATTACCAAGACAAGCAGATTGTATATAAAAATTCACTTCAATCCCTCTCCCCAAAGCAGAATGACAGCAGAGATTAATTCAATAATTAAGGAATTTTCCTCCCTAAATTCAAGCATCATCCACAGCCTCATTAAACTTTAATTATTAATTGGGATGAGGAATTTTCCTTGGCCTACAAATACCCAAGGAATTTGTTGGAGAAGCAGCCAGAATCCTCTGGAATAATCTTCTGGAAAAGGGAATTATTTAAATCAATCAAACCAAAGCTTGGCTGGAATATTCACACTCCAAAAAAGCTCCAGAAACACCCAAAAATTGGATTATTGCACAAAAAAAAAAAAGTGGGAAAAACCTTTAAAGGAAAAAGATTTTTCAAAATTGAGGCTTTTGGAGAAGCTGGAAATCATGGAGAAACACACACACACACACAAAGAATAAAAAAAAACCAACAAAACCCTCAGGAAAAACCTGCACATCCCTCAGGGAATTTTAAATCAAAACTGCAATTCCAGGGCATGAACCCCCATAAATATTTCCTTCAAAATAGGTTTTGCTTTGTTATTTTTTTCTGTCTTTTCCAAAGTGCAAAAAATCCAACGGAACAGTCCCCACTTCCCAAAGAAAAGGCAATTTTTTTTTTTTTGGGAATGGATTGAACCCCAAACAGTCTGGTTTGTGTCAAGTGCTAATTAACAGGAATGCAATTAAGAGCACCCTTAACAGGGATTTAATTAAAGATATCAAAATGGGAATTTGTTCAATATCAAACTGGAGGGGAAAAAAAAACCAAAAAAAAAAAAATAAAAGAAAAAAGGGGGGAAATTCCCATTTTTTTTCCTCCCCATTTCAGCACATGCAGCTGCCACGTCTGGTTGACATTTTCATTAATTTAAGGACGGGGAGGGCGGAGGGGGTCAGGCAAATCCCAGGAGTTTAGAAGGTTCTAGAAGGGCTCAGTCCTCTGGGAATGGAATTGCTGGAGCCTGTGGAATACCCTGAGTCTGTGCTCTGTGCTCAGGCAGTAGCCAATGGCCTCCTCAGTCTCCTGGATGCGTTTTTGGAACCTGCAGCCGTCGCGGGCCAGCTCCTCCCAGGGGCCCCGCCGGTCCTCCTCGCTGCTGATGTAGTACTCTGTCACCTGCTCCAGGAATGTCACCTGGGGAAACAAGCGTTGTCAACAACAATTCTCAGCAAATCAAAGTTTAGATTGGTTTTATTGTTGTTGTTGTTTGTAAGTAAAAGTTGGTAAATAACTTGGTAAAAAAAGTTGGTAATAAGCGTATGTAGTACTCTGTTAGTTTTTAAGGAATGTGACCTGGTAAAAACAAAGATTTAAATCAGGAATTCTCAGCAGATTGAAATTTAAGTTTGTATTTTTTACGTTTGTAAGTGAAAGTTGGTAAAGAACTGCTTAGGTAATACTCAAGTCATTTTTTCAAGGAATGCAACGTGGAAAAAACAAAGATTTCAATCAGGAGTTCTCAGCAAATGGAAGTTTAGATTGGGGTTTTTTTCATTTGTAAGTCAAAGTTGTTAAAGAACTGCTTAGGTAATACTCTCTCACTTTTTAAGAAACGTGACCTGGAAAAAAGAAGGATTTCAATCAGGAATTCTCAGCAAATTGAAGTTTAAATTGTTTTTTTTTCTGTTTATAACTACTTAGGTAATACTCAATCATTTTTTTCAAGGAATACGACCTGGAAAAAACATAGATTTCAATCAGGAATTCGCAGTAAATTGAAGTTTAGATTCATATTTTTCTGGTTTGTAAGTAGAAGTTGGTAAAAAACTGCTTAGGTAATATTCTGTCATTTTTTTAAGGGACGTGACCTGGAAAAAAGAAAGGTTTCAATCAGGAGTTCTCAGCAAATGGAAGTTTAAATTGGTTTTTTTTTCTGGTTTTTATAACTACTTAGGTAACACTCAGTCGTTTTTTAACAAATGTGACCTGGAAAAAAGAAAGGTTTCAATCAGGAGTTTTCAGCAAATTGCAGTTTAAATTCTTATTTTTCTGGTTTGTAAGTATAAGTTGGTAAATAATTGCTTATGTAATACTTGGTCATTTTCTCAAGGAAAATAGAAGGATTTCAATCAGGAATTCTCACAAATAGAAGTTTAAATTGATTTTTTTTTCTGTTGTTTTTAAGTAGAAGTTGGTAAATAAGTGCACGTGTTGAAAGGTTGGGGAATTTTCGTTGAGGGGGAAATGGGATATTGGGAAGGAGTTCCTGAGTGGGATGGAATTCCCAGAGGAGATGAGGCTGCTCCATCCCTGCAAGTGTCCAAGGTCAGGTTGGATAGTAGAAAAAAATTGATTAAAAAATGGATTAAAATGGATAAAAAATGAAAAAGAGGGGGGAAAAAAAGAAAAAAAAGAAAAAATAGGAAAAGAAGGGAAAAAAAAGGAAAAATGAAAAAGAAGGGAAAAATGGGAAAAAGGGATTAAAAATGGATTTAAAAAATGGATAAAATGATACTCTGGGAGAGTGGGAGGTGTCCCTGCCCATGGGATTGGGCGACCCCTCCCAACCCAAACCATTCCAGGATTCCATGGTCTGGTTTGGATGGGATTTGGGGAATAAATCCTTCCAACACTCCACTCTGGGATGGAATTCCCAGAAAATCCGTGGTTGCCTCATCTCTGGAAGTGTCTCAGGCCAGTCTGGAGCACCCTGGGATGGTGGAAATGGGATGAGCTTCAACCCAACCCAGTTTGGAATTCCATAATCCCACGACCTGCTCCCTAATCCTGCCCAAAATATTTCATCTTTCAAACCACCCAGTGCTGACTTCCCTGGCCCAAACTACTCCTGAGTTACTCCAGGCTGCCCTGGAGGGTTTTGTGAGCTCATTCCAGGGGTTGTAACTGTGCCAGGACACTCCAGGCTGGGAATGTGCTCTGGGATTGCTGAGGGTTACATAAACCCCCCCCAAAAAACCCCCAAAGGCAGAAGGGGTTTGTTGAGTCAAGAGCCCCTTGAGTCACCACAGGACAGATAAGGAAGGAACATTCATCCCTGTGTGACCAGGACAAAACCTCCTGCAATTCCAGAGGGTTGAGCTCATCAGAAAAAAAATTAAAAATATACACACCAAAACTGTCACAATCCCTCTTGGAACTCCACGGGCTGGAGTTTATTGTAAGGTTTTTAAAAATATACAAACCAAAACTGTCACAATCCTTTTCCTGGAATTCCAGGGGGTTGAGTTCATTGTTCGGAAATTAAAAATATAAAACCCAAAACTGTCATTTTTAACTCCTTTTAATGGCTATTCAGCTATTTTAGGTAAATAAAGGGATTTATAGGCTTGGGATGTGCACTTGGCAGTGTTTAGTCTAAGATTTTAGTAAGGATTTAAGTCTGATTTAAACCCAGCTTATTTTGGGCTCCTCTGGACTATTTGTGCCTTTGCTTTCAGCTATAAAAAGGCACAAACTGAACTGTCAGCACCTCTAAAATCAGGATTGATTCCTCAAAACAGACTCTGCTAAAGGACAAATATTCCTGGAAGCAGGAAAAACATGGAAATGTACCAAAAAAAAAAGTGCTGCTCCATTCCCAGGATTTATCAGCACAGCGAGGAGGGTGTTTGTGCTACAGACAGCTCCCAACCTTGCCAGAAAATGTGAAAACATGAATTCCAGAGGGGTTTGGGGGATCCCATTCCATAAGGGACACATCCCACTATCCCAGGTTGCTCCAAAGCTGTTTCCAAGGATGGGATGAAGAGGTGACTCCATGAATCAGCAGCAGCTGAGGATCTGCGGGAGCAGAGCCAGCAGGTGCCACGGGCCCTCACAGCTGAGCCCCAACACTCCCAGCTTTTATTTTTATGGCTTTAGGAGCAGAAATATCACAGAATTCCAATGAGGAATGGCCTTGAGCTGGCTGAATAATCCCAAAAATACCTGGGAATCCCTGAGGATGTGATCCCAAGGATCTGTGGGGGGAAGAGCCAACAAGTGCCACGGGCCCTCACAGCTGAGCCCAAAATGAGCACAAACACTCCCAGCTTTCATTTTTATAGCTTTTAAAGCAGAAATATTGCAGAATTCCAATGGGGAATGGTTTTAAGATGGTTGAATAATCCCAAAAATACCTGGGAATACCTGAGGGTGTGATCCCAAGGATCTGTGGGAGCAGAGCCAGCAGGTGCCACGGGCCCTCACAGCTGAGCCCCAACACTCCCAGCTTTTATTTTTATGGCTTTAGGAGCAGAAATATCACAGAATTCCAATGGAGAATGACTTTGAGGTGGCTGAATGATCCCAAAAATTCCCGGGAATACCTGAGGATGTGGCTGGCCCTGCTGCAGGAGCTACTGTTACATCAGCCCCATCCTCACCTTGCAGCCTTTTTACATCAGTCGGGGCCACAATTCCCGGGGCCCTGACGTCATTTGGGATATTGCAGCCAGCTCACCCCTTCTTTCAGCATCACCTAAAATTCCTGCTGGAATCCCAGCCCTCAAAATTAATTATTAATGGAAATTAAAGGAGAAAATAAACTTATCTGCTGCAAAAATACTTAAGAATTATAAATATTTTGTATTTGCATGACTCCTTCCACCACTGTATTGCTCAGGGATTTGGTACTCGAGTCATTCCTCATCCAGATGTTTGAGGTTTCCACCTTGAATATCTGCAGCACCACAAAATTTAAGATAAATTCCTGTTTATCTACATCTACACAGGTATTATTATTATTAATGCTCAAATTCCTCAAAAAATCAAATTACTCTGCCTGTTAGTGGTCAAAAGTTCAGTTTTTTTATGACATCTCTTCTATAAATAAGTATTCTATAGGTAAGTATTCTATAAATAAATATTCTATAAATACTCGATACATAAGTATTTATAAAATACTTATTATACTTAGGAATACAATATTCAATATATTTTATATTAAATATTCTATGTAATATATTAAAAATTAATATTGTATATTAATATGTTAAATATTACATTCAATATATATTTATTATGCTATTTAATGTTATAATATTTAATAATATCTTTAAAATGGGAATATTGGGATAATTTATATGGGAACCTCAGTTTACTCCAGAACACTCAACAAGCCATTTCTTTGGGGAGGGTTATAAAAAAAAAATCCTAAAAATTCTTTCGGTTTCAGCTCCTAAGTAACTTCCTTTTAACAGAAAGCAAAAAGCAAACTTTCAGGGAAACTCCTCGCAGCTTCGGAATTTCTCAGGATAAAAATTTACACCCCAGCCCTGGAGTTTCCCGGATGTCGAACCCACAGAACAGAAATTACAACTCGAAACGGAAAACGTCCAACTTGGGAGTGTTACAGGAAGAATTCTCTGCCCCGGTTGTCAGCGAGACTCAGAATTTCCCATCACGCGCCGAGGATGAGGCGCAGCATTCCAGGGAAATTATCAGCGCATATGGAACGCTGACCTCACCCCGCTTGGCACGGCAGCGTGGGTTGTTTGTTTGTTTTTTTTTTTCCACAATCCCCCCCCCCAAAAAAATAAAAAATCATAATAAAATCCCTACCTTTTTCCGCTTGGAACTGGCGGGTTTCTCCCCGCGCTGACCCAAATCGTGGCCCCCGCAGCTGTGTTTTTCCAGCTGCACCCGACACACGGTGAAGGGCTCGGAGGGGACGGAGTTCGGCCTCTCCGTCCCTTTTTTCTCCGCCGTCTGAAAGGCCGCCGTGAAATTTAAAGGGTTATAGGGATCGTCCGAGCTACAGAACGAGTTCCAAAGTTTCAAGTTTTCCGCCTCATCCGCGCTGTCACAGTCCCACTCGTCCTCCTCGGAGCTCGGGGAGCCCTCGGAGGACTCTGCCCACGAGTCTTCCTCCTCTTCTTCCATGTCCGACATTCCCTTTCCCGGCTCGCTGGAAGACGTCTGGATGGTGGCTGTGAAGTTCTGAGGGTTGTAGGGATCCAAACTGTAGAAGGAATTCCACAGGTGAAGCCTCTCCCCGTCCTGGCTGCCGGAGTCCGAGTCCGAGGGCAGCTCTTCGCTGTCAAACCCGTCATCATCTTCATCACCATCATCATCATCGCCATCATCCCAGTCCTCCTCACCCTCACTCTCCTCCCCGCTGGAGACTCCCCCGATGATATAATCGATTAATTTATTCGCGCAGGCAGGTCTGGTTGAAACGGGGAAGTTTTGCTCTGTTTCAGAGTCCTCACCTTCCTCTCCGGCCGAGGTTTCCCCCTCCTCAGCCGCCTCCCGGAGCCCGTCCTGCTCCGCGGGTTCACCTCCGGGCTGTCTCCCCGCCTCCTCGGGCTGCTCTAAATCCCCTCGCTGCTCCCCGATTTCCGGGCGGACACCCCTGTGCTGCTGCTGCTGCTCCTCCTCCAGGCTGTGGTAGCCGTGGTCGGGGTCGGGCACGGGCAGGGGCCAGCGCTGGAGGAACGCCAGGCGTTTGCTGCGCAGGAATTCAACCTCGGGCAAACCCTCGGCTCGCAGGGGTTGGGGCAGGTGGGTCTTGCCTTGCTCCAAGCCCAGCACGTACCGATCCATGGGAAGAGCCCTC